>JASDDO010000019.1:12128815-12656785 GCA_030015575.1 Agapanthus africanus
CATGGTACCGTACACTCTTGACATGACATGACACCTAAATACACTACTTGACTTGACCTGATATACCATGGCCTTACCCGTTACCTGATCTTGTGCCTAATGCCAACAAACCTGACCTGTTATCCTACGGACCGTTCCTGTTGTCTATCAAGACAAACCTGTACCTGCCAGATCCTGTGTTGGCATTAGTTCTAGATTATTTAATACTTGACTTGAACACTTATAACTTGGGGATATGGGGAAATCAATGATGAAACCTGACTTGTAACTCGACATTGTAACTCGACAGTTCGACACCTTTTCTGATCAGTCTTACGGGCTAGGCCAGCCCCGGGATGATGATGCTGACATCACTCATCTTTACATACTACACTTTTACTGCCTAGCGGCACGTCTCGGATTCAGCCCGAGAATCTTGACCGTGGTCCCGGGCACGCACGGATACTATTGAGTTACATCGTTGATTCATCAACTTGATTTCTAAGACTTGAGAGTAGTTAACCAATAGACCAGTTTAGATAACTCACTACACATTACCCCACTGTCCTTACTTATATCACGGTTATGCTTGTTTACCATTTATGCTCATACTTGCATGTATTGCTACTCCTGTTTATATTATTGCTTGATATTATGACGCGCTGACGTCTGGGTTTTGTATGGCCCAGATCCTCTACCTTTGTTGCAGACTGATCAGGAGTATTGCCGCTGTTAGACCGAGCGGTGAAGATCCTGTTGGTATGCAGTTTTACCTTCCAGGTGTTTCATTCATTGTATCTTTTGCTTCCGCATATTATCATTTCTTGACTCGTTTATTCTGGCTCATGGACATGTACTAGATGGTTTAGTTTACTTTCATGTTCTTGATATCTCTACAGCCGTAATGTGACCGTGGAGGGATTTTTCCTATCCATGGGTAGTATGGTTGGCTATGTCACTTGCCTATCTCAGCGTACTCTGGGAAGCGGGGCGTGACATATACTTTTGTCTTCCAAAATTGATCGTCTCATATGACATTCAAAGTAATTCCCAGAGCCTTTCAATCAATATTGGTACAATGGTACATCTCTTCACACCTCTGATACAATATCGTTTTAATCCTTCAATGTCTTCAGAGAGGTGGCGGGTCCTGATAACCAACAACTCCCTTGGTCTATCCCCAAACGGTTGAACCAAAATCAAATAGACTATGACGTCTTTAAACTGGACTAAGATGTTCTTAAACTTTATGGACTATGGGGTCCTTAAACTCATGGACTAAGATGTTCTTAAACTTTATGGACTATGGGTCCTTAAACTTATGGACTATGATGTCCTAAAACTTTATGGACTGTGAGGTCCTTAAACTCATAGACTATGATGTCTTTAAACTTTACAGACTATGACGTCTTTAAACTATGGACTATGATGTCCTTAAACTTCATGGACTATGATGTCCTTAAACCCATTGGACCGCAATGTCCCTAAACTAAAACAATTGAGCCCAAATGCTCTTTTGTTGGATCTAAATGATCCCGTTAAGTAGATCTTAGTCTAAAATTAGACTAACGTATCCTTAACAAAAGGTTAAGTTGATCTTAGTCTAAAATTAGACTAACGTATCCTTAATAAACGTTTAAGTTGATCTTAGTCTCAAATGAGATTAACGATCCTTAAACCCAAACCAAAACCCAAATCTATGAAAAATACGGATTTGGACTAATCCACGCCCTAGGGCGACAACATAAATTAGTCTCCGTATACAATCCACGGGCAACCAAAAATAAAACAAACACACACCGACACGAAGTGACCATCTGGAGAAGGAGAAAGTTGTTACCAGTGATGCAGTAGCGTAATTAACTACAGGGGCTTGCGCCTGCAGGGAAGAGTGTCCCCACAATCAAAAACCCCTGAAACGAGGAGGAATCTGACGAAGTCTGCTACAAACGGCCGCATCCGTCTAAACCTCCGATACATGCTGCCATAAATCAACTTGGCATCTTCGGAGAGATGGACGGATAAAACCAAAATAGCATCTGCCCCCAAATTCAGGCCAGACGAACCTACGCGGTCCTGTCTCCCGTCTTTTCAACGGAGAACAGATTCTGGCACGCCCTACGCGATCCGTCTTCCGTCCCACCGGCGTGCCAGAATCTGTTCTCCGCCGAAAAGACGCAACCGGGACGTTGGGACGTCTGGCCTGAATTTGGGGGCAGATGCTATTTGGTTTTATCCGTCCACCTCTCCAAAGATGCTAAGTTGATTTATGGCACCATGTATCGGAGGTTTAGACGGATGCGGCCATTGTAGCAGACTTCGTCAGATTCCCCCTCGTTTGAGGTGTTTTTGATTGTGGGGATGCTTTTCCCTGCAGGCGCAAGCCCATGCAGTTAATTACGCTACCGCATCGCGGTAACAACTTTCTCCTTCTCCAGATGGTCACTTTGTATCGTGTGTGTTTGTTTATTTTTGGTTGCCGTGGATTGTATACGGAGACTAATTTATGTTGTCTCCCGTAGGGCGTGGATTAGTCCAAATCCGTATTTTCTTAGATTTGGGCTTTGTTTTGGGTTTAAGGATCGTTAATCTCATTTGAGACTAAGATCAACTTAAACGTTTGTTAAGGATACATTAGTCTAATTTTAAACTAAGATCAACTTAACCTTTTGTTAAGGATACGTTAGTCTAATTTTAGACTAAGATCTACCTAACAGGATCATTTAGATCCAACAAAAGAGTATTTGGGCTCAATTGTTTTAGTTTAGGGACATTGCGATCCAATGGATTTAAGGAATAGTCCATGAAGTTTAAGGACATCATAGTCCATAATTTAAAGACGTCATAGTCTGTAAAGTTTAAAGACATCATAGTCTGTGAGTTTAAGGACCTCACAGTCCATAAAGTTTAAGGACATCATAGTCCATGAGTTTAAGGACCCCATAGTCCATAAAGTTTAAGGACATCTGTAGCGTTTTGAAAATCGTTTCGGTGAAATTTCGAAAAATCGGTAAAATAAAGGGGTTTTCTGTAAAAAGTCAAAATACAAATATCTTATTATAAAAAATTAAATATACATATTCTAGCTATGTAATTGCTATTATTTGGTGTTTATTGAGCCGCTGGTGAAATTTCAAATTTCTGAAAAAATATTATTTTATTATTATTTTAAGCCGTCACTAATACATTTATTAGGGAAAATTATAAATTGGAATGAGTTGAACAAATTTTGTGCATCATAAAACTTAAATAAAAATTTATCATGTGGTTTTTGGACGAATCATTTGCCAAAACGGTTTAGAAATTATTGAAGAAAAAAGGCTTTTTTTAGCGTAAATGGATGTTTGGGGTATTGTATTTATCATTTTTCATCACCCCACACCCGTGCCCACACCCACACACCCCCACTTACTTCTCCCCTTAGCTAAATTCAGCAGCCCCCATTTTTTTTCCCCACTTGAATTTCAAAGGAAAAGAAATGAAAGATAAGAAAAGAAAATGGATAAATTAGTTAGACTTTTGACCTTGAATTGACTTTGACTTTCTCCCCATTTTTCTCCACCTCCCTCTCTCTCCTCCCCCACTCATTTTCTGGCCAAAATCTGAACCCCAACAGCCCTTCATTCTTCATCTCCTTCTCTTTAAAAAAGTTCTTCAAAAATGCTTGAAAAATCCAAATCAAATCCACCTCCTACCCATTTTCCCTTGGCTACCATAGCATGGATCTAGGGATTTAGATTTCAATTTGGGAGGCTAAGTGTGCTTGTGGGTTCTTCAAATTATTTGAGTATAAATTCTAACCTTTTTGCTTAATGTGTTGTTAATTGCTTAGGTTAGCTTAATTAATTGTTTAATTAGGTTTTTAATTAGTTTTAGGTGCATGATTTAAAATTCAAGAGAGGGGTTTGATTTTAAATTGGTATTTTGTGTTGTGAGATTTAGTTTATGTGATATAATTGACATATTAATGTTATGCTAAATCCAATTTAAGTTGCTAGTTTGCATATTTGTTAATTTAAAAGTGATAATTATATAATTGGTAAACTAGGTTTTTTAAATAATTATATTCTTATGAGATAAAATTCAAATTTAGGTTTCATGTCATTATAAAGATTATATTGAGTGGTTTAATGCTTTTTGTTCATGGAAATCCACATAAATTGTAGTTTGTGCATTTTTTTGCTTTGAAATTGTTAAAAGGGTATTTTGTAAACTAGAATATTAGGGTTTTTGGAATTTAATGAGATTAAATTCCGGAAATTGTTTCTATGACTTATTAAGATATTTAATAAATTTATTGGCCTCTACATTCATTTAAACAACATGTTTTGTACAAAAACGGTGAATTGTGCTCGCTAGATTTTCGGAAAAATGACTTTTTGAGTGAAATTGGCGTTTTTGTGAGTTTCAACCTAGTTTATATTAAAATTAGTGTTCGTGAATGTGCAAATGAGTGTATTGGGTTTTTCTCGATGGTTTGGCGTTTGTACGCCGACGTCGAGGGTTTTTGGGTTGATTTGTGAAAGCAACCATAGGTTTTGACCTATGTAGGATTCGTGCGTCGTTTTGATCATGAGTCGGATTTTAATGAGATATGGTGCATTATGATATGTAGGTACCCCCATGTGGACTTCGAGACGACAAGCAAGCGCGTGGCGACGTCGGCACCGGCTAGCGAGGACCAGGTGAGTAGATTTATATCTACGGGGAGAAGTCGGGTGGATGGCGTATAGCACCCCCGCAGTCCGTGGTGATGTATACAGATGCGTATACACACCAACATTTATTATATGTTATTTAGGATTAATAACGATGCTTAGGATGGATATTGGTGTGTTGTACTATTTTTAGTGTTGCGAACCCTAGGGTAGTGTTGCACTACATATACACACATACATACTTGCATACATTCCTATTGATATGTGCTCATGGATTCTTTATAGTTATGTGTTCACATGGGTATGGGACTATGTGTTCACATACGGATTGAGGATGATACTTGGGATTGAGCTGAGTCGATGAGATTTGATTTGAGGCCGTGAGATCGGTAATAT
The DNA here is from genome assembly GCA_030015575.1 of Agapanthus africanus. Classification (NCBI taxonomy): domain Eukaryota; kingdom Viridiplantae; phylum Streptophyta; class Magnoliopsida; order Asparagales; family Amaryllidaceae; genus Agapanthus; species Agapanthus africanus. The sequence goes on from JASDDO010000019.1 coordinate 12,133,849, forward strand.
AGCAGGGTTCGTATCTTAGATACGACATGACGTTGTAGCGGGTCCTTGACGTAGTGTTTCACACATGTCCATGCACACGTAGGCGGTATCAGTATGGTACTAGACGTAGATCAGTACCCCGATCATGATATTTGATAAAGAGGATACCAGGTGAATAGTATGATAAATGTGATATTGACCCGTACCCAGATTGGGATGCCGTACGACGGATTTACGTACGAGCTATATTGATGATTGATCCGCACTCTTGACTTGGGATGCCTTGATTATAGATATGGTATCGGATATGATATTATTGAGGCGGGATCACCGACTATACATATACAGGTATGTATATGTATCGACTCAGATGATAGGCGGTTTCCTTACCTGTAGTTCAGCTTGTTAGTTCAGCCGTATAGTTTAGTGTAGTTGTTAGATTAGATTAGACTTCTTACCTATTTCAAAAACTAACGAATCGTGGGCATTTTAAAGACAGCTCAAGGGAATCTACGATATTTCAAAAACGACGTATCTTTTCATAAAAACACCGTAGCCCCTATTTTCAAAACCCCATGATTCGTGTTATTTCAAAAGGCACCATTTGTAGGACTTATATTAGATTATTGCAGATTAGTTATCGTTGTGTCTAGTATTCAGCTCCCGCACATTATTGCTGTTCGCTCTGCCTCGCATACTTATTGTGCTGCATATTCCATTATTGATATCATGCTGTTAGGACACCAGCACCATTACCGATGATGCGTATGTACCACGTACACCTACTTGCCGGCTCACACACATCTTCATCGGTAATTGCCATGTCACGTACACTTTAGAGAATATATTTGCTTGACTTAGCTTGTTAGCTAGTAGTTTTGACATGATATTAGTGTACTTTCCTTATATGCCATATTAGACATTTCAGTTATTACTTGCTACTTCATGCATATTGTTATTCATTGTTATACCGCACGCATGGATTCTCATGCCTTTATTCACTAGTTTATGTGCTATTGAGGTTTTGGACTCGGATTTCCTTGATATTTCTGGATTTGGGAACCGTGGAGATTTCAAAAGAGAATATGTAATTGTTTTAAAAACCCGGTTACCCTGGATATGATATTTCAGTGCGTCCACCATGTGTTTTCTCGGTGCTGAGAGCGACATGTGAGACCCGAGTTCGAGGAGTGGAGGAACCGTTTCGGGTACATGGTGGACCCGGTAAGGTACCCCGGGGCAAGAAGCTCGTGGTGATGACGATGAGCCTGGCAGGGGGAGACTACCTACCGGTGATATTACCCGACGCGTCGGATATCCGGAGGATACCGTCGTGGTCTTGAGATGGATGGTAGGGGCCGGTCTGGACTGGCGGCGCCCTAGATATTGTGATTTAGATATTGAGATTTTGAGACATTGAGATTTATGTTTTGTGTCGATGCTAGACACCGTTGGTGCTGATTTCAGTTATGATACCTCATTTGAAAAAAATACAAAGGAAATCTCACTAATTTATGAAAACAGTTTCTTCATTTACATGTATGCTGTTCATGCATTCATACCTCACTCATATGATATATTGCTACCTGAGGCACTGACACGGGCACATGTGATTACACTCGGGTTAGATATTACCCTAGACATTGTCATAGGCTGCCTGTTATACATATATTTGAGGATATATTATGATCATTGACCTAGGATTGCGTTATTTATGCGATTTCTGTGCGTAGATGTTCTTCTATTCACGAGTTGGCAACTCACCCCCGTTGTGCCCCAGTTTCTTGCAGGTTTTGCCGTACAGGTTTCATTACGGCTTTGCGGGCTCAGTTTCATTCGGGTGACTTGCTAGTAGGTGGGTTTTTCTTGTATCGTACCCATCATATTACCTTGTATAATATTATTCAGTTGTATCTAGTAAATTCCATCAACCAAACATGTATTTATTGAGATAGAGACCAGTATTGTTTATTCTTTCGACCTTAGAGTCGCTCGTTACATTTCTGGTGGTTTTGAGTTTCCTTTTGAGTTTTGATCCTCGCCGTTGGCGTTGTATATTATATTGCTTGTGTGGTTGTAACCGTCGATTGACGAAGAGCTATCTCCCGCTTGGGGATGCCTTTTTCTTGATTTCGTATACTATTCATGTTGTATCCCGTTTGGGGGCCAGTATTTACAAAGGAGACTCTGCCGAAATTTTCAGTAAATTTTTGATGTTTTTAAAAACCGCATAATTCGGCTTATGCTATTGAAACTACTTGCTTTAAGTTGGTTTTTCCTGCACTCTACTACTTTTCTTGGTTTGGATTTCTGGGTTTTCGGTTTACTTAGATTACGTACGCCTCGAGACGTTCGTAGTTTAAGTGTCGGTCATGTTCCATACTTTCGGATCGTGACAACATCTTAGTCCATGAGTTTAAGGACCCTATAGTCCATAAAGTTTAAGGACATCTTAGTCCAGTTTAAAGACGTCATAGTCTGTTTGATTTTAGTTCAACCGTTTGGGGATAGACCAAGGGAGTTGTTGGTTATCAGGACCCGCCACCTCTCTGAAGACGTTGAAGGATTACAATGACATTGTATCGGAGGTGTGAAGAGATGCACCCTTGTACCAATATTGATTGAAAGGCTCTGGGAATTACTTTGAATGTCATATGAGATGATCAATTTTGGAAGACAAAAGTATAGCTGGGGTTCAGTTTCAAGGGATCTTGTCTCTGGGAGACTTAGCTAATTTGGGCCAAGATTGGCTCGAATATAGTATTAAACATTAGAGTACATTCGGCGGTCACGTGCTCCCACATGAGGCGCTTAACGTAGTGTTAAACACTAAAACTGAAGCACTCACGTGGGGTCACGTGAGGCGCCTGAAGATTGGGCATTGCTTCTTTTATTTTACTCCCAGAATATATAAGTGTTAAACACTTGATCTTTATGGCCATCACGTGTGGGCACGTGATGGGTATCCATGCATTGAATATTTAAAGTATTTGTTAGGGGTCACGTGAGGACACGTGAGGCACCCTTAAAGTGAAACTGCCTTGGCTTTATTCCCTTTTGTTTTGAGAAGTTTTTTCAAGGGTCACATGGGAGCAGGTGACCTAATTTAATTTGTTCTCTTTTGATCAAGGCACGTGATGCCTGGTCATGTGTGGGCACGTGATGCCCGGTCACGTGTGGGCACATGATGCCCCCTATGGGGGTTCTCCTTGCTTTACTTTATTTGTATTTTATTCAGTCCCCATGAGGGAACAAATACTTTTAATTCCTTTAGAATTTAATTCTTTTAATTCAGTGGGTTCAAGAGCTCATCACGTGGGGGCACGTGACTTTATCAATTAGGCATTCAGACGTAGATAGAATCTGCTCATAAAAGGTCACGTGTTTGCACGTGAGGCCTAATCACATGTGTGCACATGATGACCCATTTGGGGGTTTTCCTTACTGCTTTATTTATATATTATTCAATTCCCATGAGGGGAAAAATGCCCCCACAGCATTGTTCTCACGTGTTTGCACGTGAGTGCAACGCTGTAACCTTTGTGGCCGTTGGATTTTCCTAGAGAACGGGGAAGATGAACCGTTTCCTATCATGTCCTATAAATGCAGCGGTCTCATCAGCAACGCCTCCATTCCTTCATCTTCTTCCTTTTTCAATTTCTTGCCTTGAGAATTTAATTCTGTTTCTCAGAGCTCAGTTCTCTTTTTAACGAAACAAAATCTAGAGTTTAACTCTGTCAACAAAAAGAATCCTTTTTCTAGTAAGGATCTTGAATGGCCGAGAAACTTTTCTTCTCCTTTTATAAAATTCTCTTTGGATTTTAAATCCACACCAAGGATTTTTTCCTTTAATAAGAACTCATCTTTCCAAGCTCTAAAAATGCACGATCTTTAGATAGTAAACCCCCAATGTTAGGCATTTTTCTGATCTCAAGGGATTAATGATGGTACTTGTTTTCTTCTGGAATTTAATTCCATTCCAAAGAGCTTAGCTCTGAAAATTTTCTTGGAATTTAATTTCTCTGTTCAAAAGGAATTTAGTTCCCCCAGAGAACTTAGTTCTAACAAGAAGACCTCTTGGGATTTCTATCCTCAGTTGTTCTTGACAACAAAATTATAGGAGAGATTTTGCTTGATTTGCACAGAGTTCATAATGGGCTTTTCCTTGAGGGAATGTGCAGAGATGTTTGAAATTCACTTATTCATTTATTGAGAATCTTTCTCTTGTTCTCATAATGATTACTCTGCCTTATCATTAGTGAGCCGCCATATTGATTTTGTTTGGCCCATGTGTTTTGCAATCAATGGTCCCATGAAATAAGCTGCTTGTCATTTTCTTCCACTGTCTTTTTATATATTTATTTATAAATATATATATATATATATGTACATGTGTGGGTTTCATTAACAGTTTTCCCTTCCTTTATTTCAGAAACAATGGCTTTTCTTCCATACTTCCCTTTTACCCGCTCGAAGGCTGCTTTTCCTCAATCACCGTCTGACGAAGAAGCGATGGCAAAGATTAGGACTCATGACCCAGATTGCACCAACCTGCTTTTCTGGGGAACATGGTACGAGCATATCATTCTGGGCCGCCGCAGCTTTCTTTGCGAGGTGCCAACGGAGCCTCTGCACCCATTCTTGCTGATGGAGCGTCTGCAGACTGCCTTTGCCGTGAAAGTACTGGATTGGACTCCTACGGGCCGGCTTGAGCCGTCGACAACTGGGATACCAAACCACCCCTTGCCAGCCATAGATATCTTGGGGCATCATATTTTCCAAGGTGAAGCCTAGCCCTGGGGATAAGTCTATAAGATAGGGCTTACCCCTCGGCATCCAACGGTCTATCTTCTCTGGACTCGTTATATCTTGTCTGGTCATCGTGTGCGATTGCAGAAGGTCGGGCTTTATCAGGCGGTGTACACGTCTCTCTTTCATTATCAATCTTCCCATGTTTGGTGGGTTAAAGCTTTCCTAAATCAATGGAATCTTCCCACCAACACTTTCTTGTTAGGGGATCGCAAAGTTTCAATTTCTTTGGAATAGTTTCGCGAGATCTCCGGATTGCCGATCAGGGGAGCGCCCTATGAAGAATTGCTGCCTCCTGACGAGTATGCATTCGCAACTGTGCCCGCTATGCTTGACGGCTTGTCGACTGAAAATGCCGTCCGTCATAAGTATCCAAGTCTAATCAAGTCTCTGGGTATTTTCGAGAAGCTGTTTGCAGAGACAGAGGAACAGGGCGTCACTTTTAAGATTTTTATCGCCCGCTTCCTTCGTGGAGACGTCCTATCAAAGGAGGCTCCGAAATTCTCGAATATTAACGACTCCTTCAGGTTTGGGCTAAATAAGCTACCGGCCAAAGAAGAAGATTTGCCACAATTTTACATCCCAATCTTGTCGGCCGTACCTTTTGAGTCGATTGCGGCTCCCGGTATGGATGAAGAAACTTTTTTGTCGGTTTTATCAGCCTTTGGCTCAGTTGGTTTGTCGTTCCAACGCATCGTCGCTTTATGAGAGTCTCGATCATTTATCCTGCTCATCGCATTGCCGAAGGGACACGACTAGCCGTGGGCATTGCAGGGTTATCGCACTTGTACCATGGGCTGAGCACTGCGGCCAATACCTCGACCCCGGGTGTGGATGTGGTGAGTTTCTCTCTTCATTATTTTACGTCGTGGATTGAGATGCACGTGTTAGGGGCATTCGCTGTGCACCAGAGACCGGGTTTTTATGATGCTTATACCTTCCCGCGGCTCATGAGGTTGGTGGACGCTTCTGCTCCTGATCCGACTCAGTTAGGGGCTCTTCGTGTGCTGCTTAATCCTTATGCCAACAAAGGCGGGATGGTATTCAATGATCGAGTCCACTCTGCTCTTTCAGGACCTATTCAGCAGCTGTTTGATTTATCGAAAGAGTGAGCACCATCCTTGAAGCCTAGGGAAGCCAGCACTTGTATTCGATTAGACCGGGTTATCTGGTATTTCGTCGAAACGATGCGGTTCTTTTTATGCGGTATAATCCACACCGCTTTGCCCGGCAATTGGGTTATAACCAGGGTGTTCCCTTCGAGGCATTCATAGTGGAGCCCAGCTCTTCTTTGGAAGTTGTTCATGACGCCACTCATCACTTCATGCGGCTGAACATCATCTCTCGCTTCATGATCCCTGAGGCCGACTACATTCCAAGGTGTGTGGGGGCTTTTACGGGTTGGTACCGCCACCGAGTTGGTCCCATCATTACTGAGGAGAGGAGGATACTTTTTGGATATAGAGCTCCCGCCCCGATCCAGGCTATGGGAGTCCCACCGCAACCGCGGACAATGGTTCGCCCTCCCTTGAGGGGTACTGGTGCCTTACTTATTCCTGAGGCGGTAGATGCGGGCCTGACTCCACCCACAGTTGGCATGCCGATGCGCACTAGAGCTCAAGCAAGGGCTTCTGATGAGGCATCGCTAGCAGTTCCATCAGTTGCGTCATCGTCGATGGCAGTGTCATCATCGGTAGCACCGCCAGAAGAGGATACTGGAGGTGAAGTGGGTCAACGTCGCACCAAGGCGCCGAAGGGAAGGAAGCGATCATCTTCCAGCGCCAGTTCCGGATCGAAGCGGAGGAAGAAGACATTCACTGGTCTGCTTGACTTTTTAATGGAATCCGAGCATATCGTTTAATACGAACCAATATCTATGCAAGAGCCGGATGATGGTCTTCTTTTTCCAGGTTCATCTGCCGAGGAAGCCGTACAATTGGCTGAGGCTATAAGGCGTTCTCAGGATGAGACCAAGAACGTGCGCGTTTCGAAGAGTTCCTATCCTGCCGTAATATTCTACGAAGATCCTCCATCTATACGGCGAGTATTTATAGGTCCTCTGGAGCAGGGGGTGAGATAGCCCTCAAATATCCTATCTCAGCCGCTTCTGAAGGTGAGTTGTCGTTGTGGACTGGCGGCCATGAATCTACCCTAGAACCTCGGCGAGCATACCTTCTTAGGAAGGAAAGTCGGCTTGAAAAAGCTATACTCGAGGCATCTTGGCGTATTGGTATGAACGTTTTCTACATTTTTCCTTTGGCAAGTAATTTGTTTTGCTTTATATGTCTTCTTATCTTCGTAAAACTTTGCAGAGACTTCGGCCATGGCATAGAATCTAAGCTCGAGTAGCGTCTTGACCGTGGACTCTGTAAATATCCCCGATGAGACACCAGTAGGTGTGGAGGGGGTCGCTACAGTTGCTATTCCTGCTGCAGAGATTCCATTGGCGGCTTCTGTTCCCCTTGTGCTCGTTCTGTTGGAGATAGTGCCCTCAGAGTCAATTATTGGATCACAGGCACGTGATTGCAATGATTGAGGGAGGACCTATCCCGGGACGACAGTCTTACTCGAGATGATAGTATGCTATCTGGTTTACCTTTATCATCGTGTACTGCTTTAGATGACCTGACATGTCACTATTGCACGTTGATAGAGCCCCTAGGATTCTTGCTTGACTGCCGGCCGTATGAGGGCGATCATATAAGTGAGAGCTGGAGTCTATAAGCACATCCTTAAAAGGTCCCTAGTCGTGGGAGTTTCGAGACAGGGCATCGATTCTCCAGAGTAGACTAGTGTATACAGTCGAGACCCCGACGAGGGGCGGTGGCCGGTCTCACAAGCCACTGGTGTCAGTTGGATCACCTAAGATGTATACAGGTGCTCATTGGGTTATGAGTACACCGGACAGGACTCGCCGGGAACATGCTAGTTGGTCTTATACCTGACGTCAGATAGCAGTTCCCAGGTGACATGTGTACAGGTTAGTTCATCGAACTGGGGATCGTCATTTGTCTCGTGTGAGTTCCCACTGTGCTTTGATTACTACCCTACCACGGCTCAAAGGAGTCGTGCAAACAGGTTTTAGTTGGGTACAGTCCCGAGCCACATGGAGGCAGTGAGCGGATCTTCGGGGGTTCGTCTCTCCCGGTATTGGGGGTGAGGTCGCGCTGTTTCTAGGAGAGCCATTACACGAAGTCCTTGGCCAAGGCAGGAGATTTACTGGTAGGTATTCCAGTAGTATCTCAGGGTGTTCTGGGCTACACTCCGACACGACTTGTACCGCTTTTGGGGGTCTGACTTTTACCCACCCCCTAGGCCCGACATGCGATGCTCATAAACGAACGGACCGGACTGTACGGATATTGTCACTGACAGGCTCAGTAGGGTGTCAGGATGAGTTCGCTCATCGACGTCCCTTTTGGTCAATAGCTGGTGGCCCGTTACGTATTGGCTTATACCTCTGACGTGCTAGTGGTTAAATCCACAGCTATAGTATTGACGAGTCTTTAGAGTCCACCACACTTTCAGTTACTCAGCTTTCGGGCGAAACGCTGTAGAGGCCGTATGGAGATATGGCAGGGTCCGATCAGATACGTGCGGTATTGCACGGATCAGGATCGGACGGTTTGTACTAGAGGCCGTATAGATATATGGCAGGGTTCGATCAGATACGTACGGTATTGCACGGATCAGGATCGGACGGATATTACTAGCCGGCTTTGGTTTAAGCCGGATCCTAGTATAGTACAGTGTAGATTTTGTCTCTTTGCATTTGTATCCGGACAGAATACAGATGCGGGTGTGTATGCACAGTATCGGGGTTTTCCTGTAATTTATTACGGGACCAGTTTTCTGGAGTTGCCAGTTTGCATTCCGTTCCGGCCGGTTTTTCCTTTGTTCTTTCCCGGCCGGACTTTTCCGATGGAGGGGGTTATTTGCAATTGTGCAAATAACATTTGTGGAGGGGGTTTCTTGTAATTGTATTGATTATGATATCTTTCATCCATCACTTGCATTAATGAGATTTGAAGGGTTATGGTTTGGGTATAACATTGTTATGATGATGTTTGTATATGGACACCTCCTTACTTTATCCTACCATCACCTCCCTTCATGGTTTTGTATTTTTTCTTCCACCATTTGATGAAGGGGGGGCCGGCCATTTGCAAGAGTGAGAGAGGATCATTTCATTTGTATGAGGGAAAATTTGTTCATCTCATTTTCATGCTACAAAATTCTAGCTCCACTTTGAAGTTCATTTCACAACCTCATTCCTCCATCAAAGCAACATAACCCCAAAGAGACAAAGCACTACACTTCCTACAGCACATCTTGGGCATGTCGACTTGCCAGCTTCATGCCTGAGTTGCCTCGGTATAGAGGCGGGAGCCCGTAAAAGAAACAGGCGATGTGGTGCCCTTTCGGCAAGGAGGCGACGACCGGAGTTTCCGCGAGATATCGGGACGATGACGAGAAGACCGGAGGACTCGGATCACTCGGTATATCTCTTCCCTATCTTGTTACTTTGCTAGAACTAGTTTAATGGCCCGATCCGGGGTTTAGTGCGCGGTGGTGCCGGTTTGCTAAGTTCGCAAAATTAAAGTTTATCACCGTTTCCGCATTTGGCCGTCGGATTGACGACCGGGGCGCCGCCGTGCACTTACAGTGGTATCAGAGCCTCGCCATTAACTTCGTCTAGCTTCGTTTGATGTGTTTTGCATTTCCGATCGACCAAAATTCCAAAACTTGCATTTTTGTTCACGACAGTTTTCTGTTGAAATTTTTTGGTCTCCAAAAATTTTTCAGGTTGTATAAAACTAATGTACTGGAAATTATAAGACTGCTGTAAAAATTCGACGCACTCAGTCGATGGATGAAGCGCGGAACCGCGGCCAAACCCCCCTTGGGCCGCGGTTCCGCCGCACTTTACTGTCCCCACTGTGTCCAATTTTTACAGTGGGCTTGTGGGCTGATTTTGGGGGTTTTGGGATATTAAATTTGGGCCCAGATTTTCTGTGAGTGCTACAGTATTGCTGGGGGGCCCACTTGTTAATTTTTTATCGATCGGATATTTTAAACACATTTTTCACAGTATTTATATTATATCTGCGACCGTGAATGTCACTCGATCGGTAAATCCAGTCTAACTGCTATAGCCCGGTTAGACGGATTTGCGAACGTGACTTTCACGTTGATGTTCTATGTATTTGCTGTGATGTTGCGGATCGGTCGTAGGGATAGCCTGGATGCAATGCTAGTGCAGTGTTGTTGTATTATGTACATTTGATATTGCGGGGCGAGCGTCCGACATGTGGACTGCCGTCACTGCCTGTTTGTATTATTCTTTTGGGGCACGACCTGGTTGCGGTCGATGTACCCGTTGTATGTATATTTTACTTTCTGTACTAGGGTTACCCCGCGGAGGGGTGCACGGATAGCCGGGTTCTAGAGGGCAACGGGCCCGCATCTCAGGGCATTGAGACGGAGGGGGCTTCAGTCTGGAATTGGCGGGCTATTCGCCGCACTCGTAGGGGGTACAGGTTGACCCAGGAGGGGTGCCTAAGTTACCGGATTCCGTGAAGTGCTGGGTGGTCCATTCACGGCACTGAAGGGGGCTGCCTCGCTTCAGGTTTTGGCGGGTGACTTGCTGCGCCCGTAGGGGTCTAGGATTTCATTGCACAGGCTATCCACACGACCAGGGGAACGTCGGGTTTCAGTAGTGGCTCTGTGAAACCCGGGGATCCCAGATATCTGTATTGTTCTGTGATGCTGTACATTTCTGTGATGTTGCATTTTATTCACGCCTTGAGCGAATACTATATATTGGTATATATATTAGTAGATGTTGTATATGTTTTTCATCCGCGCTAGTCCAGTCCCCGCTCTGCTGTTAGTTAGCTAACCTAACGGGTGATGACGGGACCCAGTGGCGAATGCGGATGGCATATACGTACGTCAGTATATTTTCGTTCTTTGTGGTGTGATCAATTGATGGGACTGCATTGATTCGGATCAATGCAAGATAAACAAACCTGATCTGATGTTGTTGGAACACTTTTCAAAAGCTGTTATTGCAAGGACGTTCACTTTTGTTTTGCATCGTGGTATTCATTTGGAATATCCTGCTCCTCAGTCGACGAGGCAAGGGCCGAGATCCCTTCACCGGGAGTGACCCCTTGGACAGTAGTTTGCGTCAGGGCATTAACTTCACTATAGCCGATTACTTTTGCTTTGCATCGTGGTATTCAGTTGGAATATCCTGCACCTCATTCTACGGGGAAAGAGCCGAGATCCCTTCACCGGGAGTGACCTCTTTAGTAAAGGTTTTCGTCACTATATTTTCTAAAAAGCTATCCGTTCCTTCAACGATATCAAGTTCATTACGTTAAAGGTTTTCGCCAGAAACCATTCGTAGCCCTCCGTCATTTCATATGGATAGTCAATAGTATTCAAGCTGTGTTTGTTGGCCATAGTCAAGGCATAGTGTTTGGTAGCTATTGGGTGTTCATATGTAGCATAGATAGATGCGTTGGTTTGGGACAGTCATATAGCCTTGTTGGCCCTAGTCAAGGGCTTGTACGGGTGGGTTCAAATTAACCTGGACAATGACGGGTAGAACTTGACATGTGACTTATGATTTGTTGGCCTTAGTCAAGGTCATAAGAGCATGGGGTAAAAATCACATCGGGAGTTTCAAAAGAACTGAAACTTGCCAGATATGCGCATACCTTCTGGAGTGTGGTACCGTGAGCGGATTCCGTCACGTTATCATGCGATGAGAGTTGGATCCCGATTCCCACTGATGAGTTAGTTTACTCCTCGGGTGACCCCGACTAATTCTTCTTTCAGGTTTGGAGGAGAATTTGAGGTACAGTGGGAGGTTTCCAGATTAGATAAATTGGTAACCATTCTGATCTAGGTTAGAGTGCACGCTGAGTGTTTCTTTTCTCTCTCTCTCTCTGGCAGCGACCATTGACCCGACCCAAGACTATGACTCAGAGACCAAGTTGACCGAACCTTCTTAACACTGGCTTTTGGATTGTCAGAGTTGCAGACCTCATTGCCACTCCTACTTTTACCCTTTTCTCCAGGACACCCCGTACTACTACGAACTTCCACTTCCATTGGACAAAACCATCGTATGGTTAGATACGAACTCGAAGGAATTATTCGAGGATGGTTTCTGGTTCTGGAGAAAACGGATAAGATTTATTCAGTTGTTTTTTCCTTTTTGCCTTCTCTCAAGTTACGAGTACTCCTTAGTTTAGGAGATAGTACACCTATTACGCAAATTGGATAGTCTTCTTCCAAACTTTAGGCTGGTGCCGAACAGTGGGGAATGAAGAAAACCAATTAGCATAACGATGGTGTGCAGAAGGTATTAAGATTAAGACAAAGCAAGGGATTAGTAAGAGGGCAAAGAAAATTGCGACTGATATTCACGACCAAACCAAGTATTTCTTCGCCAATCCTAAATCACCTTTGTATTTCTCCAGGACACTCCGTATCACTACGAAGATCCACAGTTTATTGGATAATCCATCGTATGGTTATATACGAACTCGAAAGGAACTTGTTCCAGTTTGGGGATGGATTCTGGTCCAGGAGAAATAGGAATAACGTTTATTCAGTTGTCTTTTATCTTCACCTTCTCTCGCATTGCGAGTGCTCCTAGGACTAGGACAGTACACCCATTATGCTTATTGGATAGTCTTCTTCCAAACCATAGGCTGGTGCCGAACGGTAGAAAAGGAAGAAAACCAATTGGCCTAAAGGGGTGTGCAGAAGGTAATGACTAAAGACATATAAAGGGATTTGGAGAGGTGGCAAAGAATTATACGGTTATAGTTGTGAATCTGGATAATGGTAGAGGCATTACTAGGAATACCAGGATACCCCATCGAAACATTTCAATGTTTCAGTTCAACTGTGTACTGTTAAAAGAAAACTGATTTCCCGATTGGACACTTGCTCCAGGGTATGTATTTACCAGGTTTGATTCTCACATCTGTATGGTTTTTACAGATGGTGAGTGGGAGTAAGTTATTGGGAATAGGGTAATCATCCTCATTATATCGGGATTCGTTGTAATCGGTGATATTTGAGGAGATCATCTGGGCTGTTTGCCGGTCGGCAAATATTTGGTTTTGAATATCCGCTTTTATGCACCAATTTCAAATTGATATATCTGTACGTCTATTTTCATAGAGTGAGATATACCTTTTTGATATTATGTCGATGACATTTACCTATATCAGTGGATGGTTAGGTAAGGAGCATTAAACAGCGGTGTAATTCTTCTTAACCATAAGTACAGTTTTCAACCTACGACGCACAGTGAAAGAGTTGTTAGACTCAGCGGACTTATACAGAGTAATGTATGTTGTCCAGTGTCCATTAGGACAGAGGGGTTGGTCCTCATACTATATTCTGTTTACTTTTAACTTCTCTAGTTCTTAGACATGTGTTTCGTAGAAACACAGGGTCTAAGTTTTGAGGAGTTATAGGTATTTGAATAGAGTAGAGAACCAGGTGTAGCAAGTATCGGGATTCTTCAAGGTGATCGAAGATGTAGATACTTGTGTATGGTATTCAGTTGATAGTAATGATAAAGAGTAATTGCTTCTCTTTCAGGTTACTCATAATTGGAAGCATTCCTAAGTTGAGTAACGCTGATCGGCCTCTCTCCATTTAGTTGACATGCACTGGAGACAGCTGCATGATTTGAATCTGGTTGAATTAAATCAGTGCCTCTGGTTCTATATTGGATATAGTACAGTTCATATCTTAACATTGTTAAGGTACGGGGAGTTGTCCGGCTTATGATTAAAACCAGAATCTGGATAACTCAAGGCACGTTTCTGTAATGGCTGTTTGTGGGTTGACCCAGGCTATGACGAGGGTTGATTTTCTACCATCTGGATGAACAATAGCGATATTGTTCTAGACTCGCCACAGTTTTATTAAAAAATGGATTTTTTCAAAAACAGTAGTGGGAGTATGGTAGAACTGGAAGTGATTCCAGAACCGCAAACGATTACTGAAGATTTGATAAGAAACCTAAAGATTCAATCTGATTTGACATTCCATTGGCCACTCCGCAGATAAGGTGGGTAACTTCAGGCACCCGAGAGGTACTCCGGTAGCCTCAAGGACGGTGACAGGGAAGTTCTTGTTTACCCACACTTACCATTGTTGCTGTTCCAGGCTGCGAGACCCGGCAGGAGGATGAGTATAGCGTCGTTCTAAACTAGCTTTAGAAGTGCACGTCTATATGACTCTGCCAGAGGGTTGTCGTAGTCAGTGGGAGCAGCGGAAGCATTGGTGGACATCAGGCTTATGTCTATTTATAGACTAAACCAGATATAGCGGAGATAGATCATCTATTTCTGATGTGACAGTCATGGGTTTGACGTCATCAGAATAGGGGACGGATCTGTTGAGAAGGTAGTAGGGTGTGATATCCGGGTTTTGGATGACATACACAGAGTAGGAAAGGAAACTCCTATACTACGATCGGTTATACTTTGGTCGTCACACAGTGGTTTCTCCACAAAGGACTTGGACACAATATCAGACATACTGGTTACTAGATCTATGGTTTTTAGATCTAGATTTGGGTGGTTTCCCAATCAGGGTACTTTGACAGCATTCTAAGAGTATTTAGAATGGACGACTCCTGGCACGGTAGTGTACCTGCAGGTGATGGAGTCACCCTCTCTAAAGGTGTCTTATAGACTAAAGGGGAGAGGGATGCGCATGATTGGCAGATCACTTGCTTAGGCAATTGAGTCAATCATGAGATGTCAAGTACCACACCAGATGTTGTTCTTGCACTATATGCAATAAGTTGACATTGATCCAATCCTGGAGAAACAGTCGGAAGCAGTTTTAGAACATAAGTGGATGTTCTAGGGATATGATAACGACAGCCTCATTTAGGAGACAGTTATCATTCCAGGCTTCCAAGGTGACATGGACGACAAGGAGGTTGTCAGAGTTATAGTTTTCCTTCTGACGAGGGGCAGTATTTTGGACAGGTGGTCCAAGGAAATACTAAGGGTGGCATGGCGCAGGATACTGATTAAGTTCAGTTGACGATACAGTCTAAAGAAGCTTGGATTTGGAGTTCATTTATGAGCTAGGTCCCATCAGACATCCAGACATTCTAAGACAGGTATTGCTCATTTCGGGAGATGGCTTTCTCCGCGAACTTGAGATATAGAGAGACATAGAAAGAAACATCCAGGCGGATCCACTCACTGAGGCTATTCCTCGATCGCAAGAGTTTCGCAAACAGGCTTTGTGAGACTGACTAGTAGAGGAGTTGGGTGTTCGGTATCACACGGGCTGTGAGTATGCGACATCGCAATAATTAGCCTTGAGTGCAAGTGGGAGATTGTTGGAGATAGTGCCCTCAGAGTCAATTATTGGATCACAGGCACGTGATTGCAATGATTGAGGGAGGACCTATCCCGGGACGACAGTCTTACTCGAGATGATAGTATGCTATCTGGTTTACCTTTATCATCGTGTACTGCTTTAGGTGACCTGACATGTCACTATTGCACGTTGATAGAGCCCCTAGGATTCTTGCTTGACTGCCGGCCGTATGAGGGCGATCATATAAGTGAGAGCTGGAGTCTATAAGCACATCCTTAAAAGTTCCCTAGTCGTGGGAGTTTCGAGACAGGGCATCGATTCTCCAAAGTAGACTAGTGTATACAGTCGAGACCCCGACGAGGGGCGGTGGCCGGTCTCACAAGCCACTGGTGTCAGTTGGATCACCTAAGATGTATACAGGTGCTCATTGGGTTATGAGTACACCGGACAGGACTCGCCGGGAACATGCTAGTTGGTCTTATACCTGACGTCAGATAGCAGTTCCCAGGTGACATGTGTACAGGTTAGTTCATCGACCTGGGGATCGTCATTTGTCTCGTGTGAGTTCCCACTGTGCTTTGATTACTACCCTACCACGGCTCAAAGGAGTCGTGCAAACAGGTTTTAGTTGGGTACAGTCCCGAGCCACATGGAGGCAGTGAGCGGATCTTCGGGGGTTCGTCTCTCCCGGTATTGGGGGTGAGGTCGCGCTGTGTCTAGGAGAGCCATTACACGAAGTCCTTGGCCAAGGCAGGAGATTTACTGGTAGGTATTCCAGTAGTATCTCAGGGTGTTCTGGGCTACACTCCGACACGACTTGTACCGCTTTTGGGGGTCTGACTTTTACCCACCCCCTAGGCCCGACATGCGATCCTCATAGGCGAACGGACCGGACTGTACGGATATTGTCACTGACAGGCTCAGTAGGGTGTCAGGATGAGTTCGCTCATCGACGTCCCTTTTGGTCAATAGCTGGTGGCCCGTTACGTATTGGCTTATACCTCTGACGTGCTAGTGGTTAAATCCACAGCCATAGTATTGACGAGTCTTTAGAGTCCACCACACTTTCAGTTACTCAGCTTTCGGGCGAAACGCTGTAGAGGCCGTATGGAGATATGGCAGGGTCCGATCAGATACGTGCGGTATTGCACGGATCAGGATCGGACGGTTTGTACTAGAGGCCGTATAGATATATGGCAGGGTTCGATCAGATACGTGCGGTATTGCACGGATCAGGATCGGACGGATATTACTAGCCGGCTTTGGTTTAAGCCGGATCCTAGTATAGTACAGTGTAGATTTTGTCTCTTTGCATTTGTATCCGGACAGAATACAGATGCGGGTGTGTATGCACAGTATCGAGGTTTTCCTGTAATTTATTACGGGACCAGTTTTCTGGAGTTGCCAGTTTGCATTCCGTTCCGGCCGGTTTTTCCTTTGTTCTTTCCCGGCCGGACTTTTCCGATGGAGGGGGTTATTTGCAATTGTGCAAATAACATTTGTGGAGGGGGTTTCTTGTAATTGTATTGATTATGATATCTTTCATCCATCACTTGCATTAATGAGATTTGAAGGGTTATGGTTTGGGTGTAACATTGTTATGATGATGTTTGTATATGGACACCTCCTTACTTTATCCTACCATCACCTCCCTTCATGGTTTTGTATTTTTTCTTCCACCATTTGATGAAGGGGGGGCCGGCCATTTGCAAGAGTGAGAGAGGATCATTTCATTTGTATGAGGGAAAATTTGTTCATCTCATTTTCATGCTACAAAATTCTAGCTCCACTTTGAAGTTCATTTCACAACCTCATTCCTCCATCAAAGCAACATAACCCCAAAGAGACAAAGCACTACACTTCCTACAGCACATCTTGGGCATGTCGACTTGCCAGCTTCATGCCCGAGTTGCCTCGGTATAGAGGCGGGAGCCCGTAAAAGAAACAGGCGATGTGGTGCCCTTTCGGCAAGGAGGCGACGACCGGAGTTTCCGCGAGATATCGGGACGATGACGAGAAGACCGGAGGACTCGGATCACTCGGTATATCTCTTCCCTATCTTGTTACTTTGCTAGAACTAGTTTAATGGCCCGATCCGGGGTTTAGTGCGCGGTGGTGCCGGTTTTCTAAGTTCGCAAAATTAAAGTTTATCACCGTTTCCGCATTTAGCCGTCGGATTGACGACCGGGGCGCCGCCGTGCACTTACACGTTCACCCTGAAGGGGTGTCCCTTCCGGCTGTGGATTTAACGGACCTTTCTGGTGATGGCCTGGAGATGGTGGAACAGGTAACTGAGATTTCCGTCTCTGAAGTGGTGGCCGCTACCCCTCGACTGATAGCCGTGACACCAGCAAATGTCTCCGATGATGTGCTTGAGAGTATGGAGGAGGCTGCCGAAGCTGTTATCCCTCCTGTTCAAAGTGGGAGGAGTATCGAAGGTATTCTTCCATCTTTTGTTTTAATGATTTCTTCATTATCTGAATCCTTCCATCTTTTAAAAATTATGAGGATTGGAGGCGTCCATTGTGGACCTATCCCCCAGAAAATCTTTCCAGCGTTTGCTCGAGATGGCCGCTTCGCAGGCAATATCCCCGCAACGCGTCGTCCTCTCTTCTGGGAAAGGTTATTGTTATTTGCCTTTTCTCATGGCATTACTATTATTTCATATAACGATTCTAATGTCTTCTGTAGTTCTGGAAGCTGACGACGAAGTTGAGATCCTTGACGGGCCTGGAGATCTTTTAAACCCTTCTTGCATGACTGTGGGTAAGCAAAGTTTCGACGTTGTTCCATCTACTCTTTGTTTACGAATCTCGCTGATTGTTTATGAATCTTAACAGCTTTTCCCGTTCTTATCCCGCTGGAATCCCGCATCCTTATGCCACCTGGCCCTTACGCCCTACGCGCATCTGAACGGATGGCAAAGCAAAGCCTTCACTCTTTGTCGGCTCTCATCGAAGATCTTCGTGCTGGTAGCTCGATCACGGCCGAAGAATTTGCTGCTGAAGCCAACATTTCTCTTCCCTTTCTTGCCTCTTACCATGATGAGACATTGGTGCATGTCTGGGTTGAGTTTTGTCGTCAAGTGGGGGCTTGCTTACATAGTCTTGAGTGCACGCGCCTTCCTTCAGAGGTCGTGGCTGCAAAGGCGAGCTTGCGGGGGCTGGTTAAATGGTATGCCGCAAATATGTAGTCATGCGAGAAGAGGCTTAACCGAAAGTTTTCGGAGAGGGAGCTGGCTTCTAATGCGCTGGGGGAACTTCAAGCTGAACTCACGACCAAGACCACTCGTGCGTATGAACTTTGGCGGATGCTTCAAGAAGCTATCAGGGAGGTGGTAGTTATTGATAAAGCCGTCATTTTTACTCGCGAGATGGTTGAAGCTCACAAAGTTACCGAAAAGGAGCTCGAAAGTCGGCTCACCTCATACCAGGCCCAACAATCTCAAGCGGAGGCCCGTCTCATAGCAATAACAAATTATGAAGCCGAGACCCAACGGAAGAAGGATGAATTGACGAATCTATTAAACCGTCCGCCGACCTAAACAAATGTATATGTTTCTTTTTATTCTCCTTTTGTACTTACTCCGGAATGAGAGTATTTTTTTTATTCTTTTATAGATTGTACTTTGTATTCATTTTGATTCATGAATAAAAGACATATTTTGTTTCATGGTGATGTGTCCCATTTCAGCAAATGCGTTTTGTAGATAGTCTATTTTGATCTTCTTGCAGGACAGCGATGGCATAGGAGTCAGGTTCAGATCTTCCTCCTAAGGCTTTCCAACTTTATGAGCCATGAGGGTCTCATAAAGATTTTTCTCCCTACGAGTTGAGAGGATCTCGTAAGTGTATTTTCTCCTTAGGAATCGTGAAGATTCCTAAGTGCGTTTTTCTCTTGAGAGTCGTAAGGATCTCGCAAGAGAATTTTCCCGCTTACAAGTCGAAAGGACTCATAAGTGGTTGTTTTCCTCCTTGTCGATGTTCGGTTTCGGAGAGTGTGGCCCGTGAATAATATGCAAGCACCCATCTTAGACTGACTTGCAGAACCCTGGTGCTTAGGAAACATGCCGTTATCCCTATTGCCTAAGGCTTTTCCCTACTAGTCGAAACGAATCGAGAAGTTCTCGCAAGGACACTAATTTCTTCACAAGTCGATACGAATCGAGAAGTTCTCGCAAGAATGTCTTAACATCACAGTTAACCTCTGCTCTTTACGACAGAGGTCCGTTAGGGTCTGTGGTCCTAGGGTTTTGTCCGTCGTACCGTCGCGTTGGCTGATGTATTCCTCGATAGGTAATCTTTACACTGCTGTTCGAGTAGCCCCATGACTGTCGTGTCTCTGATCCCTTTGGGGGCTGGACAAGACGTCTTCAAGTAATCTTCCTAGGCAATTTGACCATCGGAAGAGCAAGCGTTAGGAATTTTGCCATGCCGCATTTTTACTTGAGATTAGGCTCAGCTTGGGAGCCCCAATGAGTCATAACCACTCCGCGCTGGTGTGGGATGATCTCCGATAGTCTCTCAGGTTAGTTGCCGTCAAGACCCTGAAGCTAGGGATTTTCCTTTGCTTCGTTTGCTGGCATTGCATCTACTGTAACGAGACGAGTGTCGCGGTTGTCTCTAGGTTGTTTGTGAACCGTCGAGATTTGGAACTAGGGATTTTGCCATGGCTCCGCTTTGTTGACGTTGTGTCTGCTGTAACGAGACAAATGTTGAGGTGGTTCCTAGGTTGTTTGTGAACCGTCGAGATTTGAAACTAGGGACTCTGTCGTGGCTCCGCGTTGCTAACGTTGCGTCTGCTGTAACGAGACGAATGTCGAGGTGGTCTCTAGGTTGTTTATGAACCGTCGAGATTTGGAACTAGGGACTCTGCCGTGGCTCCGCTTTGCTGACGTTGCGTCTGCTGTAACGAGACGAATGTCAAGGTGGTCTCTAGGTTGTTTGTGAACCGTCGAGATTTGGAACTAGGGACTCTGTCGTGGCTCCGCTTTGCTGACGTTGCGTCTGCTGTAATGAGACGAATGTCGAGGTGGTCTTTAGGTTGTTTGTGAACCATCGAGATTTGGAACTAGGGACTCTGCCGTGGCTCCGCTTTGCTGACGTTGCGTCTGCTGTAATGAGACGAATGTCTAGGTGGTCTTTAGGTTGTTTGTGAACCATCGAGATTTGGAACTAGGGACTCTGCCGTGGCTCCACTTTGCTGACGTTGCGTCTGCTGTAATGAGACGAATGTCGAGGCGGTCTCTAGGTTGTTTGTAAACCGTCGATATTTGGAGCTAGGGGTATGTCATGGCTCCGCTTTTTTGATGTTGCGTCCGCTGTAACGAGAAGAATGTCAAGGTGGTCTCTACGTTGTCTATGAACCGTCGAGATTTGGATCTAAGGACTCTGCCGTGGCTCCGCTTTGCTGACATTGCGTCTGCTGTAACGAGACGAATGTCGATGTGGTCTCTAGGTTGTTTGTGAACCGTCGAGATTTGGAACTAGGGACTCTGTCGTGGCTCCGCTTTGCCGACGTTGCGTCTACTGTAATGAGACGAATATCGAGGTGGTCTCTAGGTTGTTTGTGAACCGTCGAGATTTGGAACTAGGGACTCTGCCGTGGCTCCGCTTTGCTGACGTTGCGTCTGCTGTAATGAGACGAATGTCAAGGTGGTCTCTAGGTTGTTTGTGAACCGTCGAGATTTGGAGCTAGGGGTATGCCGTGGCTCCGCTTTTTTGACGTTGCGTCTGCTTCTAATTGGAACGAGAAGGAACGTCATTGTTGATCTCTAGGTTGTAGATGTTGCTGTCG
The DNA here is from genome assembly GCA_030015575.1 of Agapanthus africanus. Classification (NCBI taxonomy): domain Eukaryota; kingdom Viridiplantae; phylum Streptophyta; class Magnoliopsida; order Asparagales; family Amaryllidaceae; genus Agapanthus; species Agapanthus africanus. Next base: position 12,154,816 of record JASDDO010000019.1, read on the forward strand.
AGACTTGGCTCTCTTTCTGATAGAGCCTGGTGGGATGATATGGTTCCCTTTTCGTTTGGTGCCCCTGGATTGTATGCAGGGATCGATCTGATCTCACCTGTAGGGAAAAAGTTTCATTTCATATATTTTTTTTGTTTTTCCCGCGATGCTCTATCATTTCAGCTTTTTGTATCACGAAAGTCGCGATTGCCCAATCATTTCGGTTATTTTTCGCGGTACCCAATCATTTCGGCTATTTTTTTCTTTTTACTCGCTGTTTTTTATTGCGAGTTGCCCAATCATTCGGCTATTTTATATGCATTTTTGGCTCGCTGTTTTTTTTATTGCGAGTTGCCCAATCATTTCGGCTATTTTATATGCATTTTTGGCTCGCTGCTTTTTGTTGCGAGTATTGAGTTTGGAATCTGATTCCAGTCTTAGTATCAACATCGCTGTGACTGGAATATTGCCAGGAGCGACTGGAATATTGCCAGGAGCGAATCATCATTTTCTTTTGTCGATTCGAACAAAGGTGGCTTAGCAAACAGGGTTAGGATCCTGTCAACTAAGGCTTTTGACTTAATGAGCCGTAAGGGTCTTATAAAGGTATTTCTCCCTACGAGTCGTGAGAATCTCGTAGGTGCGTTTTCTCCTTAAAAATCGTGAGGATTCCTAAGTGGTGTTCTCCCTTATAAGTCGTAAGGATCTCATAAGAGCATTTTCTCCTTACAAGTCGAGAGGACTTATAAGTGTTGTTCACCAAGCGGGGAAATTTCGCGCCATTGGCAGAAACTTGGTCGGGGAGACGTTTATTTGTGCCCGTGGATTGTATACAATGATCAATATTGAACCGCTTGTAGGGCGAAATCGGGGTGTATGATGGCTTAAGAACGGGTTCAGATCCCTGTAGCTTAAGTCTTTTAAATCCAATGAGCCGTGAGGGTCTCAAAGGGGAATTCTCCTCATGAGTCGTGAGGATCTCGTAAGTGTGTTTTCTTCTTAGGAATCGTGGGGATTCCTAAGTGTGTTGCTCCCTTGTGAGTCTTAAGGATCTTATGCAGGTATTTTCTCCTTACAGGGTCGAGAGGACCTTGCAAGTGCCTTTTAACGAGATTGCGCCCTTTCGGGTTTTCACAAACTCGCCGGTAGTCCTGCTGTTTTTACTCACGGAGCCCTTTCGGGTTTTCATCCGTGCCCATCTCACTTATGGACGTATCTTTTTTTTGCGTCGGCCTTAGGATGCTGCGGTCCATAGTAGTTTATAGACGTCTCGGTTAGTAGTTAGTTTTAGGACATTTCGGTCCATCGCACGTTTTCGAGGCGAGGTTTCGCCGGATACTACTTATAGAGTTCAGGCCTAGGAAGATAGCGAGCGGACATAGGCGTCGTCATCTATCGTTGACCTAGGTCGTGACTCGTCAGGTGTAGTATTTCTTCAAGAAACGGCCGTTTATTGGCCTGAAAGGTCTTACGCCGTGTATATCCATGAGCAAGTAAGCCCTACCCTGGTAGACTTTGTTTATGATGTACGGGCCTTCATAGTTCGACTCGAATTTCCCCCGTTTGGCACGATTGGGGATCATAGGTCTCTTGACCACTAGAACGAGTTCACCTTGGTGGAATGTTCTTGGCCTAGTCAATCTCTCGTATGAGCGCGTCATCTTTGCTTTGTAAGCTTCCAAGTTTTGCTGCGCCATAAGCCGGGTTTCGTCAAGGGCGTCGAGCTCCTCAAGCCGAAGATAAGCATTGTCTTCATCTGTTAGCTCGTAATGAACCGTCACTTGTAAGGAGGGTAGCTCTATCTCCAAGGGGAGCACTGCTTCAATGCCGAATACCAATGCATACGGCGTTGTGCTTGTGGCCATTTTGAACGTAGTTCGATACACCCAGAGAGCTTCATGCGGTCTCTCGTGCCAGTCCTTTTTATTTTTGGACACCGTATTTTTCACGATCTTCGTCAAGGTCTTGTTGAAAGCCTCAGCCAGACCGTTAGCTCGAGGATTATAGACCGAAGAGTATCTCCAGTCTATATTATGTTTTTGTGCGAAGCGGCTGATTTTGTGGCTTCTGTAGGCCGGCCCGTTATCGGAGATAATCCGTCGCGGAGTGCCGAACCGATAGATGACGTGTGTCTTGAAGAAATGGAGGATATTCTCCATCTTCACTTCTCTTAGTGGTACTGCTTCTGCCTACTTGGAGAAGTAATCAGTTGTCGCCAATATGAATCGATGTCCTCTGGACGATGCAGGTTCAATGGGCCCGATTATGTTGGTTCCCCACATTTCGAACGGCCAGCTACCCACCGTCGGGTGTAGTGGATTTGGATGCTGGTGGATGAAGTCTACATGAATCTGGCACGAATGGCACTTCTTTGCGTATTCAAGGCAGTCTTGGATCATTGTGGGCCAATAGTAGCCCATACTTTTGATCTTCATTTTCATCTTCGGCCCGGCTTAGTGAGAACCTCAGAGTCCGTCGTGAGTTTCTTGGACAAATCTCCTTGCCTCTTCAGGTCCCAAGCATCTTAGCCATAGAGAATCAAATGATCTCTTATATAGAGTGTCATTGACGAAGGCGAAGGACAGAGCTCGTTTCATGAGCTGATGTCTTAAGGATGCATCTTCAGGTGTTCGACGGGATTTGAAGTAGTCTATAAAGACTTCTCTCCAATCCTTGACCTTTTCCTGGTCCTCTATCTGTAGGGCCACTTGCTTGGTTTCTTCCATTTCTTTGGACGACTCCGGAGACATTTTTGCCGGTGCAAGAACCCGATGGCTTTGCACAACGATCCTCACGTCCTCGAGGTTTTCGTCAACCAGTTCTTTAACGAGTTTGGCTAACGCATCCGCCTTACTATTTTCCGCACGCGGTATGCTTTCCAGGGCGTAGGAAGGAATTTGAGTCAGCAGTTGTTGCACTCTCTCACCGTACTTTACCAACTCTGGTTTGCACGTTTGATAGTCGCCATTTACTTGACTAACGACCAGCTGGAAGTCTCCGTATATAAGGAGGTTTTTGATTCCCATGTCGACAGCAATCTCAAGACCTGCTATCAAAGCTTCATATTGGGCTTCATTTTTTTTTCCTTGGCTCTGTTAGGGAAAAGGCAAAGCGCATTATCCCTCCTTGTGGAGTCACGAAGATAAGGCCCACCCCAGATTTGATTATAGGGGTGTTGTGTTGTCGCTTCTTCATGGAAGATGCCCCATCAAAGTAGAGTTCCCATCGGGTGTTACTCTCTACTTTCTCTCTATCGATCGTGTCAAACGTGTGCTCGTCTTGCAATTCGCAATTTAGGGGTGAATCGGCAGGTATCGAATGCTCAGCGAGGAAGTCGGCGATGGCCTGGCCTTTCAGTGCCCTGAGAGGTCGATAAGTTATCGAGAATTCCATTAAAAGTATGGCCCATTTAGCGAGCCGCCCTGTTAGTATGGCTCTTGACATCAAATATTTGAGAGGATCCACCTTTGATATGAGATGGACCTCATGCGCCAACGCATAGTGTCTGAGCTTCGTTATCGTGAAGATCAACGCCATGCAGTGTTTTTCGATAGGAGAGTAATTTTTTCTGCCTCCAGGAGAACTCGGCTCAAATAGTAGAGGGCTCTCTCTCTTTCCCTTGGTCGTTCTCTTATGCCTATAGTGCGCCTAAGGAACCTTCTAGGGCTGTTGTGTACAGGATGAGAGGCTTTCCCTTGATCGGAGCGGTCAACACCGGTGGATTCTGCAGGTATTGCTTGATTTCGTCCAGTGCACTTTGGCATTTGCGATCCCAGATGAACGGGGTCCCCTTCTTCATTAGGTGACTGTAGGGGCGGCATTTGCCGGAGAGGTTAGCTATGAACCGTCGGATATACGCGAGCTTTCCTTGGAGAGACCGCAGTTGTTTAAGAGTTCTTGGCGGAGGCATTTCTATGATCGCCTTCATCTTTGATGGGTCTATTTCGATGCCCTGGTGTCATACAATGAATCCTAGGAACTTGCCTGAGGAAACTCCGAATGCGCATTTGAGAGGGTTCATCTTCAGGTTGTATTTTCGAAGACGTTGGAACACTATCTTTATATGCTCCCAATGCTCTTCATGCGATTTTCTTTTCACCACAAGGTCGTTGATATAGCATTCGACGAATTCATGTATGAGCTCATCGAAAATCTTCGCCATGGCCCTCTGATAGGTAGCGCCGGCGTTCTTCAGACCGAAAGGCATCACTTTGTAGCAGAATATGCCCAGATGAGTTCGGAAAGCTGTATGCTTCTGGTCTTCGGGATGCATTTTTATTTGATTATATCCTGATGATTCATCCATGAAGGAGAAGACTTCGTGAGTGGACGTGTTGTCTATCATCAGCTCGGTAACCGGTACGGGAAAATCATCCTTCGGACAGGCTTTGTTGAAGTCCCGAAAGTCCACACAGATGCGCACCATCCTGTTCTTCTTCATCACTGGGACGATGTTAGCAATCCAATCGGGGTATTGCACTTCTTGGATGAAGCCTAAGTCGATTAGCTTCTTAACCTCGGTGTTGATGCTCATTTCAAGTTCGAGCCGCATTCTTCTTGGCGCTTGTTTGATTGGCTTGATGTCCGGAGATATCGCCAATTTGTGCACAGCTACTTCTGGATCTAGTCCCGGCATTTCGGAATAGTTCCATGCGAAGCAGTCTTCATACTGCATGAGCACGTCTTTGAGTGTAGCCACCAGTTCTTTAGATAGCAGCTCACTGACGAACGTAGGCCGTGGATCGTCTGCCGTCCCTAAGTCGATTTTTCTGAGGTTATCTGCAGTAGTATGTATCCCATCTTCCAGCTCTTTTGGCGCTGGTGGAAATTCTGAGATCACCTCATCTTCGTCCTCATTTTCGAAGCACCAGGTGAGGTCATCCATATTCTCGGGCACTCCTTCTTCTGTCAGCGTTATTACGTGACAGGTACGAGACCGTTTCCAAGACTGATGTTGATCTGGTTCTACTCTCGCTGCATACGTGGTTTTTGATTCATACTTCTGTGGCGGGGTTACCCTTCAACTGCTGGATAAAGCGAACCTGCCTAGTTGATACTGTTCTTCTACCCAGTCTTTGAATGTGAAGCAGTTTTCGAGAGGATGTCCTATCGCTCGGTGATAGGAGCAATAATCTGGGTGATGGACCTCGTTTGCTTGTTCAGGGTGCTTAGACTCCGGGAGGGTAATCATCTGATGTTTAATGACAAGACTGAATATCTTTCTTGTCTTGTCTTAGGGAAAAGAATATGCTCGACCCATCTTCTTTATAAGAGACGGGTCCCGGCTGCCCAATTCTCGATCGTGTAGTTTCTTGGACCCACTTTGCCGCTGTCGAACGTTTTTTCCGTTCTTCGGTTTATTTTTGCCTCCGCGTCGAGTCTTCCGTATGACGGGCTGGCGACGAAGGGCATCGTCATTTTTCATAGCCTGCTGAAAAAGGCACTGTGTTCTGGCTTTTTCATAGATAGCCATTTCGCGGCTATGGTCATCCCGGACCTTTTGACCCGCTTCCCTTATTAGCTTATCTATCTGTTCTTCGAACGACGGACTTGGCACTTTCATGGCGAGAACTCGTTTTGGTTCAGGGTTAGCGTCTTCTAACAGAGCATCTCTTTCTTCATCGAAATCATGTATAACGTAGCAGCCATGGAATCGCTCCCATTTCTTGGATTGAACATATCCAAGCCCGATCGTTTCCATTCTCCCGTTGGGAAATTTTCACTGAGTTCTAGGGATGTTCCAGATCCTGTTGTAGAACTGAGCTTGTCGAGCAGTCTGTTTGAAGGGTACGCCTTGGCGCCTCAACAGCCTTTTTAATCCTTCTGTGTAGTATCTGGGCAAACGGATGGGCTAGAGCCTGTCAAGCGTAGAATCGGCACCGTGCCAGATTTCTTTCTCCACTTTGATTTCCGCAGATCGATAAAAGAGGATCTCCTTTTCATCTTTTCGCTTGGGAGGGACGTAGAACGTCTGCAGTTCCTGCACACTATAGGTATCAAGTGTGTCAAGCTCTTTGTAATGCTTTCGCGGAACCATGGCGATTTGCAAACTCCGTTCATCGCCAGTGAAGGCTCGTATTGATGGCCGAACAGAAAATATTGCATTAACCTCATCTTCAGAGTCACTGCCAAAGACCAGAATAGGGGTAGATGGTCCCGGTTTGTTGTATCGGGAAGGTCCCGAATAGACTATCTATTCTTCCCCCTCGGTATCGCTCCCGAAGACTGGAATAGTGGTGATAGCTTTTTGCTTATCCTCAGGTTTATGGCATCTTTCCGTGTCTTCAAAGTCTTGTAAGAAGTATTTTGCATCTTCGTACTTTCGGACTTCGTTTACGGAGAATGGGTTCAGCTCCCCTGTCACGGTATACTCGAGACCATCCTTGAAATATTTCATACACTGATGTTGTGTATAAGGGATGATGTTGTACTCGTGTAACCAAGGCTTGCCGATCAAAGCGTTGTAGCAAGTCTTGGCATCAATGACGTGGAACTTGATATCAGTGACGAGCAGCCCAAAGAGTAGCGTCGCTATCACAGACCCGAGCGTCCGTGATGACTGGGAGTCGAACCCAGAGATAGTGATTTTATCCCGAGCGAGGTGTTGAACGCTCATGAAGATTTCTTTTAGCACCCTCACATTTAGGAGATTGACAGAAGACCCATTGTCAACTAGGATCTTCCCTATCTTAATGTCATGGCAATACCCGGAGACATATAGGGGACGGTTGTGCTCACACGTTCCAAGGAGGAGATCTTCGTCGCCGAAAGTGACGTCAGCAGTGTGCATTTCTTCCAGCTCGTTCTTCATCTTTTCTTCGGCAAGGAAAGCTTGAAACTGGTCAGGTTCTTGTAGTGCCTTGATCAGAGAATCTCTCGCCTCCTTAGATAGCAGTAGGGCATCGAGAATGCTTAGCTGCGATGGTATCTTCCTTAGGTGTGCCAGAACGTTGTAATCCACCTTGTTTTTCTTGGGCGGGTCCTTGGCTGCCAGCCCTTCGACGATTCGGTCATCGAGGGTAATATCCTCAGGGATTTTTTCTTTCCACTTATCTTTTTTGTTCGCTCCCTTGTTTGCAGGTCCGAGATTCTTTTCAGGTAGCATACGATTGCGCAGCTGAATGTTCTCGCAGATCTTCGTCTCTTCTGCTTCAAAGATGGATTCCTTGAAGAGAGGACTGAGGGCTATTTCTTCATCAGAATCACTCCCGAAAGTGAGAACTTGCGATCTCCCGGAATTAACCATGTGACATTCACCAGCTGTTCTTTTATGCTCATCTGTCGTGCTTCTTTGTTCCCGACGAGTTTTGCGCTTCATCCGCTTCAAATGCTGCAGATGGGCAACATATCCTTGCCACCAGTTTTTTAAAGGCATTGCATTCTTCAGTAGGGTGTGCAATCGTTTGATGGTATAAGCAGTAGCAAGGATGTGCATTTGCTTCGTCAAGGTGTATCCTGTCAGGAGTGTTTCCTTCTGAGGGTGGCAGTTTCATTCCCATTAATATGGCTTTGGCGAACCTTTTCCTTGTCTTGAACCTGCTTTTGCTGGCAGCCGAAGTGCTCCTATCCAGTTGGGGTATTTCAATCCTTTTGTTCAGTCGCCGACGTTTGGCTTTTTCAAATATAGCCATTTCGCGTTCTCGATCAGCTTTTCATTTCAGAAGAGCTTCGTTCAGGAATACGTCAATCATCTCGTCTGACGGTCCTGAGAGTTCCGGTTCGGGATCTGCCCCTAGTTTCTCTGTATCAGGAGCTTCTTCACCATCTACTGACGAGTGAGAGATCACGCGACAGCTTGCCACATAATCTTCTGGTTTGTCTAACGAGTCTTCTCCCTCATCTTCATCGCCATCTCTATCTTCAAGGATGTGGTTGAGAAACTCTTGAAGTGTGACCGGGGTTCGCTCCTTCTGGTTATAGTCCTCCAGCGTGTCAATATGCTTTTGCAGGTCCATGTGCTTATCATCAGGCTTCACGGACTTTTTGGTCTTCTTCTTCTTTTTCGAAGACTTTAACGGTTGGGCCTGAGAGTTTTGGTTATCGCTATCAATTCTTGGAGTCAGACGCGGCTTCGGCATTCCCTCAATGATCTCGGGTTCCAACGGACTCTTCCACCTGATTGTCGGGCATGTTTGGAGATCCTTCAGAATTCTTTTCGTCTTGGCTGAAAGAGCGACCTCCCATGGTGCTTCTTCTATAAAAAAGCATGATTCCCCCGGTGTGTCCCCCCTTTTAAGAGCGTGTGGCTGAGGCGGGCTTACTTTCCAATTCTCGGACAGTGCGAATTTGCCTTGCTGGTACTGATCCTCAATCCAGCCTTTGAAGACGAAGCAATCTTCTATTGGATAGCTTACTGCTCGGTGATAAGGGTAGTAATTAGGATTGTTGGCATCGCCTGGCTGCAGAGGACGTCTTGGATCTGGCAGATTGATGAGCTTGTTGCGTACCGCCAGCTCGAACAGTCTCCTTGTTTTATCCCGGGGAAACGAGTAAAGACTTCCCAGTCTCTCCTCGAGGGATTGGCATGGACGTACGTTGCTTTGGCGAACAACTGGTTTTAAGTCACTCGGCTGTTGTTGAGCATTGGCGACAAAGGTCTCTTTCCTTTTGCCCTTTTCATTCCGTGGTTCTGTCTTTGAGAAAGAAGGCTTATGACCCATCTGGTCCATTGGGGCCAGCTTATCAATCAAGGTCTGAAAGATGGTCGGCTTGAAAAACATCATGAACTGGGATATGGTCGCCCGCGGATCAAGAGTACCCACGAACATGCCTACCACATGAGCTTCTTCGATGCGCTGTTCGCATTTCGACCATAGGTTCCGCCACCGGATTGCATACTGCACCCATGTCCCTCCCGGCTTCACCCTGGCATTGATCAACGCCGTGATTGGGGTGCGCTCGCTAGCGCTCGTGAAACGCTGTGTAAAAAGTAACTCCATTTCTGCAAATGTCTTAACGGAGTCGTTCGGTAGCTCAGAGTACCATTCAAAAACTGTCTCCGACAAGCTGCCAACAAACTGGCAAAAAAGCAGTTTGTCGTCACCCCCAGTATTACCGCACAAGGCTCTGAATTGAGAACCGTGCTGGTGTGGATTTCCCGTCCCCTTATATATGTGGAATTTAGGGATCGTAAATCCTGGCGGGTACTTTATTTGATCGTACCAACCCGGATAGGGTCGTCCAGTTTTAACGATTTGGCCAACAGCTTCGCTCGCCTGATGAGCTCGTATCTGTTGAGCGATATAGTCATCCAAGACGGCTTTAGAAATGGTCTCCTCTTTGGCTGCTGAACAAGCCAGAAGAGGGTTCGATATCTCTCCCCTATCGTTTTCAAGAATAATCGGAGGGTCTTCAGCTGGGGGATCCGGCTGTAACATCATCCCGACCATGTCTTGGAATAAAAACGCCATTCGTTTTATGTTGGCAGCTTATTCCGCTGCCTCTTTGTCCTTCTTCTCGAGGATTCTGCGGAGGAACTCAGCATCAGTTTCTTGTTCATGACGATGCTCTGACGATGTCTCCGGGCTTTCTTTTGGCCCAGTGAGTGCGGCCATCTGTGTTAACATTTCCCGGAGCTTTTGTTGTTGCTCCTGAGCTTTTATTACCGATCGGGTGAGTGGTCGATGGCCCGTGGAGATACGACTATCCTCTTTCCCGGATGCCATATAAACAGTGTGCACCACCATGCCTCCAGACTTAGGGCGTTTGGGTTCAGTGCCTGTGCGATTCATCGCAAGCGCAGGAATCTTCTCCGGCCTTCTCCTTTTGTGAGCGGTCGAAATTGAGGAGGCCATTGCAGCGGGCACCTAAGTAGACGACACTTTTTGTAGTATAGTAGGGTGGTCCCTCTCTTGCCGAACTTTCATCTTCTTCGATCGGCGGGAGTGGTCTTGGTCGATCACCGAGTTTTGGACCTGTCGCCAAACTTTATGAATTTTAGAGGACAACCGTTGAGGGGGCTGCTCTGGCTTCACCTTTGTAACGTTCTCCATAAGTGGAGGAGATATTTTTAGCACTGCAGTTGGAGAGTTCTTGCGGACCCTCCTGAGTGGTTCAAAGCTGTTCCCAGTTGGAACAGCAGCATTAATTTCAACCGTTGGAACTGGCGGAATCAGTCTAGAAGGGGAACTGCCCCAGCTTTCTTCACTCGGCACCAGTGGCAACGTCGAGCATGCCTTGCAGATGGTATTGATTCAGCTATGGGAGTGGCTCCCTCATGCCCCTGCCCTGGTGAAGGGTTGCCGTTGGTGCCAGCCTATTGAAAACTGACGTTCGTTGAGCGGGGATGGCCAATCCATCGAAGACAGACTTTCGCGCAGGGGTAGCAGCCTTGGTGACTTCACCCGGAACGGGAGTTGCAGTGGCCAGTCTACTAAAGACTGATCTTTTAGCAGGAGAAGCCGCTTTGACGACTTCTTTCACTGGAGCAGGGATGGCTATCCGTTTTGGGATGGTCGCTTCAGGTATCGCGGGCTTCTTCACGGTCCCACTTGAGGTTTGGCCCAGTCTGCTGAAAATTGAGGCACTGGACTTGGGCGACCCGTTGAGAGGGGCCGCAGTAGTTGTAAGCCGATCAAAGACCGACTTCTTCGGAGCTTCTTATGACGGCAATGGGGCGTTGAAGCTCATTAGCAGGAGCATGGTCCCAAAGAATAGCCCTGTGGTGTCTTGCATCACCTGGTCCACCGGCGTCATAAAAACGGAGGCCGCCTGAAGCCCGTAGGTCACTCCTCCAGCGAGGACGGAGTGAGAGTTGTTGCAGTTGTTGCAGTTTATGCAGTTGAAAGCCATTGATCTTCTGTTTTCTGCACGGAGCAAGACACCAAATCTTAGTACCTCGAATCCAGGGGCAATTATTGTAAACCGTGATTCGTTCGCGAAACACGACACATGAAGTGTGGAGTGGAAAGAGAAAAAGGTCCTACCGGGCATGCCAGAATCTGTTCTCCGCCAAATTCAGGCAAGACGAACCTACTCGGTTCCGTCTCCCGTATTCGGTGGAGAACAGTAAGGATCTTACAAGAGTGTTTTCTCCTTATAAGTCGAGAGGACTTACAAGGGTCGTTCACCGTGTGAGCATATCCTTAGTCGCTGGTGGGACTCTGTTAGGGAAATGTTTATTCGTGCCCGTGGATTGTATACAAGGATCAATATTGAAACGCTTGTAGGGCAAAATCGGGGTGTATGACGGCTTAAGAACAGGTTCAGATCCCTGTAGCTTAAGGCTTTTGAATCCTATGAGCCGTGAGGGTCTCAAAGGGGAATTCTCCTTACGAGTCGTGAGGATCTCATAAGTGTGTTTTCTCCTTAGGAATTGTGGGGATCTCTAAGTGTGTTGCTCCCTTGTGAGTCGTAAGGATCTCACGCAGGTATTTTCTCCTTACAAGGTCGAGAAGACCTTGCAAGTGTCTTTTAACGAGATTGCGCCCTTTCGGGTTTTCACAAACTCGCCGGTAGTCCTGCTGTTTTTACTCACGGAGCCCTTTCGGGTTTTCATCCGTGCCCATCTCGCTTATGGACTTACCGGTTTTTTTTAACGCGTCAGCCCAAGGATGTTGCGGGTTTGCAGTAGTTTAAAGACGTTTCGGTCAGGCGTAGTATTTTTTCAAGAACCGACCGTTTATTGGCCTAAAGGGCATTTCGCCATGCATATCCATGAGCAAGTAAGCCCTACCCTGGTAGACTTTGTCTATGATATACGGGCCTTCATAGTTCGGCTCAAATTTCCCCCGTTTGGTACAATTAGGGATCATAGGTCTCTTGACCACTAGCACGAGTTCGCCTTGGCGGAATGTTCTCGGCCTAGTCAATCTCTCGTATGAGCGCGTCATTTTTTCTTTGTAAGCTTCCAAGTTTTGCTGCACCATGAGCCGGGTTTCGTCGAGGGCATCAAGTTCCTCAAGCCGAAGATGAGCATTCTTTTCGTCCGTTAGCTCGTAATGAACTGCCACTCGTAAGGAAGGTAGCTCTGTCTCCAAAGGGAGTACCGCCTCTGCGCCGAATACTAACGCAAATGGCGTTGTATTTGTGGCCGTTTTGAACGTGGTTCGATACGCCAAGAGAGCTTCATGCAGTATCTCGTGCCAGTCCTTCCTATTTCGAGACACCGTCTTCTTTATGATCTTCGTCAAGGTCTTGTTGAAAGCCTCAGCTAGACCATTAGCTCGAGGATTATAGATCGAAGAGTATCTCCAATCTATATTATGCAGCTGTGCAAAGCGGCTGATTTTATAGCTTCTGTAGGCCGGCCCGTTATCAGAATCCGTCGCGGAGTGCCGAACTGATAGATGACGTGTGTCTTGAAGAAATGGAGAATGTTCTCTGTCTTCACTTCCCTTAGTGGTACTGCTTCTGCCCACTTAGATAAGTAATCGGTTGTCGCCAATATGAACCGATGTCCTCTGGACGATGCTGGTTCGATGGGCCCAATTATGTTGGTTCTTCACATTTCGAACAGCCAGCTCACCACCGTTAGGTGTAGCGGATTTGAATGCTGGTGGATGAAGTCCCCGTGAATCTGGCACGAGTGGCACTGCTTCGCGTATTCGAGGCAGTCTTGGATCATTGTGAGCCAATAGTAGCCCATCCTTTTGATCTTCAGTTTCATCTTCGGCCCGGCTTGGTGAGAACCGCAGAGTCCGTCGTGAGTTTCTTGGGCGACTCTCCTTATTTCTTCAGGTCCCAGGCATCTTAGCCATAGAGAATCAAATGATCTCTTATATAGAGTGTCATTGACGAAGGCGAAGGATAGAGCTCGTTTCATGAGCTGATGTCTTGAGGACGCATCTTCAGGTGTTCGACGGGATTTGAAGTAGTCTATAAAGACTTCTCTCCAATCCTTGACCTTTTCCTGGTCCTCTATTTGTAAGGCCGCTTGCTTGGTCGCTTCCTTTTCTTCAAACGACTCCGAAGATATTTCTGCCGGTGCGAGAACCCGACAACTTTGCACAGCGATCCTTACGTCATCGAGGTTCTCGTCGGCCAGTTCTTTAGCGAGCTTGGCTAATGCATCCGCCTTGCTATTTTCCACGCGCGGTATGCTTTACAGGGCGTAGGAGGGAATTTGAGTCAGCAATTATTGCACTCTTTCACCGTACCTTACCAACTCTGGTTTGCACGTTTGATAGTCGCCGTTTACTTGACTAACGATCAACTGAGAGTCTCCGTATATAAGGAGGTTTTCAATTCCCATGTTGACAACGGTCTCAAAACCTGCTATCAAAGCTTCATATTCGGCTTCATTGTTTGTCCTTGGCTCTGTCAAAGAAAAGGCAAAGCGCATTATCCCTCCTTATGGAGTCACGAAGATGAGGCATATCCCAGACTTGATTATGGGGGTGCTGTGCTCTCACTTCTTCATGGAAGATTCCCCGTCGAAGTAGAGTTCCCATCGGGTGTCACTCTCTCCTTTCTCCCCATTGATCGTGTCAAACGCGTGCTCGTCTGGAAATTCGCAATTTAGGGGTGAATCGGCAGGAATAGGATGCTCAGCGAGGAAGTCGGCGATGGCCTGGCCTTTCACTGTCTTGAGGGGTCGATAGGTTATCGAGAATTCCATCAGGAGGAGGGCCCATTTAGCGAGCCGTCCCATTAGTATGGCTCTTGATATCAAATATTTGAGAGGATCCACTTTTGATATGATCTAGGCCTCATATGCCAACGCGTAGTGTCTGAGCTTCGTTATCGCGAAGATTAACGCCAGGCAGTGTTTTTCGATGGGGGTAGTTGTTTTCTGCCCCCAGGAGAACTCGACTTAAATAGTAAAGGGCTCTTTCTTTCCCTTGGTCATTCTCCTGTGCCCATAGCGGCCTAAAGAACCTTCAAGGGCCGTTGTGTACAGGATGAGGGGCTTTCCCTTGACCGGAGCGGTCAGTACTGGCGGATTCTGCAAGTATTGCTTGATTTCGTCTAGAGCGCTTTAGCATTTGCGATCGCAGACGAACGGAGTCCCCTTCTTCATTAGATGACTGTAGGGGCGACACTTGCCGGAGAGGTTAGCTATGAACCGTCGGATATACGCGAGTTTTTCTTGGAGAGATCGCGGTTGCTTGAGAGTTCTTAGCGAAGGAATTTCCATAATCGCCTTGATCTTTGATGGATCTATTTCGATGCCTCGATGTCATATGATGAACCCTAGAAATTTTCCCGAGGAAACTCTGAACGCGCATTTGAGAGGGTTCATCTTTAGGTTGTATTTCCGAAGAGACTGGAATACTACCTTCAGATGCTCCCAATGCTCCTCTTGTGATTTGCTTTTTACCACGAGGTCATCGATGTAGCATTCGACGATTTCATGTATGAGGTCATCGAAAATCTTCGTCATGGCCCTCTGATAGGTAGCGCCGGGCTAAAAGGTATTACTTTGTAGCAGAATATGCCCAGAGGAGTCCTAAAAGCGGTATGCTTCTGGTCTTCAGGATGCATCTTTATTTGATTGTACCGTGATGAGCCGTCCATGAAGGAGAAGACTTCGTGAGTGGATGTGTTATCTATCATCAGCTCAGTAACCGGTACGGGGAAGTCATCTTTCGGACAAGCTTTGTTGAGGTCCCAAAAATCTACGCAGATGCGCACCGTCCCATTCTTCTTCATCACTGGGACGATATTGGCGATCCAGTCAGGGTACTGCACTTCTTGGACGAAGCCGGAATCGATTAGCTTCTTGACCTCAGCATTGATGCTCATTTCAAGTTCGAGCTGCATCCTTCTCGGCGCTTGTTTGATTAGCTCGATGTTCGGAGATATCGCCAATTTGTGCACAGCTACTTCTGGATCTAGTCCCGGCATTTCGGAGTAGTTCCATGCAAAACAGTCTTTGTACTGCATTAGCACATCTCTGAGCGTAGCCACCTTTTCTTTAGACAGCAGCTCGCTGACGAACGTAGGCCATGGGTCGTTTGCCGTCCCCAAGTCAATTTTTCTGAGGTTATCTGCAGTAGTATGTATCCCATATTCCAGCTCTTTTGGCGCCGGTGGAAACTCTGAGATCACTTCGTCATCATCGTTTTCGAATCACCAGGAGAGGTCATCCATATTCTCGGGTACTCCTTCTTCTGTCAGCGTTATTGCGTGACAGGTGCAAGATCGTTTCCAAAATCGATGTTGATCTGGTTCTACTCTCGCCATATACGTTGCTTTTGGTATATGCTTTTGCGGTGGGGCTACCTTCTAACTGTTGGATAAAGCGAACCTGCCGAGTTGATATTGGTCTTCAACCCAGTTTTTGAAGGTGAAGCAGTCTTCAAGAGGATTTCCTATTGCTCGGTAATAGGGGCAATAATCTGGGTGATGAACCTCACTTGCTTGTTTAGGGTGCTTGGACTCCGAGAGGGTAATCATCTGATGTTTAATGACAAGACTGAATATCTTTCTTGTCTTGTCTTGGGGAAAAGAATATGCTCGACCCATCTTCTTTATATGAGACGGATCCCGGCTGCTCAATTTTCGATCGTGAGGTTTCTTGGACCCGCTTTGCTGCTGTCGAACATTTTTTTCGTTCTTCAGTTTATTTTTGCCTCCACGTCGAGTCTTCCGTATGACGGGCTGGCGACGAAGGGCATCGTCATTTTTCGTAGCCTGCTGAAGGAGGCGCTACGTTCTGGCTTTTTCATAGATGGCCATTTCACGGCTATGGTCATCCCGGACCTTTTGACCCGCTTCCTTTATAGCTTATCCATCTGTTCTTCGAACGACGGACTTGGCACTTTCATGGAGAGACCTCGTTTTGGTTCAGGATTAGCGTCTTCTAACAGAGCATCTCCTTCTTCATCAAAATCATGTATAACGTAGCAGCCATGGAATCGCTCCCGTTTCTTGGATTGAACATATCCAAGCCCGATCATTTTCATTCTCCCGTTGGGCAATTTTCGCTGAGTTCCGGGGGCGTTCCAGATCCTGTTGTAGAACTGAGCTTGTCGAGCAGTCTGTTTGAAGGGTACGCCTTGGCGCCTCAACAGCCTTTTAATCCTTCTATGTAGTATCTGGGCAGACGGATGGGCTGGAGCCTGTCAAGCGTAGAATCGGCGCCATGCCAGATTTCTTTCTCCACTTTATTTTCCGCGGATCGATAAAAGAGGATCGCCTTTTTTCGCCTGGGAGAGACGTAGAACGTCTGCAATTCTTGCACACTGTAGGTATCAAGTGCGTCGAACTCTTTATAATGCTCTTGCGGAACCATGACGATCTGCAAACTCTGATCATCTCCAATGAAGGCTTGCACTGATGGATGAGCCGAGAATACTGCGTTGACCTTGTCTTCAGAGTCACTGCCAAAGACCAGAATAGGGGTAAACGGTCCCGGTTTGTTGTATCAGGGAGGTCCCGAATAGACTATCTCTTCTTCCTCCTCGGTATCGCTCCCAAAGACCGAAATGGTAGTGATAGCTTTTTGCTTATCCTCAGGTTTATGGAATCTTTCCGTGTCTTCAATGTCTTGTATGAAGTACTTTGCATCTTCGTACTTTCGGACTTCGTTTACGGATAATGGGTTCAGCTCCCCTGTCACAGTGTATTCAAGCCCATCTTTGAAATACTTCATACACTGATACTGTGTAGAAGGGATAATGTTGTACTCGTGTAACCAAAGCTGGTCGAGCAAAGCGTTGTATCAAGTCTTGGCGTCAATGACGTGGAGCTTGATATTAGTGACGAGCAGCCCAAAGCGTAACGTCAGTATCACAGACCCGAGCGTCCGTGATGACTGGGAGTCAAACCCGGAGATAGTGATTTTATCCCGAGTGAGGTGTTGAACGCTCATGCAGATTTCTTTTAGCACCCTCACATTTAGGAGATTGACAGAAGACTCATTGTCAACTAGGATCTTCCCTATCTTAATGTCATGGCAATACCCGGAGACATATAGGGGACGGTTGTGCTCACACGTTCCGAGGAGGAGATCTTCATCGCCGAAAGTGATGTCAGCTGTGTGCACTTCTTCCAGTTCGTCCTTCATCTTTTCTTCGGTAAGGAAAGCTTGGAATTGTTCGGGCTCTTGTAGTGCCTTGATCAAAGAATCTCTTGCCTCTTTCGATAGCAGGAGAGCATCAAGAATACTTAGCTGCAAGGGTATCTTCCTCAGGTGTGCCAAAACATTGTAATCCACCTTGTTTTTCTTGGGCGGGTCCTTGGCAGCTAGCTCTTCGACGATTCTGTCATTGAGGGTGATATCTTCAGGGATTTTTTCTTTCCCCTTATCTTTTTTGTTCGCTCCCTTGCTTGTGGGTCTGAGATTCTTTTCGGGTAGCGTGCGATTGCGCAGCTGAATGTTTTCGCAGGTCTTCGTCTCTTCTGCCTCAGAAATGGATTCCTTGAAGAAAGGGTCAAGGGCTATTTCTTCATCAGAATTGCTCCCGAAGGTGAGAACTTGCGATCCCTTGGTGTCAACCATGTGACAGTTGCCAGCAGTTCTTTTGCATTCATCTGTCGTGCTCTTCTACTCTCGACGAGCCTTGCGCTTCATTCGCTGAACGTGTTGTTGGTGAGCAACATATCCTTACCATCAGTTTTTAAAGGTCATGCACTCTTCGGTAGGGTGTGTGGTCCTCCGATGGTACAAGCAGTAGTTAGGATGTACGTCCGCTTTATTAAGTTGTATACCGCCAGGAGAATTTCCTCTGAAAGAGGGCAACTTCATTCCCATTGACAGAGCTCTAGCGAATCGTTTCCTTGTCTTAAATTTGCTTTTGTCTGCGGCGGACGTGCTTCAATCTGGTTGGAGTGCTTCAACTTTTTTCATTCAGTCGCCGGCGTTTGGCTTTTTCGAATATGGCCAGTTCGCGCTCTTGATTGGCTTTGCTTTTCTGACGGGATTCGTTTAGGAATATGTCAATCATCTCGTCTGACGGTTCTAGGAGTTCCGATTCGGGATCTGTCCCCAGTTTTTCTGCATCAGGAGCTTCTTTGCTATTTATCGAAAGAGATCATGTAGCAGCTCGCCACATAGTCTTCGGGCCCTTCTGAAGAATCTACTCCTTCATCAGTGTTATCGCCTTCATTCTCAAGAACATGCTTAAAGAATTCGTCCAACGTGATTGGGGTCTGTTCCTTCTGGTTATATTCTTCCAGTGTATCGATATATTTCTGGAGACTTGTACGGCCATCTTCGGGTTGGACGGGCTTCTTGTCCTTCTTATTTTTCTTCGGAGACTTCGACGGCTGGGCCTAAGCGTTTTGATTATCGCTACCAATTCTTGGAGTCAGGCGCGGCTTCAGCATTCCCTCAATGATCTCGGGTTCCAGTGGACTTTTCCACCTAATTGCTGGGCATGTTTGGAGATCCTTCAGCATTCTTTTCGTCTTGGCTAAAAGAGAGACCTCCCATGGAGCTTCTTCTATAAAAGAGCATGATGCCCCCGGTGTGTCCCCCCTTTTAAGAGCGTGCGGCTGAGGCGGGCTTACTTTCCAATTCTCGGACAGTACGAATTTGCCATGTAGGTATTGGTCCTCAATCCAGCCTTTGAAGACGAAGAAATTTTCGATTGGATGGCCTACCACTTGGTGATAGGGGCAATAATTGGGATTATTGGCCTCACCGGGTTGCAATGGGCATTTTGGATCTGGCAAGGTGATGAGCCTGTTGCGCACCGCCAGCTCGAACAGTCTCCTCATTTTATCCCGGGAAAACGAATAAGGGCGCTTCAGTTTCTCATTGAAGAATCGTCGTCTATCATCTTGGCGATCAGCTGGTTTTGGACCACTGGGCTGCAGCTGAGCATTGGCTACGAAGGTCGCTTTCCCTTTCCCTTTTTCGTTTCGAGATTCCAACTTCGAAGAAGATGGTCAATGACCCATCTGATCCATTTGGGCCAGCTTGTCAATCAAGGCCTGGAAAGTAGTTGGCTTGAAGAACATCATAAACTGGGATATGGTCGCATGCGGATCAAGAGAACCCACGAACATGCCTACTGCGGGCGCTTCTTCGATGCGCTGCTCGCACTTCGACCATAGATTCCGCCACCGTATCGCGTACTGCACCCATGTTTCGCCCGGCTTCACCCTGGCATTAATTAATGCTGTGATGGGGGTACGTTCGCTAGCGCTTGTGAACCTTTGTGTAAACAGTAACTCCATTTCTACAAATGTCTTAACGGAGTCATTCGGGAGCTCGGAGTACCATTCAAACACTGTCTCCGACAAGCTGCCAACAAACTGGCGAAGCAGCAGTTTGTCGTCACCCCCAGTATTACCGTACAAGGCTCTGAATTGAGCAACGTGTTGGTGTAGATTCCCCGTCCCCTTATATACATGGAATTTAGGGATCGTATATCCCGGCGGGTACTTTATTTGATCGTACCAACCCGGATAGGGTCGTCCAGTCTTAACAATTTGACCGGCCGCTTCATTCGCCTGATGAGCTCGTATCTGTTGAGCTATATAGTCATCCAGGGCGACTTTGGAGATCATCTCCTCTTTGGCCGTTGATAGAGCCAGAAGAGGGTTCGATGTCTCCCCTCTGTCGTCTTCAAGAATAATCGGAGGGTCTTCAGCTGGAGGATCCGGCTGTAACATCATCCCGACCATGTCTTGGAATAAAAGCGCCATTCGTTTTATGTTAGCAGCTTGTTCCGCTGCCTCTTTGTCCTTCTTCTCGAGGATTATGCAGAGGAACTCAGCATCAGTTTCTTGTTCATGACGCTGCTCTGACGATGTCTCCGGGCTTTCTTTTGGCCCAGTGAGTGCGGCCATCTGTGTTAATAGTTCCTGGAGCTTCTGTTGTTGCTCTTGAGCCTTTGTTACGGATCTGGTGAGTGGTCGATGGCCCGTAGAGATACGGCTATCCTCTTTTCCGGATGCCATATAAACAGTGTGCACCACCATACCCCCATACTTGGGGCGTTTAGATTCAGTGCCCTTGAGATTCATCGCAGACACGGGGATTTTCTCCGACCTTCTTCTTTTATGAGCGGTCGAAGTTGAGGGGGCTGTTGCAGCGAGCATCCAAGTAGACGACACTTTTTGTGGTATAACAGGGTGGTCTTTCTCTTGCCAAACTTTCATCTTCTTCAGTCGGCGGAAGTAGTCTTGGTTGATCACCGAGTCGTGGACCTGTCGTCAGACCTTGTGAATTTTGGAGGACAGCCGCTGAGGGGGCTGCTCCATCTTTGTCCTTGTAGCATTCTCTATAGGTGGAGGAGATCTTTTCAGCACGGCAGTCGGAGAGTTCTTGCGGACCCTCCTGAGTGGTTCAAAGTTGTTCCCAATTGGAACAGCAGCATCAACCTCCACCGTTGGAACTGGCGGTGTCAGTCCAGAAGGGGAACTGCCCCCAGCTTTCCTCACTCGGCGCCAGTGGCGACGTTGAGCATGCCTTGCAGACGGTATTGATTCAGCTATGGGGGTGGCTCCCTCATGCCCCTGTCCTGGTGAAGAGTTGCCGTTGGTGCCAGCCTACTGAAAACTGACGTCCGTTGAGTGAGGATGGCCAACATGTCGAAGGTAGACTTCCGAGCAGGTGAAGTAGCCTTGGTGACTTCACCTGAAGCGGGAGTTGGAGCGGACAGTCTAGCAAAGACTAATCCCTTAGCAGGAGAAGCCTCTCTGATGACTTCGTTCACTGGAGCAGGGATGGCTATCTATTTCGAGATAACCCCCTTAGGTATCGCAGGCTTCTTCACGAGCCCATTGGAGTTTTGGCTTAGCCTATCAAAGACTGAGGTACTGGACTTGGACAACCCATTGAAAGGGGCCGTGGTAGTCGTAAGCCGATCAAAGACCGACTTCTTCGGAGCTTCTTGCAACGGCAGTGGGGCGTTAAAGCTCATTGGTGGGAGTATAGTCCCAAAGAACAGCCCAGTGGTGGCTTGCGTCACCTGTTCCACTAGCATCATAAAAACGGAGGCCGCCTGAGGCCCGTAGGTCACTCCTCCAACGAGGACAGAGTGAGAGTTCTTGCAGTTGTTGCAATTTGTGCAGTTGAAAGCCATTGATCTTCTGTTTTCTGCACGGAGCAAGACACCAAATCTTAGTACCTCGAATCCAGGGGCAACCATAGCAAACCGCGATTCGTTCGCGAAACACGACACACGAAGTGTGGAGTAGAAAGAGGAAAAAGTCCACCGGGCGTGCCAGAATCTGTTCTCCGCCGAATACGAGAGACGGAACCGCGTAGGTTCGTCTTGCCTGAACTTGGGGGCAGATGATATTTGGTTTTATCCGTCCACCTCTCCGAAGATGCCAAGTTGATTTATGGCACCATGTATCAGAGGTTTGGACAGATGCGGCCGATGTAGCAGACCTCGTCAGATTCCCCCTCGTTTGAGGGGTTTTTGATTGTGGGGATGCTCTTCCCTGCAGGCGCAAGCCCCTGCAGTTAATTACGCTACCGCATCGCGGTAACACCTTTCTCCTTCTCCATATGCTCACTTCGTGTCGTGTGTGTTTGTTTTATTTTTGGTTGCCCGTGGATTGTATACGGAAACTAAGTTATGTTGTCGCCCGTAGGGCGTGGATTAGTCCAAATCCGTACTTTCTTAGATTTGGGTTTTGGTTTGGGTTTAAGGATCGTTAATCTCATTTGAGACTATGATCAACTTAAACGTTTGTTAAGGATACGTTAGTCTAATTTTAGACTAAGATCAACTTAACCATTCGTTAAGGATACATTGGTCTAATTTTTAGACTAAGATCAACTTAACCATTTGTTAAGGATACGTTAGTCTAATTTTAGACTAAGATCTACTTAACAGGATCATTTAGATCTAACAAAAGAGCATTTGGGCTCTATTGTTTTAGTTTAGAGACTTTGCGGTCCATAAGTTTAAGGACATCATAGTCCGTGGAGTTTAAATACATCATAGTCTGTAAAGTTTAAAGATATCATAGTCTATGAGTTTAAGGACCTCACAGTCCATAAAATTTAAGGACATCATGGTCCATGAGTTTAAGGACCCCACAGTCTGTAAGGTTTAAGGACATCATAGTCCAGTTTAAAGACGTTATAGTCTGTCTGGTTTTGGTTCAACCGTTTAGGGATGCACCAAAAGTTATTGGTTATTGGAACCCTCCAGCCCTCTGAAGACGTTGAAGAATTACAACGACATGTATCAGAGGTATGAAGAGATGTACCCTTGAACCAATGTTGGTTGGAAGGCTCTGGGAATCACTTTGAATGCCATATAAGATGATCAGTTTTGGAAGACAAGAGTATAATTGGGGTTCAGTTTCAAGGGATCTTGCCTCTGGAAGACTTAGCTAATTTGGGATAAGATTGGCTCGAATATAGTGTTAAACACTAGAGTACATTCGGTGCTCACGTGCTCCCACGTGCGGCGCTTAAAGTAGTGTTAAACACTTAAACTAAAGCGCTCATGTGGGGTCACATGAGGCGCCTGAAGATTGGGCCTTGCTTCTTTTATTTTACTCTCAGAATATACATATAAGTGTTAAACACTTGACCTTTATGACCATCACGTGTGGGCACGTGATGGGTATCCATGCGTTGGATATTAAAAGTATTTGTCAGGGGTCACATGGGAGCACGTGATACACCCTAAAAAAGAAATTGTCTTGGCCTTACTCCCTTTTGTTTTGAGGAGCTTTTTAAGGATCACGTGGGAACACGTGATACACCCTAAGAGAGAAACTGTCTTTATTGTTTGCCCTTTTCCCTTTTAAATAAGTGTTAAATACTTTGGGAAATCTTTTTTTTTTCTGGTTCAAAGAAAGGGGGTCACGTGTTACCACGTGATCATCAATATGCATGTAATTCTGAGTTTCAAGTCCCTTATTAACTTCTCTTTTTTTTATAGGAATCTAATTCCTCGGAAATTTGCATGGCAAAATCTTCCCAATAAGAATTAACTTTTCAATTTTATGGGAAGATCTGTTTCTGCAGATCTATCACCATGAGGAAGAACTAAGTTCTTATATTAGGGGTTCAACCCTATCCTTGTTGGAGGAATTAAATTCCTATATGTTTTTGTGGGAGAATAGAATTCTCTGAACTTAGGTCATTTCTTAGGCTTTAGATCTGCATGGCAGAATCTCCCCGATGAGAATTAAATTCTCAACTTATGGGGAGATCTGCTTCTGCAGATCTTCAACCAGAGGAAGAACTGAGTTCTTATTTAGAAGAGTTAAACTCTTGGTTTGAGAATTAAATTCTCTTTTGTTTTTGGGAGCTTATAGAATGAACTCCTTCCTTCTCTTACCCAGAGTTTTTTTTCTCTGAAGAGATCTTTTTTTCCTGGAGAATTAAATTCTCTTCTTTTTTTTCTCTTCTGTCTTCTCTCTCTGTTCTTGTATATTCCTTTCTCTTCTCTTCTTGGCTCCTATTTATAGGCGAAAGAAAAGAATCAGTTTGTTTAGTCAATCTTTCATTGAAAGATTTTGATTGATTTAATAACCAACATGATCTTTTAGATCACTCGGTGAATTTTATTCACCATTGGATTTTTAATTCAAAAGATATTTTATTTGTTGTTCCTGACAAATTTTAGGAAAATATTTCCTTGTATAGAATCTTTCTATAAATTGGTGGTTTTTAATCACCATCGGATTTTTAATCCAACGGTGCTCCCTTTTACAGAGTGCAATCTTTTTTATTTGGAAAGATATAGGGAAATATTTTTTCCAATTAAGGTTTTTGATTCCTTCTAATTAGAATTTAACTCTATTAGATCAGAGGGCTTAGAAACCCATCACGTGTTGGCACGTGACTGTTCCCCTCCGAAAGACGGCCAAGACTGAACGTCTTGCCTGAGATTCGGGGCAGATGCTAATTGGTGTTATCCATCCACCTCTCCGAAGATACCAAGTTGATTTATGGCACCATGTATCGAAGATTTAAACGGATGCGTCCGATGTAGCAGACTTCGTCAAATTCCCCCTAGCTTGAGAGGTTTTTGATTGTGGGGACGCTCTTCCCTGCAGGCGCAAGCCCCTGCAGTTAATTACGCTACCGCATTGCTGTAACAACTTTCTCCTTCTCCATGTGGTCACTTCGTATCGTGTGTGTTTGTTTTGTGTTTGGTTGCCCGTGGATTGTATACGGAAACTGAGTTATGTCATCGCCCGTAGGGCGTGGACTAGTCCAAATCCGTATTATCTTAGATTTGGGTTTGGGGGTTTGGGTTTAAGGATACGTTAGCCTCGTTTGAGACTAAGATCGACTTAAACGTTAGTTAAGGATACGTTAGTCTAGTTTTAGACCAAGATCAACTTAACGGGATCGTTTAGATCCAACAAGAGAGCAATTAAGGGGAGGCCCTGTTGTTTAGTTTAGTGACATTGCGGTCAATAGGTAGTTTAAGGACATTGCGGTCCAATGTTAGTTTTAAGACATTGCGGTCAAGGTTAAGGACATCATAGTCCGAGGATTTAAGGACTCCACAGTCCGGCGTTAGTTTTAAGACATCACGGTCAAGGTTAAGGACATCATAGTCCGTTGTTAGTTTTAAGACATTCCGGTCAAAGTTAAGGACGTCATAGTCCGAGGATTTAAGGACTCCTCAGTCCGGTGTTAGTTTTAAGACATCTCGGTCAAGGTTAAGGACATCATAGTCCATGAGTTTAAGGACCCCACGGTCCGTATCAAATGTGTGGTCATCGGGACCCGTCACCTCTTTGAAGACGTTGAGGGATTACAACGCCAAGTATCAAAGGAGTGAAGAGATGTACCCTTGAACCAAGGTAGATTAAATAGTCTTTGGCCCAATTTGGAACCAAGACCCATTAATTATGTTATGAGCTCATTAGCCCAGTTAAGTTTGAATTGAGGACTTATGGCCATCTTGGGCTAAGTCCAGTCATGTTTAGAATATTGGCCCTCTGTTGGTTCATTGAAAGAGAGGCTTTGCCTCTAGAAACTTAGCCAATTAGGCTAAAGCTAGTGTTAAACACTAAAGACCAACAGTGTTGAACACTGGGATTAAGATTAGCAAGTTAATGTTTAACACTAAAAGATAATCAGTGTTAAACACTGGCAACGGGGCTTTAAAGCAAATCAGTGTTAAACACTGACAGCAGAGATTTCAAATCAGTGTTAAACACTAAAGCAGATCAGTGCTAAACACTGGGAATAGAGTTTTCCAATTTAGTGTTAAACACTAAGAAAATCAGTGTTAAACACTGGAAATGGAGTTTTCAAACTAGTGTTAACACCAAGGAAATCAGTGTTAAACACTGGGAACAAATCATCAGTTTGATGTTAAATATTGTCAGAGAAGAGATCACGTGAGAGCACGTGATGGCATCCGAAACGTGGGGCCAGATCCCCATCATTTTGTTCTACAGATAAGTGTTTAACACTTTTAATTCTGAAAGCCATCACGTGTAGGCACGTGATGGGGGCTCACGCTTTGATCTGTTAGAATGTTCATTAGGGGGCACGTGGTAACACGTGAGGGCGCCCCAGAGCTTCTTTTCTTTTGCTTTTTCTTTGTGCGCTTTGGGGGTCACGTGGAGCACGTGAGGCGTTGCCTCAAAGTTCTTCTCTGTGGATCTTTGCAGGGGTCACGTGGTAACACGTGACCCTGTCTCTTTGCATGTTTTAAAGATCTGTTCATTTTTTAAGAATTAAATTCTTCATAGGGTTAAACCATAGCAATAAACTTTAGAGGGATTAAATTCTTGTTTTCTTCTGAAGAATTATATTCTTAGATAGGTTTAAACCCTAATTTCTTTTCTGTAGGAATTAAACTCCCCATATATGTAAAGAATTAAATTCTGGCATAGGGTGAAACCCTAATTTCTTTTTCTAAGGGAATTGAATTCCTGTGAGTTTTAGAGAATTAAGTTCTCAATTAAGGTTAAACCCTGGTTCTGTCCATTTTTAAGGAATTAAATTCTTATGATGTAGGGTTAAACCCTAACTTTATCTCAAAGGAATTAAATTCCTATACTTCTGTGAGAATTAAATTCCCAAAACTCAATTCCTCCTCTATGTTTTAGATCTGCGTGGCAGGATCTCAACCCATTGAGAATTAAATTCTCAATTTCCTCTTTGTTTATTGACCACTTGAAACTGAACACTTTAACTACTTGACACTGAAGACTTTAGTAGATCTTGAAAGTCTTATCAAGGACACAATTGTTGACCGAGCCCGAGCCTTTTTATTTTCATAGGTGTTTTATGAGTGTGTAAGGCTTGGCTCATCAAGTGGTGGATGTGATAGATAGGGCTTTAGTTCGCTTTTACACTCCTTTAGAAACTATAAGTATGGGGAGATGTGCACTTTGCAGATCCTCCACTAGAGAAAGAACTAAGTTCTTTTCTTTCATATAAGAGTTAAACTCTTTCGAGAATTAAATTCTCTTTTTAAGCCACTCTTTTCTTACCTAGGGTTTTTCTTTGCAGAGAATTAAATTCTTCCTTCTGAATTTTCAAGATCCTAAGGCTCTATATCTCTCTCTTTATATCTGTCTCTCCTGGCTCCTATTTATAGGGGAAGGAAAAAAATCAATCTATTTTAGTGAATCTTTCATTAAAAGATTTGATCTGTTTATTGAGAGATTTGATTTATCTTCACCACTAATCTGGGCCTTTAGATTTTTAGGTGAATTTTATTCACCATTGGATTTTAAATCCAAAAATATCTATTTGTTATTTCGGTTAGATTTAGGGGGAAATCTTTCCATGTCCAAGATTTTTCCATAAATTGGTGATATTTAATCACTTTCAGATTCTTGATCCAACGGTTTCAGATAAGTCTTCTCCATTTTGGAAAGATTTGAATGATCTCTCCTCAGAATTTAATTCTGTTAAAGGATAAGGCTTTTAAAGCTGGTCACGTGTGGCCACGTGACCGTTGGTCACGTGTAAGCACGTGACCCCTGGAATGGGCTTCTCTTCCTCTGCGCTCTTTTTTCTTGCCGTTGCTTAACCATCACGTGCCAACACATGACCATTGGTCACGTGTGAGCACGTGATGCCCCTTCTGAAGCTTCTTCTTGACTTTTAATTAGAGAACAAATATGCTCTGTGCCGCTGCTTTAAACGTCACGTGCCAACACGTGGCCGCTGGTCACGTGCTAGCACGTGATGCTTCCTCTGAAGCTTCTTCATGACTTTTAATTAGAGAACAAATATGCTCTGTACCGCAGCTTAACCATCACGTGCCAACACGTGACCACTGGTCACGTGTGAGCACGTGATGCCTCTTCTGAATCTTTTCCTGATTTTTAATCAGGGAACAAATGCCCCCACAGCGTTGCTTTCACATGTTTGCACGTGAGTGCGACGCTGTCATTTTTGTGACCGTTGGATCTGTCTTGGGAGTAGGGTAGACGAAACGTTTTCCATCCCATCCTATAAATGCCCATGTCCTTTCAGAAGAGATTCCACTTTTGCTCATCTTCTTCCTTTGAGAACTTTTCCTTTGAGAATTTAATTCTCGTTCCTCAGAGCTTAGTTCTCTGTTCCAAAAATTTTCCAGAGTTTAACTCTGTTGACTGATTCCTTTCCCTCAGGTAATCATCTTGAGCGAACAAAGAACTTTCATACATAAAATTCTCTGGATTTTAAATCCATAGCAAGGGTTTTTATCCTTTTTAACAAGAACACATTCTTCATTTAAGTTTTTCAACCGAAATATGAAACCATTTAATCTTCACCAGTAAATCTCTTTAGGGTTCACCTGATCTTTAGGGAGATGATGAGATCCGTTGCCTTTTATGGAATTTAATTCCATCCCCAAAGAGCTTCGGCTCGGGAACAGAACTTTTATGGGAATTTAATTCCCTTTTTCAAAAAGGAATTTAATCCCTACGAAGAACTAAGTTCTTCCTAGAGAACTCCATGGGTTTTCCTGCCCTGAGTCATCTCTTTCACATCCGAAAAGAAAAGGTTTGTAATAAATTCTCATGATCTTTATTTCAGGTATCATGGATGCCCATATGTATGATCTTGACGAAATCATCTCTTACGGGAATATTCGTGCACTGGGCCGTAGCCAGAACCAGGAGTTCACCAACGCTCAATGTGCTGAGATCATGAGCCGCTTCGACGAGTACAATGGTCGGCTACTCCCTCGCCGCTCTTCTCTTCTGAGACTCGTCGTGCTGGCGATCTGGGAAGCGCTCCCTCTCTTTTGCACCGGCGTGCCGCTCAGGGCATTGGACGCTGCCGAGGATAAGGTACATTCGGTGTACTTGATGAGCCTAATCTCGAAGAGGAGGCAAGACAACCTCATTGATCTCTTGCACCAGGCTTTTCAGCAATCGGCCATACTTGCTGCCTATCGGAGGGTAGAAGACATTCGTGAGGACCCCGACGCCTGTGACCGCGAGAGAAAACATACTCGGATGGTTCGAAATGCTTGGAGGATCTTGGACAAAGCCAAGTTTGAGTTTCTCAATCCGTGCCCCGCGTCTGAGGTGTTGCCGTTGTAATCGTTTTTCCCCTTTTTTTATTTTGTATGAACTTTTTAAAGTATGAATGATAAATTTTATCGTGCCCTTCTGTGTTTACATGCCTTCTTCATGGGATTTCATCATTTTGTCATTGTTGCTGCTGATGTGTTTGGCGTGTGAGGCACTATTTCACTTTTCAGTGTATATCAAGTGTGATGCTCACGTGCTTCGCACGTGGGGCCCTTTTGATGGTGTTGTTTAATTTTTCATGCCATATTTTCTGTGCACAACATTAGATGCTGAAAAGGAGCCTTGGAAATAGTTCCATCTCCTTGATTTCCAATGCCTTCCCTTTTTTGGACCTTGGAAATAGTTCCACCATGCAGGATTCTCCGTGCGCCGCTTTTAATGCCCCTCTTTATAACCTGAGGCCATGGCCTTCTTTCTTCTTCACAGAAAAATTTATTCTCAATTTAGTGCGATTTATCTTAAGGAAACAACTGGGTGCCATGGCCTGCAACCGCCCTCATGCTCGTCGACAGCCATGGGAAGTTCCTATCGAGGGGATGATCCCCCACTTTGCCGCACGATTGGTGGATCCCCTCCTTACCGACGACGAATGCGACTCGGCGGCATATGAACTCTCGACTCGCAGGGGGTCTCCCCTCCCAATGGGCTCCCTCTGGCTCCGGATGATTCTTGCTGCCGTGCTTGCCGGCATCCCTCCTCACCCGGCGGAGATGACCCTGGCAATGCTTGACGCGGCTGAAGAAAAGCTCAAGGGTTTTCACGAAGCGTGCCTGATTACTCAAGCTTTGAAGGATTGCCCGATTCACTTGTTGAGCCAAATAAGAGCCCGGCGGGCTATCATGTCTGCTTTTGCGGACGAACATGGAGCCAATCGATGGGGAGCGACTCCTCGCGAGAACCGTCTCTTCGATGTGTTGGAGAAAGCAGAGAGAGAGATGGAGAATTTTGTTCTTTGTTTTGTTAACCCTTGTGCTACTGATCCCGTGTTTGGTGACCTTTTCCCGCTAGCGTAGTATATTCACATTAGTTTTCGCATGCTTTATGTTGAATTTTTGTGTGTGCTGGGTACTCGTATGTATGTCTTGCTTGCATAAATGAGCTTTGCATTCTTCCCATGAGAACTTTCTTTAATTGCGAACATTATCATTATGTTGCGTGCACATCAGAGCTTCGGGTATCATTTCTTTTCGAATATTCATATAGTTGCGAATGCATGCTTGATAGAATACACATCGAAAATTTTTCTTGTTGCTTCCCGTACCACATGATGCGCGCGCTTTAGATCAACTATTACCGTCGAATGGAGGCTTGTTCATACGGTCTTGAGCGTACATGTCCTATTTCAGAGGCTGCGGCTGCG
Organism: Agapanthus africanus; assembly: GCA_030015575.1. Classification (NCBI taxonomy): domain Eukaryota; kingdom Viridiplantae; phylum Streptophyta; class Magnoliopsida; order Asparagales; family Amaryllidaceae; genus Agapanthus; species Agapanthus africanus. The sequence continues at coordinate 12,184,472 of JASDDO010000019.1, forward strand.
AAGGCGGGCTTGCGTGGTCTGATAGAGCAATGTGCGGTGAACTTGGTGTCGTGCGAGAAGAGACTTGGCTGCAAATTCTCAGAAAGGGAGCTAGCTTCCAAGGCATTGAGCGAGCTTCAAGCTAGCCTTACAGCCAAAGCCAATAAAGAGTATGAACTCTGGCGGGTACTTCAAGAGTCTATCAAAGAGGTGGTGGCTCTTGATAAGGCTGCCGTGTTCACTCACGAAAGGGTCGAGGCTCACAAGGCCATTGAGCAAGAGCTCGAAGGCCGGCTCGCCTCGTATCAGGCCCAGCAGGCTCAGGCGGAGGCTCGTCTTCTGGCGATCCTGAATCATGAAGCTATGGCCCAGAAAAAGTAAGATGAGCTAGCAAAATTGCTAAATCGCCTGTCGGCTTGAAAAACTTGTATCTTTTCCTTTCTTTTTGTACATACTCCTGAATGAGAGTACTTTCTTTTTGTTCTTTCATGAATTGTACTTTGTACCCATTTTGGTTTATGAATAAAAGGCATATATTTTTTCCAATGGTGTGTCCCTTTTTATTGAATGTATTCTGCGGATAGTCCTGATCTCTTTGCAGGGCAGTGATGGCTTAGGACTCAGGGTTAAGATCTGTCTCTTAAGACTTTTTGAGCTTTATGAGCCGTGAGGGTCTCATAGAGAGTTTTTCTCCCTACAGGTTGAAAGGATCCCGTAGGTGTAAGTTCTTCTTAAGAATCGTGAGGATTCTTAAGCGGGTTTTCCGTTGGGAGTCGTAAGGATCTCTCAAGAGAATTTTCTTCCTTACGGGTCATGAAGACCCGCAAGTGCTGGGTGCGGTCGCCCTTATCCGTATTTCACGGGGTCAGGGGTTGCTTTGGGATGTTTTTCAAGGTACCGTAGTTTAAAGACATTGCGGTCAAGGTTAAGGACCTCATAGTCCGTAGGTTTAAGGACTCCACAGTCCAACGTTAGTTTTAAGACATCACGGTCAAGGTTAAGGACATCATAGTCCGTGGATTTAAGGACTCCACAGTCCGATGTTAGTTTTAAGACCTCACGGTCAAGGTTAAGGACGTCATAGTCCGTGGATTTAAGGACTCCACAGTCCGATGTTAGTTTTAAGACCTCACGGTCAAGGTTAAGGACGTCATAGTCCGTGGATTTAAGGACTCCACAGTCCAATGTTAGTTTTAAGATATCACGGTCGAGGTTAAGGACGGCATAGTCCGTGGATTTAAGGACTCCACAGTCCGATGTGTGGTTACTGGGACCCGTCACCTCTTTGAAGACGTTGAGGGATTTCAACGACAAATATCAAAGGAGTGAAGAGATGTACCCTTGAACCAAGGTAAAATCAGTCTAGAATCATGGTGGTTGATTGTTAGTTTTAAGACATTACGGTCGAGGTTAAGGACATCATAGTCCGTGGATTTTAAGAACTCCACAGTCCGGTGTTTGCTCTGGATGCTTCACACGGGTTCACTGCCGTGCTTGGCGAGGACCAGGCTCCACTCTGGGCGTTTTCCGCGGGGTCAAAGAGTGACGTTATCCGTGTTCCATGTGACCAGGAATTTTGCACTAGATGCTTCATACGGGTTCACTTCCGTGTTCGGCGAGGCTAGGCTCCGCTCTGAACGTTTTCCACGGGGTCAAAGAGTGACGTTATCCGCGTTCCACGTGACCAGAAATTTTGCTCTGGATGCTTCCCACGGGTTCACTGCCGTGTTCTGGGAGGACCAGGCTCCGCTCTGGACGTTTTCCACGGGGTCAAAGAGTGACGTTATCCGCGTTCCACGTGACCAGGAATTTTGCTCTGGATGCTTCCCACGGGTTCACTGCCGTGTTCTGCGAGGACCAGGCTCCGCTCTGGACGTTTTCCACGGGGTCAAAGAGTGACTTTATCCGCGTTCCACGTGACCAGGAATTTTGCTCTGGATGCTTCCCACGGGTTCACTGCCGTGTTCTGCGAGGACCAGACTCCGCTCTGGACGTTTTCCACGGGGTCAAAGAGTGACGTTATCCGCATTCCACGTAACCAGGAATTTTGCTCTGGATGCTTCCCACGGGTTCACTGCCGTATTCTGCAAGGACCAGGCTCCGCTCTGGACATTTTCCACGAGGTCAAAGAGTGACGTTGTCCGCGTTCCACGTAACCAGGAATTTTGCTCAGGATGGTTCCCACGGGTTCACTGCCGTGTTCTGCGAGGACCAGGCTCCGCTCTGGACGTTTTCCACGGGGTCAAAGAGTGACGTTATCTACGTTCCACGTAACCAGGAATTTTACTTTGGATGCTTCCCACGGGTTCACTGCCGTGTTCTGCGAGGACCAGGCTCCGCTCTGGACGTTTTCCACAGTGTCAAAGAGTGACGTTATCCGCGTTCCACGTAACCAGGAATTTGTTGATTATATCCGCATTTCACGGGGTGGGGATTTGACTCTTGGTGATCTGTATATCGCCGAGCCATAGAACTGGGAGTTTCCGTTATTCCGCTTTGCTTGATGCTGTGTCCGTTGCAACGAGACGAACGTCGAGATGGTCTCTAGGCTATCTGCGACTCATCGAGATTTGACTTCTTCTTCTGATGAAACCTGGGAGAGGAGGAGTGCGATTCCTTCTTTGTTTGCGCCCCTGGATTATATACAGGGATAGATGTAACATCACCTGTAGGGCATAAATTTCATTTTTATTTTATTTCTTTTTCCGCGATGCTCTATCATTTCAGCTTTTATATCGCGAAGGTCGCGATTGCTCCATCATTTCGGCTATTCTTCGCGGTGCCCAATCATTTCGGCTATTTATTTTATTTTTACTTGCTGCTTTTTATTGCGAGTTGCCCAATCTTTTCGGCTATTTTTTTATGCATACATTTTTACTTGCTGCTTTTTATTGCAAGTTGCCCCATCATTTCGGCTATTTCATATGCACGTGTGTCCTGCTGGCTTTTCGCTGCAAGCTTGGATTTAGACACCGATTTTGGCATCAGCACCGCTACAACTGGGATATTGCCAGGAGCGAATCATCATTTGCCTCTGTCGATGTTAAACAAAGGTGGCTTAATAAACAGGGTTAAGGGTCCTGTCGACTAAGGCTTTTGACTTCATGAGCCGTAAGGGTCTCACAAAGGTATTTCTCTCTACAAGTCGTGAGGATCTTGTAGGTGTGTCTTCTCCTTGGGAATCGTGAGGATTCCTAAGTGCGTGTTCCCCTGTAAGTCGTAAGGATCTTACAAAAGAGTTTTCTCCTTATAAGTTGAGAGGACTTACAAGGGTTTTTCACCATATAAATATATTCCTAGTCACGGATGGGACTCGGCTGGGGAAATGTTTATTCACGCCCGTGGATTGTATACAAGGGTCAGTATGAGCCGCTTGTAGGGAAATATCGAAGTGTGTAGGGGTTGCTTAAGAACAGGTTCAGGTCTCTGTAACTTAAGACTTTCAAGTCTTATGAGCCGTGAGGGTCTCATAAGAGAGTTCTCCTTACGAGTCGTGAGGATCTCGGAAGTGTAATTTCTCTTTAGGAATCGTGAGGACTCCTAAGTGTGTTGCTCCCTTGTGAGTCGTAAGGATCTCACGCGGGTGGTTTCTCCTTACAAGGTCGTGAGGACCCTGCAAGTGTTCTTTAACGAGATTGCGCCCTTTCGGGTTTTCACAAACACTCGCCGGTAGCCCTGCTGTTTTTACTCACGGAGCCCTTTCGGGTTTTCATCCATGCCCACTTTGCTTATGGACATACCGTTATTATTTTTATTTTTTTATTTTTTTTTATTCTTCTTTTTTTTCTATCGGTTTTGGGATGTCGCAATCCACCGTAATTTATCGACATCTCGGTCAACAGCTATTTTTAGGACATAGTGGTCCGTTGTTAGTTTTAAGGACGTTTCGGTCCGTTGTTAGTTTAAGGACATTTCTGTCCGTTGTTAGTTTCAGGACATTTCGGTCCGTTGTTGAAGAAAGCCGGTTACTACTTATAGAGTTCGGGCTTAGGAAGATAGCGAGCGGACATAGTCGTCGTCGTCTATCATTGACCTAGGCCCTGACCCGTTAAGCGTAGTATTTCTTCAGGAAGCGACCGTTTATTGGCCTGAAAGGTCTTTCACCGTGCATATCCATGAGTAGATACGCTCCACCCTGATAGACCTTGTCTATGATGTACGGGCCTTCGTAGTTCGGCTCGAATTTTCCCTGCTTGGTGCGATTGGGGATCATAGGTCTTTTGACCACTAACACGAGTTCGCCTTGGCGGAATGTCCTCGGCCTGGTCAATCTTTCATATGAGCGCGTCATCTTTGCTTTATAAGCCTCCAGATTTTGTTGCGCTATGAGCCGGGTTTCATCAAGGGCATCAAGCTCCTCAAGCCGAAGGTGAGCATTTTCTTTGTCCGTCAGCTCGTAGTGGACTGCCACTCGTAGAGAGGGTAACTCTATCTCGAGAGGGAGTACTGCTTCTGTACCGTATACCAGTGCGTACGGCGTCGTGTTTGTGGCCGTTTTGAATGTAGTTCGATATGCCCAGAGAGGTTCTTGCAGTCTCTCGTGCCAGTCCTTCTTATTTCGGGACACCGTCTTCTTCACAATCTTCGTCAAGGTTTTGTTGAAAGCCTCAGCTAGACCGTTAGCTCGGGGATTATACACTGAGGAATATCTCCAGTCTATGTTGTGTTGTTGCGCGAAGCGGCTGATCTTGTGGCTTCTGTAGGCCGGCCCATTATCGGAGATGATCCGTCGCGGAGTTCCGAACCAATAAATGACGTGCGTCTTGAAGAAATGGAGGATATTCTCCATCTTCACTTCCTTCAGCGGTACTGCTTCTGCCCATTTGGAGAATTAGTCAGTGGTCGCTAGGATGAAACGATGTCCTCTGGACGATGCTGGTTCGATAGGGCCGACTATGTCAGTTCCCCACATCTCGAATGGCCAGCTAGCCACCGTCGGATGTAGTGGATTTGGATGCTGATGGATGAAGTCCCCATGGATCTGGCCTGAGTGGCATTGCTTCGCATATTCGAAGCAGTCCTGAATCATCGTGGGCCAATAGTAGCCCATCTGTTTAATCTTCAACTTCATCTTCGGGCCTGCTTGATGAGAACCGCAGAGTCCGTCGTGAACTTCCTGAACGACTCTTTTCGCTTCGTCAAGTCCCAGGCATCTCAACCACAGAGAATCAAATGACCTCTTGTACAAAGTATTATTGACGAAAGCGAAGGACAAAACTCGTTTCACAAGCTGATGTCTTGAGGACGCATCTTCAGGCGTTCGACGGGATTTGAAGTAGTCTATGAAGACTTCTCTCCAATCTTCAGCCTTTTCTTGGTCCTTTATTTGCATAGCCATTTGCTCGGTTGCTTCCTTTTCCTCAGATGATTCCGGAGATATTTCTGCCGGTGTGAGGACCCGACGGCTCTGTACAATGATCTTCACGCCATCGAGATTCTCGTCAGCTAGTTCTTTAGCGAGCTTGGTTAATGCATCCGCTTTGCTATTTTCTGCACGCGGTATGCTTTCCAAGGTGTAGGAAGGTATTTGGGTCAGCAGTTGCTGTACCCTCTCGCCGTACTTCACCAGTTCTGGTTTGCACGTTTGATAGTCGCCGTTTACTTGACTAACGACCAATTGGGAATCTCCATATATGAGGAGGTTTTCAATTCCCATGTCGATGGCGATCTCGAGACCTGCTATCAACGCTTCATACTCAGCTTCATTGTTTGTCCTCGGCTCTGTTAAGGAGAAGGCAAAGCGCATTATCCCTCCTTGTGGGATTACGAAGATGAGTCCCACCCCCGATTTGATTATAGGGTGCTTTGTTTGTGCTTCTTCATGGAAGACGCTCCATCAAAATAGAGTTCTCATCGGATATCACTACCGTCGATCGCATCAAACGCATGTTCGTCTGGCAGCTCGCAATTCAGAGGAGAATCGGCAGGTATCGGATGCTCAGCGAGGAAGTCGGCGATAGCTTGGCCTTTCACTGCCTTAAAAGGCTGATAGGTTATTGAAAACTCTATCAAGAGCAGGGCCCATTTAGCGAGTCTCCCTGTCAATATGGCCTTTGACATCAGATATTTGAGGGGGTCCACCTTTGATATAAGACGGACTTCATGCGCCAATGCATAGTGCCTGAGTTTTGTTATCGCGAAGATCAATGCCAGACAGTGTTTTTCGATGGGGGAGTAATTGCTTTCTGCCCCCAGGAGAACTCGACTCAAGTAATAGAGAGCTCTTTCTTTCCCTTGGTCGTTCTCTTGTGCCTATAATGCGCCTAAGGAACCTTCGAGGGCTGTGGTATAAAGAATTAGAGGCTTTCCCTTGACTGGAGCGGATAACACTGGCGGGTTCTGCAGGTACTGCTTGATCTCGTCCAGTGCGCCTTGACATTTGTGATCCCAGACGAACGGGGTTCCCTTCTTCATCAGGTGACTGTAAGGGCGGCACTTGCCTGAAAGGTTGGCTATAAATCGCCGGATGTACGCGAGCTTCCCTTGGAAAGACCGCAATTGTTTGAGAGTCCTTGGTGGAGGCATTTCCATGATCGCCTTGATCTTTGACGGATCTATTTCGATACCTCGGTGCCAGACAATGAACCCTAGGAACTTGCCTGAGGACACCCCGAACACGCATTTGAGGGGGTTCATCTTCAAGTTGTATTGCCGAAGGCGTTGAAATACAGTCTTTAGATGCTCGAGATGTTCCTCGTATGATTTGCTTTTCACCACGAGATCGTCGATATAGCATTCAACAATTTCATGTATGAAGTCATCGAAGATCTTCGTCATAGCCCTCTGATAGGTGGCCCCGGCTTCTTTAGACCGAAAGGCATCACCTTGTAGCAGAATATTCCCAGAGGGGTCCGGAAAGCGGTGTGCTTCTGGTCTTCGGGATACATCTTTATCTGATTATACCCTGATGAGCCGTCCATGAAAGAGAAAACCTCGTGAGTGGACGTGTTATCTATCATCAGTTCGGTGACCGGCACTGGGAAATCGTCCTTCAGGCAGGCTTTATTGAGATCCCGGAAGTCTACGCAGATGCGCATTGTCCCATTTTTCTCCATTACTGGGATGATGTTGGCGATCCAATCCGGGTACTGAACTTCCTGGATAAACCCAGAGTCGATCAGCTTCTTGACTTCGGCGTTGATGCTCATCTCAAGCTCGAGCCGCATTCTTCTCGGTGCCTGTTTAACTGGCTTGATGTCTGGGGATATTGCCAATTTATGGACAGCTATTTCTGGATCTAGTCCTGGCATTTCGGAATAGTTCCACGCAAAGCAATCTCTATACTGCACAAGCACGTCTTTTAACGCAGCCACCTTTTCTTCAGACAGCAGCTCGCTGATGAATGTCGGTCGCGGGTCGTTTGCCGTTCCCAACTCAATCTTCTTGAGGTTATCTGCGGTAGTATGTATTCCATCCTCCAGCTCTTTCGGTGCTGGCGGAAATTCTGAGATTACTTCGTCTTCATTGCTGTTTTCAAAGCACCAGGGAAGGTCATTCATGTTCTCGGGCTCTTCTTTCGATATTGTTATCATGTGACAAGTACGAGCTTGCTTCGAAGACCGATGTGGATCTGGTTCTACTCTCGCTGTATGCGCGGATTTTGGTTCGTGCTTCTGTGGCGGATTTATCCTCCAACTGCTGGATAGAGCGAACTTGCCGAGCTGATATTGGTCTTCGACCCAATTCTTGAAGGTGAAGCAGTCCTCGAGAGGATGTCCTATCGCTCGGTAATAAGAGCAATAGTCTGGGTGAGAGATCTCGTTAGCTTGCTCAGGGTGCTTCGGCAATGTGATCATTCGATGTTTTAAAGCGAGATCAAGTATCTTCTCCGTCTTGTCTCGAGGAAAGGAGTATGCTCGACTCATCTTCTTTATGAGGGAAAAATCCAGACCGCCCAATTCCCGATTACGTGACTTTCCAGTCCCGCTTTGTCGTTGTCGAATGCCTTTTCCGCTCCTTGACTTATTTCTGCCTCTGCGTCGGGCCTTTTGCACGGCAAGTTGACAGGGAGGAGCATCTTCATCTTTTACAGCCTGTTGAAGAAGACGTTGCGTCCTGGCTTTCTCGTAGATGGCCATTTCGCGATTGTGGTCGTCCCGAGCTTTTTGACCCGCTTTCCTGATAAGCTTGTCCATTCTTTCTTCAAATGACGGACTCAGCATTTTGATTGCAAGATTTTGTTTTGGTTCGGGGTCAGCGTTTTCTGACAGGGCGTCCCCTTCTTCCTCGAAGTCATATATGGCGTAGCTACTGTGGACTCGTTCCCGTTTCCCGGATCTCATGTATCCAAACCCAAGCGTTTCTATTCTCCCGTTGGACAACTTGCGTTGAGTCCCAGGAACATCCCAAATCCTGTTGTAGAACCGAGATTGTCGAATAGTCTGTTTTAAGGGTACCCCTTGGCGCTTCAATAGCCTTTTTAATCCGTTTGTGTAATATCTGGGCAAACGGATGGGTTGGAGCCTGTCAAGTGTATAATCCGCGCCGTGCCAGATCTCTTTCTCCACTCTTTTTTCCGTGGACCGGTAGAAAAGGATCGCTCTTTCACCTTTTCGCCTGGGAGGGACGTAAAACGTCTGCAGGTTTTGCACACTGTAAGCTTCAAGTGCGTCAAGATCTTTGTAGTGCTCCCGTGGAATCATGGTAATTTGCAGACTCTGATCATCGCCAGGGGACGCTTGTATTGAAGGCCGACTGGAGAACACAGCATTAACCTCATCTTCCGAGTCACTTCCGAAGATCAATATGGGGGCGGACGGTCCCGGGTTTTTGCGTCGAGATGGCCCAGCGTAAACTATCTCTTCTTCGTCTTCGGTATCACTCCCGAAAACAGGAATGGTGACGGCGGCTTTGTTCTCCGGTTTGCGACACTTCTTTGTGTCCTCGAAATCTGGCAAAAAGTATTTTGCATCTTCGTACTTGCGGACTTCGTTCACGGAGAACGGGTTCAGCTCACCTGTTACGGTATACTCGAGACCATCCTTGAAATACTTCATACACTGATGTTGTGTAGAAGGGATGATGTTGTACTCGTGTAACCAAGGTCGACCGAGCAGAGCATTGTAGCATGTCTTGGCGTCTATGACGTGAAACTTAATGTCCGTGACGAGTAGCCCAAAGCGTAGCGTCAATACCACAGATCCAAGAGTCCGTGATGACTGGGAGTCGAAACCGGAGATGGTAATTTTGTCCCGATCGAGGTGCTGAACGCTCATGCAGATTTCCTTCAACACCCGAACATTAAGGAGATTGACGGAGGACCCATTATCCACAAGGATTTTACCTATCTTGATATCGTGGCAGTATCCAGAGACATATAGGGGACGGTTGTGGTCACACGTCCCGAGGAGAAGGTCTTCGTCACCGAAAGTGATATCGGCCGTGTGCACTTCTTCCAGTTCATCCTTCATCCTTTGTTCGGCGAGGAAGGCTTGGAATTGCTCGGGCTCTTGTAGCGCCTTGATTAATGAATCCCTCGCTTCTTCTGATAGCAAGAGGGCGTCAAGAATGCTGAGCTGTGAAGATAGCTTCCTCAGGTGCTCTAGGATGTTGTAATCCACCTTACGCTTCTTAGGCGGGTCCTTAGCAGTTAGCTCTTTCATGACTTGGTCGTCTAAGGCGATATCCTCGGCGACCTTTTCCTTTCCCTTATCTTTTCTAGTTGCGGGTCCGAGATTCTTTTCCGGGAGCATGCGATTGCGCAGCTGAATGTTCTCGCAGGCCTCCGGTTCTTCCTCTCTCCCCAAGACGGATTCTTTAAAGAGGGGGCCCAGAGCCATTTCCTCATCAGAGTCGCTCCCAAAGGTGAGAACTTGTGATCCTCCGGCGTTGACCGTGTAACAGTTGCCGGTAGTTCTCTTGTGCCTGTCGGTTGTACTTCTCTACTCCCGACGAGTTCTGTGTTTCATTCGCTTAAAATGTTGCCGGTGGGGCAACATATCCTTGCCACCATATCTTAAAAGCGTCGCATTCCTCAATGGGGTGTGAAATCTTCCGATGATATGAGCAGTAATTAGGGTGCCTCTCCGCCCCATCGAGCGTGTTTTCTTCCGAGGGTGGTAGCTTCATTCCCATTGACATGGCTTTGGCAAACTTTTTCCTCGTCTTGAATATGTTTTTATCCGCATCGGATGTCTTTTGATCTGGCGGGAGCGCTTTGACTCTTTCGTTTAGTCGCATGCGTTTGGCTCCTTCTGATGCGGCCATCTCACGCTCCCGATCGGCTTTACTTTTCAAACGAATCTCGTCTAGAAAGGCGTCGATCATTTCGTCTGTCGGCCACACAAGTTCTGGTTCAGGCTCTGCCCCCAGCTTATCAGTGCCAGGAGTTTTTTCATCGTCCGTAAACGAGTGGGAGATCACATGACAACTCACCACATATCCCTCGGATTCATCCGATGAGCTTCCTCCATTATCTTCTTCCTGAAAGACGTGGTTGAGGAACTCTTGGAGTGTGACGGGAGTCCGCGCCTTTTGATTATACTCCTCCAGCGCGTCAATCTGCTTCTGTAAGTCCGTGCGCTTATCTCCAGGCTTCACGGGCTTCTTGGATTTCTTCTTCTTCTTCTTTGAATATTTTGACGGTTGGGTGTGAGTACTTGGGCCGTCACCCCCGATCTTTGTAGTTGGGTGTGGCTTCAGCATCCCTTCAATGACTTGAGGTTCAAGTGGGTTCTTCCATTCTACCGCCGGACATGTATGAAGATCACTCAGCATCCTTTTGGTTTTTGCTGAAAGCACGATTTCCCATGGAGCTTCTTCAATGAAGGAACAAGTTGCCCCGGTGTGTCCGTCTTCTTGGGAGTGTGAGGTTGCGGCGGGTTCACCTTCCATTTCTCGGATAGCGCAAACTTGCCCTGTAGGTATTGATCTTCAATTCATCCTTTGAAGACGAAGCAATCCTCAATCGGATGGCTTACCGTTTGATGGTAAGGGCAATAATTGGGGTTATTCACCTCACTGGGTTGCGGCTGTCGCCTTGGGTTTGGCAAGTTGATACGCCTGTTGCGTACCACCAGCTCGAATAGCCTCTTCGTCTTATCCTGCGGGAATGAGTAGGGGCGCTTCATTTTCTCATTATAATACCGTCGTCTTTCTTCCAATTGGTCCACCAGCTTTGGGGCACTGGGTTGCTGTTGAGCGTTCGCAACGAAGGTTGCCTTCCCTTTACCCTTATCATTCCGAGGTTCCGGCTTCAGGGGAGACGGTCTGTGACCCATTTGGTCCATCTGGGCCAACTTGTCGATCAAAGCCTGGAACGTGGTCGGCTTAAAGAACATCATGAACTGTGAGATGGTTGCATGAGGATCTAGGGTACCCACGAACATGTCCACCGCTGGTGCTTCCTCAATGCGTTGCTCGCATTTCGACCACAAGTTTCGCCAGTGTATAGCGTAATGGACCCACGTCTCGCCTGGTTTCACCCTGGCATTAATCAGCGCCGTTATCGGAGTGCGTTCGCTGGTGCTTGCGAAACGCTGGGTAAACAGCAGCTCCATCTCCGCAAATGTCTTAATAGAGTCGTTTGGGAGCTCGGAGTACAACTCGAATGCTGTATCCGATAAGCTACCGACGAACTGACGAAGTAACAGTTTATCATCGCCGCCGGTGTTACCGCAAAGGGCCCTGAACTGGGCAACATGCTGGTGGGGATTGCCTGTCCCCTTATACACATGGAATTTTGGTATTGTATAGCCCGGCGGGTACTTGATCTGGTCATACCAGCTTGGATATGGTCGCCCCATTTTTATGACCTGACCAGCTGCCTCAGTTGCCTGATGGACCCGTATCTGTTGAGCTATATATTCGTCCAAGTCAGCTTTGGAGATTGTCTCCTCCTCCTTGGCTGCTGACAAAGCCGGTGGAGGATTTGACGTCTATCCCTTGTCGTCTTCAAGGACGATTGGAGGATCTTCAGCAGGAGGATCTTGTTGGATCATCATTCCCACCATGTCCTGGAACAGGAGGGCCATTTGCTTTATATTGGCTGCTTGTTCAGCAGCCTCTTTATCCTTCTTTTCCAACATCCGGCGAAGGAATTCAGCGTCAGTTTCTTGCTCCTGGCGTTCATCAGAGGACGCTTCAGGGCTTTCTTTTGGCCCAGTGAGTGCGGCCATCGCATTCATCATTTCTTGGAGCTTCTGCTGCTGCTCCTGAGCTTTAGTCACCGATCGCGTGAGCGGTCGATGACCTGTAGACGTACGGCTATCTTCCTTTCTGGACGCCATATAAACGGTGTGCACCATCATGCCCCCAGACTTAGGGCGCTTAGGCTTACTGTCTTTGACATTAGCTGTAGGCGTGGGGACCTTCTCCGGCCTCCTTCTCTTTTGAGTAGTCGACGTGGAGGGAGCCGTTGCAGCAGACACCCAAGTGGTTGTCGTCCTTTGTGATTTGACAAGACGGTTCTTTTCTTCCTGAACTTTCACCTTCTTCTGCCGGTGAGAGTGATCTTGAATGATTACCGAGTCCTGAACCCGTCGCCAGACCTTGTAAATCTTGGAGGACAGCCGTCGAGGGGGCTGCTCCGGCTTCGCTTCTGTAACATTTTCCGCAGGTGGAGATCTTTTCAATGTGGCAGTCGGAGAGTTCTTGCGTATCCTCCTCAGCGGTTCAAAGCTGTTCTCAGTTGGAACAGCGGCATTAACTTCCACCATTGGAGCCGGTGGAGTCAGTCCTGAGGGGGAGTTGCCCCCGGCCTTCCTTACCCGGCGCCAGTGGCGACGTCGAGCTGTTGGGACCGGCTCGGCGATAGGGATAGTTTCGTCTTGCCCCCTGTCCGGATGAGGCGCTGCTGGTGCCAGCCTCTTAAAGACTGATGTTGTCTTTTGAGTAGCGATGTTTAGTCTGTCAAAGACAGACCCTCGAGCAGGAGCAGGAGCCGGAATAGTCAGCCTTGAAAAGACCGACTCTTTAGCAGGGGAAGCCATCTTGACAACTTTAGGAATGGAGATGGCTGTCTTCTTCGCGATGGCCATTTCAGGTTTCATGGGCTTCTTGGCGGGCCCATCAGAGTTCTGGTTCAGCCTGGTGAAGACAGAGGCTGCCGGTTTGATATTGGACGACCCGTTGAAAGAGGTCGTTGTAGCAGTGAGCCGATCGAAGACCGACTTCTTGTTCGCCACCAGTGCGGGCACTGGCATGGTGAAGCTTGCAGGCAGGAGCATAGTCCCAAAGAACAGACTGGTGGTGGCCTGAGCCACCTGTTCCACCGGAATGGCGAGGATGGAGGCCGCTTGAGGCCCATAGGATACACCTCCAGGTGAGGCGGAGCGTCTATTGCACTTGCATTTCGAGCAGCTCGAGCAGTTGGATGCCATTGATGCTTGATTTCTGCGCCAGGCAAAAGTCCAAATCTTAGTAACTTGAAACCCAAAGGCAACCATTAACAAACCGCGATTCGTTCGCGAAGACGACACACGAAGTGTGGAGTGGAAAGAGGAAAAGGTCCCACCGGACGTGCCAGAATCTGTTCCCCTCCGAAAGACGGCCAGGACTGAACGTCTTGCCTGAGATTCGGGGCAGATGCTAATTGGTGCTATCCGTCCACCTCTCCGAAGATGCCAAGTTGATTTATGGCACCATGTATCGAAGGTTTAAACGGATGTGTCCGATATAGCAGACTTCGTCAGATTCCCCCTCGCTTGAGGGGTTTTTGATTGTGGGGACGCTCTTCCCTGCAGGCGCAAACCCCTGCAGTTAATTACGCTACCGCATTGCGGTAACAACTTTCTTCTTCTCCATGTGGTCACTTCGTGTCGTGTGTGTTTGTTTTGTGTTTGGTTGCCCGTGGATTGTATACGGAGACTGAGTTATGTCGTCGCCCGTAGTGCGTGGACTAGTCCAAATCCGTATTATCTTAGATTTGGGTTTGGGGGTTTGGGTTTAAGGATACGTTAGCCTCGTTTGAGACTAAGATCGACTTAAACGTTAGTTAAGGATACGTTAGTCTAGTTTTAGACCAAGATCAACTTAACGGGATCGTTTAGATCCAACAAGAGAGCAATTAAGGGGAGGCCCTGTTGTTTAGTTTAGTGACATTGCGGTCAATAGGTAGTTTAAGGACATTGCGGTCCAATGTTAGTTTTAAGACATTGCAGTCAAGGTTAAGGACATCATAGTCCGAGGATTTAAGGACTCCACAGTCCGACGTTAGTTTTAAGACATCACGGTCAAGGTTAAGGACATCATAGTCCGTTGTTAGTTTTAAGACATTCCGGTCAAGGTTAAGGATGTCATGGTCCGAGGATTTAAGCACTCCACAGTCCGGTGTTAGTTTTAAGACATCTCGGTCAAGGTTAAGGACATCATAGTCCATGAGTTAAGGACCCTACAGTCCGTATCAAATGTGTGGTCATCGGGACCCGTCACCTCTTTGAAGACGTTAAGGGATTACAACGCCAAGTATCAAAGGAGTGAAGAGATGTACCCTTGAACCAAGGTAGATTAAATAGTCTTTGGCCCAATTTGGAACCAAGACCCATTAATTATGTTATGAGCCCATTAGCCCAGTTAAGTTTGAATTGAGGACTTATGGCCATCTTGGGCTAAGTCCAATCATATTTAGAATATTGGCCCTCTGTTGGTTCATTGAAAGAGAGGCTTTGCCTCTAGAAACTTAGCCAATTGGGCTAAAACTAGTGTTAAACACTAAAGACCAACAGTGTTGAACACTGGGATTAAGATTAGCAAGTTAATGTTTAACACTAAAAGATAATCAGTGTTAAACACTGGCAATGGGGCTTTAAAGCAAATCAGTGTTAAATACTGGCAGCAGAGATTTCAAATCAGTGTTAAACACTAAAGCAGATCAGTGCTAAACACTGGGAATAGAGTTTTCCAATTTAGTGTTAAACACTAAGAAAATCAGTGTTAAACACTGGAAATGGAGTTTTCAAACTAGTGTTAACACCAAGGAAATCAGTGTTAAACACTGGGAACAAATCATCAGTTTGAAGTTAAATATTGTCAGAGAAGAGATCACGTGAGAGCACGTGATGGCATCCGAAACGTGGGGCCAGATCCCCATCATTTTGTTCTACAGATAAGGGTTTAACACTTTTAATTCTGAAAGCCATCACGTGTAGGCACGTGATGGGGGCTCACGCTTTGATCTATTAGAATGTTCATTAGGGGGCACGTGGTAACACGTGAGGGCGCCCCAGAGCTTCTTTTCTTTTGCTTTTTCTTTGTGCGTTTTGGGGGTCGCGTGGAGCACGTGAGGCGTTGCCTCAAAGTTCTTCTCTGTGGATCTTTGCAGGGGTGGTAACACGTAACCCTGTCTCTTTGCATGTTTTAAAGATCTGTTCATTTTTTAAGAATTAAATTCTTCATAAGGTTAAACCCTAGCAATAAACTTTAGAGGAATTAAATTCCTGTTTTCTTCTGAAGAATTATATTCTTAGATAGGGTTAAACCCTAATTTCTTTTCTGTAGGAATTAAATTCTCCATATATGTAAAGAATTAAATTCTGGTATAGGGTGAAACCCTAATTTCTTTTTCTAAGGGAATTGAATTCCAGTGAGTTTTAGAGAATTAAGTTCTCAATTAGGGTTAAACCCTGGTTCTGTCCATTTTTAAGGAATTAAATTCCTATGATGTAGTGTTAAACCCTAACTTTATCTCAAAAGAATTAAATTCCTATAATTCTGTGAGAATTAAATTTCCAAAACTCGATTCCTCCTCTATATTTTAGATCTGCATGGCAGGATCTCAACCCATTAAGAATTAAATTCTCAATTCATGGGGAGATGTGCACTTTGCAGATCCTCCACTAGAGAAAGAACTAAGTTCTTTTCTTTCATATAAGAGTTAAACTCTTTCGATAATTAAATTCTCTTTTTAAGCCTCTCTTTTCTTACCTAGGGTTTTTCTTTGCAGAGAATTAAATTCTTCCTTCTGAATTTTCGAGATCCCAAGGCTCTATATCTCTCTCTTTATATCTGTCTCTCCTGGCTCCTATTTATAGGGGAAGGAAAAGAATCAATCTGTTTTAGTGAATCTTTCATTGAAAAATTTGATCTGTTTATTGAGAGATTTGATTTATCTTCACCACTAATCTGGGCCTATAGATTTTTAGGTAAATTTTATTCACCATTGGATTTTAAATCCAAAAATATCTATTTGTTATTTCGATTAGATTTAGGGGGAAATCTTTCCATGTCCAAGATTTTTCCATAAATTGGTGATATTTAATCACCTTCAGATTCTTGATCCAACGGTTTCAGATAATTCCTATCCATTTTGGAAAGATTTGAATGATCTCTCCTCAGAATTTAATTCTGTTAAAGGATAAGGCTTTTAAAGCTGGTCACGTGTGGCCACGTGACCGTTGGTCACGTGTGCGCACGTGACCCCTGGTCACGTGTAAGCACGTGACCCCTGGAATGGACTTCTCTTCCTCTACGCTCTTTTTTCTTGCCGTTGCTTAACCATCACGTGCCAACACGTGACCAATGGTCACGTGTGAGCACGTGATGCCCCTTCTGAAGCTTCTTCTTGACTTTTAATTAGAGAACAAATATGCTCTGTGCCGCTGCTTTAAACGTCACGTGCCAACACGTGGCCGCTGGTCACGTGCTAGCACGTGATGCTTCCTCTGAAGCTTCTTCATGATTTTTAATTAGAGAACAAATATGCGCTGTGTCGCAGCTTAACCATCACGTGCCAACACGTGACTACTGGTCACGTGTGAGCACGTGATGCCTCTTCTGAATTTTTTCCTGATTTTTAATCAGGGAACAGTGATCCCACTGATTAAGCATTTAATTAGAATTTAATTCTATTAGTTCAGATGGCCCAGGAACCCATCACGTGTTGGCACGTGACCCCACTGATTAAGCATTTAATTAGAATTTAATTCTATTAGTTCAGAGGGCTCAGGAACCCATCACGTGTTGGCACGTGACCCCACTGATTAAGCATTTAATTAGAATTTAATTCTATTAGTTCAGAGGGCTCAGGAACTCATCACGTGTCGGCACGTGACCCCACTGATTAAGCATTTCCAATTGTTTATTTTATTCAGCGCCTATAGGTTTTGCCTGTAAAAGGTCACATGTCTGCACGTGAGAGCAGATCACGTGTAGGCACATGATACCCCCTTTGGGGGTTTTCCTTGCTGCTTTATTTGTATTTTATTCAATTCCCATGAGGGAAAAAATGCTTTTAATTTCTTTTAATTAGAATTTAATTCTATTAATTCAGGGGATTCAAGAGCCCATCACGTGTGGGCACGTGACTTTGTCAATTAGGCATTCAGGCGTAGAAAGAATCTGCCCATAAAAAGGTCACGTGTTTGCACGTGAGGCCCGGTCACGTGTGAGTACGTACTGCCCCATTTGAGGGGTTTTCTTACTGCTTTATTTGTATTTTATTCAGTTCCCATGAGGGAACACAACTCATGATAGCTATCTTCTGAATAGCGGTCATCTATTTCATCTTCAACAACTTCTTGATTTTCTATCTCTACTTCTTCTTCAGCATCCATGTTTACATAGTTCAGTTCCTCTAATACAGCATTTCTCTGTGCTCTTTTTGTTTCATTGAAAACATTTCCTGCTGGGTTGCTCAACGTACCATTACCACGCAACTCTCTGTTGATCTCTGTTGTTTCTCATTGGCTCTTTACCCTTATTTCTATGTGTTGTTGCTCTTCTTGCTTCATTGAAAATATTTCCTACTGGGTTGCTCATTGTATCAACTCCTCTCTTTGCTTATCTCTGTACTGTTTCTCATTGGCTCTTTACCCTTCTTTGATATTCTAGGTGTAGCCATGGACTATGTCTCCTGCTTACACTTGTTTTGCAGGTGTTACAACCTTAGGACTGCCTATGGCCTTTTTTGGAGAAAGAAAAGTCTCAATGGTAAGGTATATCACAAACTTAATTTCTAGGACTCATATGAAGTTGCTACATCTCCATGTATTCTCTATCATACATAACTCTTTTGTGATCGAGTAATGAGAATCTTCCCCGACACTTCATACAATAACTTCAATATATAATTTTGAGATCATAGTAGTAAATCCATAATCTGGTAGTAGAAGTCCCTCAAACTAGCCTTATCATAATCAATTTGCACCGTTCTTATACTTCCGCATTCATTCTTCATCCTTAATATCCTGATGGTTGTTTTTAAATTTCAATTTTCTGATGGATGTTTTTGGAAATATGAGTTTTTTTTATATGATTGTATATCAAAAAAATCCCATTAATAATTTAATCTTAATTTTTCCAAATCCGCCAAATTAAACCTTTTCTTAATCCTCAAGGCCCTTGATGACATGGAGCTCTTAATTTCTTCCAACTAGGGATTAAAAAATAGATTAGTTAGCTAACTACATGCCCATAGCTAGAAGAAGCTTGTTCACTTTGACAAGGAAATGGCATAATTCAGATGCCACTCAAAATTATGGTTGCCCTAACTCTTACCTCAAATAGATATATAGTGTTGAAAAATTAATTGGACAAGTGTCAATTACTTTGTGCTTTCTCTAAGGTCAAGCATCATGGTTGACCTTCTATACTCCAACCACGTGGACGAGAGGCATGCTTAAATCTATTGATTTAATCATGTTTTCAATTTGTTGGTGTGTGGCATCCTCTTATTCAAACTTAGCAAGGGAGCATATAAATTATATATCAAAAAATATGTGTGTTACTTGCATAGAAAATTTCCTCTTTTGGATCATCATGAACTAAATTCTAAGTTTTTATAAATTTTATTTTCTTTACATGGAGGATGAAAATGAACTATAAATTATGGATTCAACAAATGCATGCTGTGACTTGATCTAATACTATGAAAATTAATATAAAAGACGACCAGGAATTTAAATAGTGAGTTTTTATGAGATAAATCTTTTTTTCCATATGAGATTGATAATTGTTGAACCTGGTAAAGAGCGGTTCGATTTGAGCATGTGTTCTCTCAAGCTAGCTGTTACACGGTGCATATATACAAAGTGTTCTCATGCCATTAGACGTCTAAGAAGAAGATCTTAGCCAAAATCATTGGAAAGAAATTCGTTTATTAATTTTCACATATATGATCTAATCTGCTATTTTTGTTTTGTTTTGTTTTAGATGTATTGCATGGCAATATTCAAAGGGATCAAATATATTTAATGCATTGGGTAATATTTAAATAACATTAATTGTTACGTAAGCAAACTATGAAAACAGAAAGAAACTCATGGGGTTAATTATGAAGTCTATATAAACCCTCATAATTAGCCATCTTTGTCCAAACACCAATACCCTCTCCTCCTCCACTTCCCTTAGAAACTTCTTTCACTAAACACGCTCATACTTTAACATTTTATTGTGAAACTTATAAAAATCACTATGGGGAGATCTCCATGTTGCGATGCCGATGCAAAAATGAAAAAGGGGCCATGGACACCAGAGGAAGACCAGAAGCTCATGGAATACATCAAGAAGAACGGTTGCGGCAATTGGCGCAATTTGCCAAAGTTTGCGGGGCTAAATCGATGCGGGAAGAGCTGCAGACTGCGATGGACTAACTATCTTCGACCCGATATTAAACGAGGGAGGTTCTCCGAGGAAGAGGAGCACCTTGTTGTTCATCTTCATTCGGTTCTAGGCAACAAGTAAGCTTTTCATATATGAACTTGCTCTTACATGCAATCTTCATATATATTCAATATTCTTATTTCTTTCTTCTTCTTTTATTGAAGGTGGTCGGCGATTGCTGCTAAATTACCTGGCAGGACGGATAACGAGATTAAGAACCACTGGAACACGCATCTCAGGAAGAAGCTCCTCATGAATGGCATTGATCCAGTGACACACAGGCCAAGGATTGATCACCTCAACCTACTCTCTACCTTTCCAAATCTTATTGCTACAAACCCTTTGATTCATGGTGCTCTTCAACTCCAAAAATTGCAGCTCCTCCAAAACCTAATCCATGCTATAGCTAACACTGGTGCTATTAATGCTGCTGCTGCTGCTCAAAATATTAATGATCATGGCTCTCTTGGCCTTCATGATTATTGCATGCCATCAAATACAATCTCAAGTAATGGAAATGATTTGGTTGCACCTGTAAATCATGATTCTTGTTCAACTGATGAGCGCGATTCGTCGCAATCATTTGACTCGATACCATTTGATTCAACACATTCATTTGTCGCAGCCAATCTGAGTGCCGATAGTTCGCCAAGCTCTAAACCGTTTGATTCGACGCAACAATTAGTTGCAGCCAATAATTATTTGAGTGCAGAGAGCTCGCCCAACTCGACACCGTTTGAGCCATTGGGTGGACTAACCCTTGATGATATTGATGGTGATCTTGGATGGCAAGACATTCTTGAGTAAGTAGTTTCCTCTTAATTAGTGTTTGATTTTTGTAACAAATTATGATTTGTTTATTTATTCCTTTAATTAAATGGGAGAATTTATTCACTAATGATATGCATCTTCTTTGATCTTGCAGCCAAATAGCTTGGTAGTTGAAGAGAAGAAATGGAATGTATTGAGGTGGTGGCATTTGTTGATATTGGCGCAGACATTAGTTCATTGATTTATTGTTACTATTTCTTAGATTTGTATTGTGGAAAGATTAAAATTGGTATACCAATGCATAGAGAATTCTCTTATATGTAAACCCCTTATGGGAAATAACTTTTCTTGTATTAATCCTTGTATATTCATACTTTGTTTTTAATTTTGGTTTTATGAGCTTGTTTGATTCTTGTGAATTAAGAAGGATGGATAAAATGTGTAAAGTAAATGGAAGATTAATGCTAAGTCCGACTGCAAATTTAGCACTTTGAGAGGGTACCGGACTATGATTAATTTCACAACTTATAGACATAAAGCCAATCAGCTATAGCTCAGATGAAATAGACAGTTCCCCTCTTGACAAGAATATGGGATTCGAACCCCAGAAAGGGAAGTGTCCACAAATTAACGCTTTTAAGACAAATTCACGGGTCCCCTGGATGCCTGGATGTGTGTTGTGCGTGCAGCATGTTGTACAGGTAGGTTAAGGGTTACAAGCCAATGCCAAAAATATTATAAACATAAAAAAGTAATTATCTATTTATTTATACGTTAACAAAACATGCAATTATTCTTGAAACCAAAGTCATGTTACTGGTATTCATTAGGTATGAAATATTTCTTTGTCTGAAAGCCACACCTGTATTTTTTCCCCATCTGAGGGCTGAGAATATTATAAGCATCAAGTAAATACATGTTGATTAAAACATATTATAAGCATTTATCATACGTTAATACATAAAACATTCATGAAGAACTCAGATACAAATTGATCAAAATCCAGAAATAACTTTTTTTGTGAGCTACTTTTGCAAATACCCATTTCTACCACATCTACGCTTCTACAGGCCTAACAAAAGCTTCATAATTTCAAGAGAAGTTCTCTTCTGCATCTTGCCTTTGACTGGAAAGAACTTGTGTGTTTAGAAAGCACAAAGCCTTGCCCTACAAGTGATAACATGATATTTAGTAGGTAAGATACGAGCCAATAAAAAACCAACTAAAATTACCTACTCACAAAGAAAAAGCTTCAGTTCATTGCATCACATGTGTAAACAAAGAGGATACCACAATCCTAAGAAAAGAAACCAGCTAACTTGATGAACATTTTGATCGATCTAGCAATCTTCATTTCATTTTGGTGATAAATGCACCATTGAAGGTGAACATAATTCAACTATATCAATTTCCAATTTATTCTATATTGGATAAATTATACTAATATACCATATGATTTCTCATCGATTCTCATATATATATATATATATATATATATATATATATATATATACACCCACCATATACTTTATTTATTACAGACCAATATCATGAACCCAAGAAGCAATAATGTCGATAGAAGTTGTCATATGACCATTTTACCTTATTTGTTTACTCTGAAACTTATTATACATTAAGTTTCGTTTTTAACTTTTCGGTCCCCTAATGTTCACTACTACAAATAAGGGTTGCCTCTACGGATTTATCCGTAGGGGCAACCCACTACCCCTACGGAGATATGCGTAGGGGCGAAAAAAGACCCCGTAGGTGCAAAGGCCGCAGGTGCAAGTTGAGGCCCTGAACTTGCCCCTACGGGCAAAATCTTGCCCCTACGGATTTCTGTGTAGGTCCTGTTGCACCTACGGAGTAGGCCATAGGGTAAAAAAAGTTATATTATTTACGGTTTTTTTTAATATATTAAATGTACCTACGGACCTAACCGTAAGGCCACGAACTACCCCCTACGGATATCTGCGTAGGTACCTATCCGTAGGGGCTAAGAAATGGCCCCTACGGATATGTCCGTAGGGGCACTCCCAACCCCCTGGTACTGAGATCATGGGAGAAATATCAGTTACTGCTGATATTTTGCCCCTACGGATATAGCCGTAGGGGCAACATGTGTATCTACGGATTAATCCGTAGCTACACATTATCTGTATTTTTTTTTAAAAAAAAGGCTGCCTGATTTTTTCTCGCCCTGTGCACAATAATATATACATCAATCAAATATAAAATTAATCATCACACAACATATATCGCAGTATTCATAATCACATCTCACGCATATAATATATAAAAGAAACCCAAAAACTGAATATGATATAAATATAAACCAATATCAATATCGTTTCAAAATGTAGTACAATGTGTATGATATAAATAAATACATGTTTCAAAAAATAAGAACCAAAAAGCCACCCTAGCTCGGTCCAGCTCCACCTCTGAATAACGATAGAATAACGCGCGCCTGCTTCTCGGTCAATAAACTCTGCAATTCAGCGCGAGCGGGAGTCTGAGCGGCCTGTGGAGCTGGCGATGTGGTCTGCGCAGCCGCCGTCGAGATAGTCGCTTGCGGAGCCGCGGCTGCGGGAGTCTGAGCGGGCGGTGGAGCTATAGGAGCTGTCTGCGGAACCACAGCCGATGTGGTAGCTTGCGGAGCCGCAGCCGAAGGAGATGCATATGGAGGCTCGGTCGATATACCCTGTTGCATCTGGACATAACGTGTGTAAGAAGCGTGTAAGAACTGTGTATTATTCGAATTCGTATCATTATTAAGTTATTTCAAAACCCCGTTTAGATATCTAGTTTGGAAAACCGTTGTTTATTTTAATTACATATGTATGTATGATTAATCAAACTTAAGTCTAAAACCAAATAAGCTCAAGCTACATACTAATTATGGATATGTTGATATCTATATAATATGACATGATATTTTACTATAAAGTAGTATACATACCAGCATCTCCTTCAACTCCTGAACGGTGGCCCTCAAGCTCTCCAGTTTCTGATGGACACGTCGGTCACTGGAGACGAAGGAAGTAACTGCCGGGGTGGAGTCCAACCTCATATGGATCCTGCTAGGGCCCAGTCCCCGGCCTCTCTCCCAACCTCCGTGGTGCCCTCCGTGTGCGGCGTCCAGAACTGGGGTCAGCAGCCTCGGATCGCTCTGTCCGGTAAAATCGACCCCCGAGGCCTGGGCCTGCTCAACCACCCGCTCCTACACCCACATTAAGCAGTAAAGTATAAGTATAAAATTTAAACTTGAACCTTCCAAAACTAAAATTTCAAATTTGGGTAGAAAAAATATTAACACTTACGCAATACTCCTGGGTAGCGACGTCGGGATATCGAAGCTCGCCCGTGGCGGGATCTGTCGAGGTGCCGTGGACGGCAAGATATGCGAACAGCACGCTCGGTGTACCACCTGACGCCACGGTCCGAGATGTCTGCAATATTAGAAAGTAACTCTTAATATTAGAAATATTAGAAAATAACTCTTAATATTGCAGAATATCACAAAGGTCGGTCTATTGTAATTTACCGATAACTCCATGGCCCGAGTAATGTTCCTCAAGCCACCTGTGTAAGTGGGGCGACCCCTCTTCGCCGACTTCTTGTTCTCTGTATTCTGAGCGGCATGTTTCTGCACAACGCATTAACTTTTAGTTTTCTAATTAAGGAACACAAAGAAATAAATTATATCATAAATAATGAATTACATTTAAAATACATACATGTTTGCGTTGCGAGTCGAAATAATCGCACAATAGAGGCCATGTCTCTACGTCGACTCTCGCAAACGCCGGAGTAGATAGGAGGGCCGCTCTCTCTGTCTCGGGGGTCGCCATCCACAGGGAGTAGCAGTCGGCCTTCAGCTCATTCCTGTTGTATCGGACCTTGGTCTGCATGTTCTTCATCAGGCCATTGTCCAGAGCATGAAGGTCGAGCACCCTCCCAGGGTGATCAGGGTCGACTACAGGCTGAAAATCGCAATCCAACTGAAAATACAAAAAAAACATTGTTATTAAATTGCAAGTGTTAATAATAAATATATTGGATAAATCAAATGAAAATAGGCCGTTAATACGTACCCGAGCCTGATCAAAGAAGAGGGCGAATGAGCGCTGGTGCGGCTCGTCCCACTCAACGTGAAGTGGATAGTTCTTCACGAGCCGGCTCTCGTCCCCCATATACCGGCCGAACCTCTCGGCATGAAGACCGGTATAGCGATAGTCAAGGGTAAAAAAGGGGGAATGCTGCCTCCCCCGTAGCTCTGTCAGGCCTCAACCTATGGGACTGATTCGGGCCTCGAGTCCCCCTCTGGGGATGGGGAGGCCCTGCGTCTGCACGAAATATTAAGACAATCAATATTAAGACAAAGTTGTATTAAGACATCAAGGTTAAACGAAAATTCAAGTGTGATATATACCTCCGGTGACTATCGCACGAGCCTGGGCCCGGGCAGCAACACGAGCGGGACGATAGTTCCTCCGGTGAGGAACAACCGGGGTCCCGGATGCGGACGCATCCCCTCCAACTAGAAAATAAATATCGACGCTAAATTTCCATGAAGTTCATATTTATTCTATAGAGCATATGTAAAATGAATAAATATTTTAAATTTATTCATACTAACCTGCAGACGATGCGGAGGGTATGGAAGCAGCAGGAGTGGCCCCTGCGGAAGATGTGGACGCACCATCTATAATTAGACAATTAAAAATAGATTATATAAGTAATTGCAAAAAGAATGTGTAGATCAATAATATAACGTTCTAAATCAATATGCATGCACTATATGATATATAAACATACCCGCAGGTGCGGTGGTGTCACCACCTACAGCTAGACAATAATAAAAATTGCTAAGTAAGAGCAAAAGGAATGTGTGTATTTATGATATAGCATTCTAAATCAATATACATGCACTATATGCTATATAAACATACCTGGAGGAGCGGGAGTGGCCTCTGTCCCAGATGTGGACGCATCACCAACAACTAGACAATCAAACATTGATAATATAAGTAATTTTGACATAAACAGGCATGAATATCTGTAATATTACATTCAAAATGCCTATGCGTGCAGTATACCTGGATGTGTGGCAAAATCCACACGGAAGGAGGCATCCGAAGGGGTCTTCGATCTGGGTGCAAGACCGGCCCTCTGAAGCTCCCTACGGAGCTCTCCGGGCGGCAGAACCGCTCTGCCTCTGCTTCTTCGTCCTCATCGCTGTCCTCAAATTCTGGGACATCGTAGACATTTCTGGGTTTCCATCGGCATACAACACTCCATCCCGGATACTTCAAACACTGTGAGTAGTATACTTGGAACGCTTGGTTCGGAAAAATAAACGGATCATCCTGACCGTAAAATCGAAGTGTGTTCACACTGGTCAATCCATATTCATCTTTCCAAGTCCCAAGATTGGTTCTCCACCTGTCCGTATCGGTTCGCGGATCGTACCAAGTACACTGGAATATATAAAAGGGTTCTGATCGTCCGGGATAGTGGATGCCGAGTATACAATTTAAGTACCCATAGTAAATCACACCGTCCGACCCTACCATCGCAATCACACTATTCTGAGTGGTTCTAGATGTTTCTATGTTCTTAACTTCGAATTTGTATCCAAGAACACCAAATCCTTTGTAATATGCAACCTCCATACTAGGAAATTGAGCTAAAAATCTTGAATCACTCTTAAATGATGCAAACAAGTTCGGATCGTGGATCTAACAAAACAAATTTTACGACAAATATATAACGATACAAGTTTAGATTAAAACTGATAGCAATAAAATGTTATTCGAATAACTTACATGATCTGTGACCCAATCACAAAAATTATCCTGATGGTATTTTTCTAAACGTTCTTCGTTCCAATCAAGATGCCCCTCACGTACCTCGTTAAAATGAATTCTGTTTTCTACAAATAATTGTGACATTAATATTATATCATTTCATACACACACAAACACAGATATAACAATTATTCCAAAAGAGCTTACTCTCTAATTTGTTCAAGACATGCGCAATTAAAAAAGATAAATCGGTATATCTTGTTGATAAACATAGTGTCTACCCTCTTATACTCGGCTTTACCATATGGCCCGTCATGAATTCTTCGTAGTCGGTTAAGCCTTGTCTCAATGTTCTCGTCCAGATAGCGGGAACAAAATGTAGTTGCTTCATCAAGAAGATAACCTTGCAAGATAGAACCCTCTGGTCGATTTTTATTGCGTATATACTTCTTAAGAGTGTAGAGGTACCTAATGAGAATATGTTGAATAAATAAATACGGGCATACAGGACAACAATAAATTTATAAATTGCGCGAAACGAAAAATTACGCGTACCTCTCGACGGGATACATCCATCGATATTGTACCGGTCCGGCTAACTTCGCCTCAGTTGCAAGATGAACCGTCAAGTGTATTATGATATCGAAGAATGACGGTGGAAAAATACGCTCAAACTTGCAAAGTATCAACGCAATAGAATTTTCTAGTTTATCCAACGTCGCAACCTCCAGTGTTTTAGCACACAACTCCCTGAGAAAACAACATAGGTCGTTGATTACTAGACCAACCGAGTCGGGGAGAGAAGTCCTGAGGGCTAATGGAAGAAGGTGCTCCACGATAACATGGTGATCATGACTTTTCAGCCCATCGATCTTGCCCTTCATAATTTTTATTTTCTTGCTGAATGATCTTGAGAAACCTGTGGGGACTTTCAAATCATGCAACACCTGCAGGAATCTTTTCTACTCCGGTTGTGACATATGATAAGACGCATTGGGAAGTACAAACTTGCCCGGTTTACCCGCTACCGGTCTAGGGTGCAATTCACTTCTTATTCCCCACTCTTGTAGATCCATCCGAGCATTCATGTTGTCTTTCGATTTCCCGTCTTTACAAAGAAGCAAGTTAAGTATGTGCTCTGATACTCCCTTCTTTATATGCATGACGTCCAGACAATGACGCACTAAATTTGTAGACCAGTACGGAAGCTCGAAGAAAATGCTTAACTTGTTCCAATATTGTGGTTTGACCTGTTTCGTCGGATCCATCCCGAAAGTCACGTTATTGTAACCATCCTATTTAGCAGTCACATCCTCTCCGGACAATGGGGATGGAGGTCCAAGAAGCTCCTGATGACCATCAAAGTGAACCGTGTCTAACCTATAGGGGTGGTCTGGAGGCAGGAAACGTCAATGGCCGCAATAACAAACCTTCCTACTAAAATTCAAGAATTTTGATGTTGTGTGTTCATGGCAATGAGGACATGCTTTGTGAGCATGTACGGACCAACCTGATAGCATTCCATACGCAGGAAAGTCATTAATTGTCCACATTAAAGCCGCACGCAGTATGAAGGTTGTATTTGTGTTTGAATCATATGTCTCTACACCATCAATGAACAAAGATTTCAACTCCTCGATCAGAGGTCGGAGATAGACGTCGATATTGTTCCCCGGTGAGTTTGGTCCGTCGATAAGAAGAGGCATCATAAAGTATGATTGGTCCATAACCAACCAAGGCGACAGATTATAAATTATCATTACAACGGGCCATGTGCTGTGACTTCCAGCCATATAGTTGAATGGGCAGAAGCCATCAGTAGCCAGTCCGAGCCGGACATTGCGAGGATCACTACTGAATATTGCGTGCCTCCTATCGAAATCCTTCCATGCCGGTGAATCTCTTGGATGGCTCATTTTTTCATTTTCGCTTGGAGGAGCACGGTGATGCCAAATCATTACCTCGGCTGTTTTCTTGCACCTGAATAGCCTCTGTAGCCTCTGTGTTATAGGAAAGTATCGTGCTATCTTCACAGGTATATCAGGCTTCTTATCAGAATCTTTCGGCTTATACCTGGCCTCTCCGCATGTTGGACACTCTTTCAAATCTGAATTCTCTTTCCAGTACAACACGCAATTTTTAGGACATGCTTGAATCTTCTCGCACTTTAGACCCAAATCAGACATCATCTTTTGGGCTTCGTACCAGCTGTCGGGCACATTATTTCCCGGAGGCATAGAATCTTTCAAGAACGAAAGAAGCATTGTGAATGACTTGTTGCTCCATCCATTTAGGCACTTAATCTGGAAAAGTATGACAAACCATGAGAGGGTGGAATACTTCGCATTCTCATAAATTGGTTTCCTAGCATCATTCATGAAATTTTCATATTTATCCGCACGCGGTCCTTGACCGGAAGAAATGTCATCTTCGATACGAATAGATTCACTTAGGGCAGCCTCTACCATATCCTCCATTTCTTCTGATGGAAATAAATTTCCGTCTCCTGCCGCATTACCGAATTCTTCTTCTTCTCCTGCCGCATTATCGTGTTCTCCTTTTTCTTCTGCCGCAGTACTGCATTCTTCTCCTTCCCCGTGATATTTCCAAGTTGTATAAAGTCTAGTAAACCCATGTTTTACAATATGAAGCTCCTGCAATTCTACCTTCTGCCAGTACTTATTGCCACATCTATCGCACGGACAGAGAATCTTCTCTATTATGATCTTATTATGTGCGCGTGCAAATTCAAGGAAAGCAGCAACTCCTGCGACAAACTTAGGTTGCATACGTTGTTTCCAATCCACATACATCCAGTCCTTAGCTCTGACGTACTCATGGGCCATGTTAGACTGTATAACATATAAATTGTAGGTTATGCTGACTATATTGAGAAATATAAGAACGGGATAGTTACTGACAAAGGAGAAAATCCGTGTATATGCTTTATGTGTGCGTTTGTCGTTGAAAAGAATAAATTATCGCACGTATGTTAACCGATAGACGGGGACTAAGTGGCGCTTTTAGTTTCATATATGAGTATCGATGAGAATATGAAGGTTTCATATTATCATATATTGGTTTTAACCCGAACATCTCGAATCGCTCTCTAATTATGCGTTTGTTGTGTATTCTTGTTGTATGTGTGTGTTCCGGCTGTCGGGGGTAGGCTTCTATCCCATTAAGAATGTATAGAGCGAACGCCCATCACTTGTGCTTTCAACCGTTTCGAGTAAATTTCGGCAGCACCTCCCCGCTGTTCTCCGAGTACACTGTAATAGAATAGATAATCATTTCAAAGCTGTGAAACAACGTTGAAATGAACATCTAATCTATCTTTGTATACGGAGAACCAGCGGAAAGGTACCGACGAAATATCTCGAAACGGATGAAAACACAAGTGAATGAAAGTGTTTGCTTTATACATTCTTAACTTGTCCACACGGGACAAATCTATGGGTTACCATACGATTGAATTTTCTCGTCGCGTAGACTATACGACGGTTGTTAATACCGAGCTATACTGTCTGATATTTAACAACCTTCGTATAGTTCTAGGTCACAACGAGCATCGCACGTATGTTAACCGATAGACGGGGACTAAGTGGCGTTTTTAGTTTCATATATGAGTATCGATGAGAATATGAAGGTTTCATATTATCATATATTGGTTTTAACCCGAACATCTCGAATCGCTCTCTAATTATACGTTTGTTGTGTATTCTTGTTGTATGTGTGTGTTCCGGCTGTCGGGGGTAGGCTTCTATCCCATTAAGAATGTATAGAGCGAACGCCCATCACTTGTGCTTTCAACCGTTTCGAGTAAATTTCGGCAGCACCTCCCCGCTGTTCTCCGAGTACACTGTAATAGAATAGATAATCATTTCAAAGCTGTGAAACAACGTTGAAATGAACATCTAATCTATCTTTGTACACGGAGAACCAGCGGAAAGGTACCGACGAAATATCTCAAAACGGATGAAAACATAAGTGAATGAAGGCGTTTGCTTTATACATTCTTAACTTGTCCACACGGGACAAATCTATGGGTTACCATACGATTGAATTTTCTCGTCGCGTAGACTATACGACGGTTGTTAGTATCGAGCTATACTGTCCGATATTTAACAACTTTCGTATAGTTCTAGATCACGACGAGCATCGCACGTATGTTAACCGATAGACGGTGACTAAGTGGCGCTTTTAGTTTCATATATGAGTATCGATGGGAATATGAAGGTTTCATATTATCATCGAGTATCATATATTGGTTTTAACCCGAATATCTCGAATCGCTCTCTAATTATGCGTTTGTTGTGCATTCGTGTTGTATGTGTAACATGATTTTAAACCATTGAGATCAAGATTGATAAAACTGATCATCCTACATTGCAATAGCATTCATCAACCAAAAACTATTATTGCAATGGTATTCATCTATAACAATCAACAATTAAAACTACAAATGTAGGATACTGATATCATAAAGCGTTATACGCAACATATGAATTCACATGACTGAATCATGCATCAAAATATTGAAGTAGGGGGGCAGAAAAAAATCCTATTTGATTATCAAATGCATGGGTTTGTATGATTTATATGTATGTATTTGAGAGCTGCAATTCCGAAATTTGCTTTAACTTGTACGTTGCTTTATGTTGTTAATTTGATCATTTTTAAAATTGTAATTGGTTCTACACATAATTATTTCGTTATTGTAACAGAAAATTTTGTTTCTTTCGATATGAAACAGATACGATACACGATATGATAAATAAAAAAACGAAACACAAACCGTATCAAGATTTAACAACTTTGATTATGTCATATACGCGGGCCGATATTTTCATATTAGCCAATAGGCAAAAATAGATTGCGGTCTGGATATGGCATATTGGCAGATGTTACCTATATGCATACATGCATGTTGTCTCCCCATTTTTTCATAAATTAAACCAACTTTTCTATACATACTAGTAATTACTGGATATATTCAGGTTAAATGCATAGAGCTAGCCGTAATTTCCTCTACGGTAAACTTTCATCAA
Source organism: Agapanthus africanus (assembly GCA_030015575.1). Classification (NCBI taxonomy): domain Eukaryota; kingdom Viridiplantae; phylum Streptophyta; class Magnoliopsida; order Asparagales; family Amaryllidaceae; genus Agapanthus; species Agapanthus africanus. The sequence goes on from JASDDO010000019.1 coordinate 12,215,622, forward strand.
TGCAACACTTTGGTTCGCCTAACTAGATCGCCATTCACAAACACAATCTATTTATATGGCATGATTTTATACACTTAATTTTACCACATTTAATGAAAATGAATCATTCATGATATGATACATGTATATACATCGATATCCAACCCCAACCTAACCCTAGCCCCAGCCCAGCCCCAGCCCAGCCCCGCCCCAACCTAACCCTAACCCCAGCTAAACCCCAACCCCAACCTAACCCTAGCCCCAGCCCCAACCCCAGCCCCGCCCCAACCTAACCCTAATCCCAGCCCCAGCTAAACCCCAACCCCAGCCCTAAGCCAAACCCTAACCCCAGCCCCAGCCGCAGCCGCAGCCGAACCCCAACCTTAACCCTAACCCCAACCCCGACCCCGACCCCGACCGCGACCCCTGCCGAACCCCAACTCCAACCGCAACCCCAGACCCAGCCATGAACCCTAGCCCTAAATAATCAAAAATTTCTTTAATTTAGTTGAAGATTTACTAACCTGAACGGCGGTGGCGACGACGAGAACGGCGGTGGTGGCGACGAGAACGGCGGTGGCGACGAGAAGAACGGCGATGGCGATTTGGGGATTTTGTTTCGCGCGCGATCGAGAGAGGAAGAAAGAGATAACGGGTGTAAGCGATCGATCTGTGCCTTTATTAAATCGCTATTTAGTTGCCCCTACAGATTTGTCCGTAGGTCCTTGGTTTGCGGCTCCGTAGGGGCAAACACCAAATTAAGAATTAATATTTTTATTCTTGAACGTCTTGACTCGTAGGGGCAACCTTTTAGCCCTACGGATTGATCCGTAGGGCCAACATAAATCTGCCCCTACGGATTTCAATATCCGTAGGGGCAACCCCCTATTTTAGTAGTGGTTCCAACCCTAGTTCCGCCACTAACTCCATCCAGTTTCTTCTCTCTTTAAATCTTTCATTAAATGAAAGAAAAACAAGAAGAATACTAAACTTAATAAAGGCGAAACTGTGTCTTCATGTGTAATGGGAAAAATGGGAAAATGAAGGAACAACGGTTTAAATAGCATGATATTTTGGGGGATGAACTGGCATGCGGAGGTTACATTATGACTAATATAACAATGTTAGATGGAAAATAACGAATGGTATTTGTATGTAAAGTTTGTGGTGTTCATTTGTATACTAATGCATATGGTACTTACCTAAAAAACAAAGGTCATGGTAATTTAATAAAATTTAGCCTTCTATATTTTATTTGTCATCATAGACGACACAATTTTATGGGACAGGGCTTAGACAAGTGACGATTATATGCATTAATTTCTTTGACAGGTATTCAAAGGTCTTCATCGAACATCTGACCTAAAAGCATAGATGGCTTTAACATGGTAAACAAAATGGCAGCTACACACCATCAACCATTATAAACATGAATAAACCGTGTTTTCGGAGAAATTCATGATCTTTTCAAGGGTTACAATTTTGGTACGCACATGGTGAAAAGGATTACATATGTGCATACCTCATATTCAAGCTGCAAGGGTGATGAAACGTCTGTTTACTCGATTATGTCCCCTTCGTTCATAATGTTAAAGACACAAAAGGTCTGATTTTTCGAGAACGCCTTAAAAAATTCCATGCCATTGCATCATATATGCGTAAATAAAGAAAATATTGCAACCCTACACAATTTAACTGAACAATTGATTACTCTTGACATTCTTGCTTTCCCATTTTTGGTATTGCGAACGCGTCACTTTTTTCCATTGACGTATTCAAAGGCTGCCATCATCGCAACTACACCGTTAACCATTACAATATATGAATTTAAGTGAATGTTCGAGGAAATTCATGCCTGGAAGCGTTTCAGTTTTGCTAACTTATGATTTTGATGTTCGACTTTATATGTTTGTTCTTTGTGTTGTTGAAGTAGTTGAAAGGTGGGTTATTGGGGGAACACAATATCAAGGATTAGGTAGGCGTGCATACCTCATTTCTAGCAAGGGTGGCTATCGATTACATCTGTGTGTTGTGTTCATAGTTTTGAACAGTACAAGTGTTGTCACGAGTGCATTAAAATGAGACTGGCTTAATTTTCTTGCATGTTTTGGTTGCATAAACATGCTAGAAATTGGATGAGGTAGGCAAAAGAAATTATGAAGACAAAAGTAAGGAAAGCAAGCTGAGAAAGGGGGGGGAATGATCATTGATGAAAATGATTACTCGGATTAATCATGACATTTGCTTGTTATTGATTGTGAATAAAAATAATTGGACAGGTGCAGCGAATGAAGGCCGTAGCTCTTCTTGCTAGGATCTCTGATCAGCCTGGGACAGCTCAGGGTGGCAGCAAGGTCGGCTGCTGAATGAACGCTGGGATATAGATTTTTGTCTGCTAATGTCATGGCTTGTTGGTCTCGACAATTGTTGTACTGCTTGTGTATTTTGTTTGTAGCAGCAGGCCATAGTAAGTAGTGACTTCCGACTGATGGCTGGATGCAATACATCCAAGTTGAACTCCACGCACTCCAGCAAATTATGGACTTTGTTGAAGCCGGTGTGGTGGTAAAGGTTTGTTATTTTTAGTGTGTGGTTCTTGGTTTCAAATCCCATGAACTCCTTTCTTTTTTCCACAACTTGGGAACATATTGCTAGGAAAATTCTCATGAAACCCTTATGCTTTTCATGTTTACAAATAACCCATTGTTATCTTTATACTTGTATATAGCCTCTCAAAAACTTTTTGCCTGTTTTGAAGTAATCGGTGTCGATGGATTTCTTAATACAAAGTTTCAGTAAAAATTAGTCAAGAGCGAATGCATGCATTATTAATTGTATGCTGTGAAAATTTCTCATGCTAGGTATAAAACAAACCTTTTCACAGTAGCTAACATCTTGTAAATACGGAGGTTTTATATTCTTTATACAAGCCACATCCGGATGGACTAAAACATTCTAGCAAACTCCACTATGAGCTAATTAAGTTTTTGAAACGCTGTTTCCCAAACACAAAACTTAAAACAAAAGTAGAGTTTATTTTTAAAAATGGAGTTTGGGGCTTGCAAATCATATTTTTCATCCATTGTACCTCAACTTAAGTTATCACAACTCCATATCCAGACAGGGCCTTAATTTTGGGATTCAGATCCGTTGCTATCTCAGAAAAACAGAGCCGGGATCTCTGTTTAATACGAACCGTTCGATCAAATATGATTTAATCCTAAACATCCAAGAGATTAAGAGTGGATCCCAAGAACGCCGTGAAAGCTTCTCATGATATATTCACGAGCGAGCGAGAACTTTTATCCCGCCGTGAAACAAAACCTTGTCTACTAACTCAAACCCTAATTTGTTTTATCAAATCATCATACCTATCATCTCATGTCTTTTCATTTTCCCCACTAGAAAGTTACAAATAAATTTGCAAAATCCAAAATCTAAAAATTTATCATCAATACCGTGTCAAATCTTTTCAAATTGTTCATCCTCTTCTCTAACCATAATCAATTGTCTGCGTTGGATCTCTAGGCAATTAACTTGCTTTTGTTTATTTAATTAAAATCGGTATCCAATATGGCTTTGAATTCATTTATTTGTCAATAATTACTAAACTTTTGTTAGCTTTTTACATCTTCACTTATATTACTCTATTTCGAAGATAATTTTATCCCCCTTTTCTTCCACTGTGCTTCATGATATGCTTTCAATTTTTCACATTATCACTCATGCAAACTGTTGCTCCATGTTTTATTAATTGTCTTTTAAAGAATGGATGGGCTTATATCTCTAATCCATTCGTCAACAAAGATACCAACGAGCAGTGACAACCAACTAGAAGATTGGACACCTAAAGTGGATCAAGAATTTGAATCGGAAGAAGACGCAGAGAACTTTTATCTTTGTTATGCTGGAATGACAGTTTTTGGTATTCGTAAAACAAATGTTAACAAAAATCTGGAGACAAATGTAATAGTGTAAACATGTATCAAAGAGGCTTTCGTGAGAAAGACAAGCGGGATCACCTCGTTAAAAATCCACGTGCTGAAACTAGATGCGGATGCATAGCGAAAATGGGCATCTATAAAACGAAGAATGGTAAGTTTATAGTATTTAAATTTGAAGCGGATCATAATCATAACCTCGTCTTTCTTATACCTCCTTTATGATACGATCACAGCGAAAGATCACAAATATCCAAGGAAACGAAATAGAGACGGCAGAAGATTCTGGACTCACTTTGAAACAGTCATATCGATTATCTAGTAAACAAGCCGGTGGAAGTGATAATCTTGGATATACGGTATCAAAAAAATTATTTGTGCGCTAGAAGGCAAAGAGATGTGAAGCACGGTGAAGCCGAAAGCTTAAGTATTTTCGACAATGTTCATTGAATAACCCTTCATTTTATCATGAGGGACAGCTAGGTAAGGAAAAACAGATTACAAATATTTTAAGAGCAGATGGAAATGGTTGTTGGTTATACTCATTTTGGTGTTATTATTACTTTCAACGCTACTTTCGGTACAAACAAGGAGGTACGACCTTTAAGCATCTTTATTGGTTTGAACCATCATAAGGAGATGATCATTTTCGGAGCTGCATTGATATATGATGAAATAACCACCTTATTCGAATGGGTGTTTAAATCTTTTCTAAAGGCTCGTATGCATAAAAAAGCCTTCACATTTTTCTACATATTATTGTGTTGCGATAGCAAAGGCATTATTTAATGTGATGTCAGAAACTTGTCACGGCCTTTGTGTTTGGCATATGCAAAATGGTATAAAACACTTAAGAAATTCATTCAAGGAAGGAGGTGAACTTCTTAGGCATTTTAACAAGTGTGTTTGAGTATGAAGAAGAATTTGAAGAATCGTGAAGAGAGAAAATGCATACAGTGCACAAGGTTCAAAATTCTTCATGGTTGCATTCCATTTATGAACTCGGAAGAAAATGGGAGCATATATGAAATGTCATGTTACTTGAGGTATGAGAAGTACGAAACTTAATGAGTTTGAACGCGGATTTAAAAATCTTATTCAAAATCTGATTTAAATATCATAGTTCTTTAAGCATTTTGAAAGAGTCATGGGAAAAAAACGCAAACAAAGAATTGGAAGCCAAATTTCATTCAAGGAAAAAGTTACCTAATCTAAGATTGAAGCAGTGCTCTTTATTACATGTGCTCATAGTGGTCTAGGCATATTGGAATCTTATTGTACCGCGAATATCGGAATCTTATCGGAATCTTTTCAATTTAACATAATTCCCTTCTTTATAATAGCCATGCATGTTTGGTCTCACATTTACTATTTACTATAATTTTGGATGCAGGAATTTGAAGGCTGGTGATTCTGGAGTCAGTTGGATTTTTTAAGCCACTAGAGATCATTGGATGGTTTAACTGTGCTACTTTTTTTAATACATGTTAAAACCTTGTTATGTTGGGATGATTGGTAGAAGTCGCTGGATACATGTGGTTTCAAAAATCAATCTCCTCTTCTATTTTGTTACTTTGTATTCTCCTTCCTTTGTTTTTCCTCTCCAGCAAGCTAATGTGATGTAATAAGACTCAAGTCCTTTGTTTTTTTGATTTGTTATTGCTACAATAACTTTGCGTTTTGAATAAAATAAATTCACTTGAGACGGGGTCCTTCAAATTCTTGCTCCTTTTGTCAGGAGAAAAGAAAAAGAAAAGGATGTGAAACTTTGAACGAAAGAACGCTGAATTAGCTTCAAAATTAATCGCAAAGAGTTGCTTCAAAATTAACTGCATAAATTAAAAATATACATGGAGGCGGATACAAATTAACTCCTTCAAAACTTTTCAAATATCTCATTCTTATTGATACAAATTTTCATATGCATGGTTCCTAGAGAATATGATCTTAACTTTACAAAATCGCCATCGAATTCATATTGAATTACATTATCTATCTTCTCATCACAATATGGACATCTATTTCAAATACATGGTTGCAATGAAATCGATCCATCATATCAATAAACTTTCAATGCATTTACAATCACTAATTTGCTTTTGAAGAATCCATGCCAAGCCTTTCACTGCTTACCAACTTCAACATGCTCGCTGTCTATTCATGGTGGAACATATTCTCCGCTGCATATCAATAAATTTTGCAATGCCTTCGTAATCAAATTTTGCTCCATGATGATCACACATCGTCTTCCTGAAGAATCAACACAGGTCTCATAATTTTGCCTCTGGTCCCTATATCTTTCAGCAAATTCAGGAAACAAAATCTCCGGTTTGTATTTAGTCGAACACGTGGTTGGTATCGGAGACGAACCTGCAGCAGGTAAAGCAGATGAGGATGAGGATTTTTGACACATGGATGGAATGTGTAAAGCGGCGACTGATGGTATGTGAGTGAAGAAGTTTGTCGGTGGAGAGCTTAGAGGAGCGGCGGCGGAGGGATTAGAAGAGGTGAAGGAGACGGAGTTGGGACGGTGAAGGGGAAACAAAAATTCAAATCTCCTACTCTTGAGCAAAAGAAGAGCAGGAAACTCTAGCGAAAGATGGTCGTTCGATTGGCGTTGGTTAAATCCTAGTTGTCCAGAAATTTACTCGTGGGCCCCACTGATATAGAGAGCTTCTTACGCGAGTTTTTCACGTGAGAAATTCAACATCTCATGCATTCCTAGCCCTAACAAATATCGTTGCCTCCCTTTTTTCTCAAGAGCAAGGGTTTCGATGCCTCCTCGGCCTTCGCCTCTCCTCGACCCCCCAAGTCTCTCCCTCCCTTTGTTTCCTCTCCACTACCCCAACTCCGTCTCCTTCACATCCTCTAACCACTCCGTCGCCGCTCCTCTAACCTCTCCTCACTCGCATACCATCAGTCACCGTTTTACACTCCGTCCATCTGTCATAAATCATCATCCTCATCTACTTCTTCTGAAGCAGGCTCGTTGCCAATGCCAATCACGTGTTCGACTGAATGCAAACTAGAGATTTCGTTTCCTGAATTTGCAGAAAGAAAAAGAGGCTAGAGGCAAAATCATAAAACCTGTGTTGATTCTTCAAGGAGACGTCATGTGATCATCATGGAGCAAAATTTGATTACAAAGGCATTGCAAAATTTATTAATATAGCGCGGCGAATATGGTGACCATGAATAGACAGTGAGCATGTTGGGGTTGACAAGTAATGAAAGGCTTGACATTAATTCTTCAAGAGCAAATTAGTATTTGTAAATGTAGTGAAAGTTTATTGATACGATGAATCAATTTCATTGCAACCATGTAGTTGAAGGAGATGTCGAGATTGTGATGAGAAGATGTCCGGATTGTGATGAGAAGATAGATAATGTGTTTCAATGTGAATTCGATGGCTTGAGACGAGTATGAACAATTTGAAGAGGTCTGACATGGTATTAATGAGAGATTTTTTGGTTTTGGATTTTGCAAATGTATTGAAAACTTTCTAGTAGAAAAAATGAAGAGGCATGAGATGATAGAGATGAAGATTTGCTAAAACAAATTACGGTTTGAGATTTAGTTGGCGAGGTTTTGTTTCACGCGGGATAAAAGTTCTCGCTCGCTCGTGAATATAACTTTCACATTTCGCAAGAAACTTTCAGGGTTTTCTTGGAACTCACTCTTAATCCCTTGGATGGTTAGGATTAAATCATATTCGGTCGAACGGTTCTTATTAAACAAAGATTCCTGCTCTGTTTTTCCAAGATAGCAGAGGATCCGAATCCATCTTTGTGTGGAATCTATGTATTGGAAGCTAGTTTCATCACCTAGTATTAACTATGGGACCTCACACTTTTAACTCATATAACATTATGCAATTTGAAGAAATTGCATGCTTCAAGAGAAAAATATTTTTTGATCTTTTGCACTCAACAAGCAACAAACTTGCATATCTATAGAACTCAAAGTGCAAAACCCATTGACCTAAAATTGCAAACAATGCATAATCAAACATAAATTTAACATTTTTGCCATCTGGGTACAAATCATTTTCCAACAATAACAATAAAAATCAGAACTTTAGTCAATTGGGTACCTCTTCGTCTGCGGGAATCTGAAGCTCAGACACAAATCTCAGCATCGAGATCCTACCGTGAAGCCTCTCGATCAACACGGGCCGATCAATGATGGGAACAGAAGGGTCCTCAGCAGCGAAATCTTCAAGATTAGAGATCCAAGCATCATCGTAGAGCTTGTGAAGGATGAGAAGAGGCTTTGTGGATTGGGATGAGATTGGGAGCCATGGGTCGATGGCGATGAGATCGACGCCTCCAGATGAGGCGAGAGAGAGGAGAGAGGGAGTGATTAGGGTTTTTTTCTTCTTTGAAGAGAGAGCGTAGCCGATGGTGCGTCTCTTATGAAGAATGATGTAAACGTTGGGGGTTTTGGGAAAGTATCACAATTTTCACTAAAATACCTTAATGTTTTCTACTGCACTTAAATGCCTTGAAACCATGGTTTTCGATTCAATTTTTTCCCTTTAAAAATACCCTTAAAAGCTGTACTCAAGGTATTTTAGTGAAAAGACAATATAGTTTAGGGTATTTTAGTGTAATTTAACTTATTACTATTTTTTTTTCCTTTTTCTTTTTTAAACTTTTATGCTATGAGCTATCTATAGCTATGTTTGGCCACAGCTAAATCCAACAGATAGCATAAAACAGAAGAGCTGGGCTCCATGGGATTTTTTGAAGCAAGCTGAGGCTCAGTGTGTCAGGTTAGCTAAAGCTCGAACCCGGGCACATTTAAATTTTGTAAAAACGATTTGTCTGCTAATTGCGATTGAATAGAAAAATATCGCTTTAAAGAATATCCTAAGTATCTCAATCTGTTCAGATTTATTTTTGATAATTTATGAGGATCCCAATAATGGAAAGCTCCTCAAATCTTGCAAAACTGGCTAAGAAAAAACTTTTTGGATAGAAGCAACAGAAATGGTTGAGATTGTTTCAATGAACATATATTGTAAATACAATAGTAAAGACATACAAAAATTCTGTTCTCTCCGCCTTACTCACTTGCAAGCTCAAAAAGCCGACATGATGGTACTGGAAATTTAATATAGAAAGACCGTATCTGAATAAGCATGCAAATTAGCATACAAGCAAGCGGTAAAACAGTTTTTGATGGCCTGAAAAATGAGAAGCAACCCAATGCAACAATTTCAAAAAGGAAAAAAAAAATTAAGATGTGGCTGTGAGTATAGTGAGCCCAACACTAATGCACAGAATCAAATTTTTCTGATCTTATTACCAACCATAAATCTCACACTGCAATGTTACAAGTTTGAAGCTGCATGCAAATTGCAAATAATGCAGTATATAGATTTCAGAAACAACATACAGCAAGATTGACTTTAATGGATACAAAAGCATGCGCTTTGCATTGCACCTCTTCTGATATTAGCAGCAAATTACACATAAATGTATGGTAAGTTGATGCAAAACAATAAATAAAGGTTCTTCGGTGTAAATTAGCATACATAATGATATAATATACTACAATGTCAGCAATAATCACAGAGGCTTTCGGTTAATAGCAACGTGTCAAGTAAACTTCAATCACAACAAGCTAAATATCTTCATAAAGTGAAATTTTCCAAATAACACTGCTTAAACTCCATAAAACAAAAAGAACTTGATAGCATCAGAAAAATAGAAACCACAAAACCGAAAATGGCATTAGCCTATCGATAAACAATGCAACTCAAAACCCACAAAATCACCCAAACAACTGGGCTTAGCTCAGTTAGTACCAATTTCCTCTCCAATATGAGAAGTCGCAAGTTCGATCCCCGAAGTGGGTTGATTTCCAAAATAAAATAAAAAAACAAACATATAGACACAATTCGCAACAATGCAGATCATAAACTAAAACCAAAGGCATTCAATTTGCTAAACCTACTCTACTCAACATAAAACGAAGACGCCTTCAAACACTAAACTAAAACCAAAAACATTCAATTTGGACCGACGCAGAAAAATATCATTCCAAAAAGGCACCGGTGCTGGTTCACACAAACAATTAGGGTTACACTAAACTACCTTTAACCATTTTCCACTAAACGGCCTTTAATTTTTTTTGTTACAGTAAGCTCCCCTGAAGTGCTGCATTTAAGGGTATTTTCGAGAAAAAAGGCTTTGAAGCCAAAATTTATGGGAGTTTACTGTAATAAAAAACATCGAGGTGGTTTAGTGGAAAACAGCGATAGTTCAGGGTATTTGTGTAATTTAGGACAACCCATCATAGGACTTGAAGCTCTCATTCAAAAACTGCATCCAAAAGTGTCAACACTTAATCACAAACAACCAGAACTCACTTCAATGAATAAAATAATGTGCGGGTCACAATTTATCATATTCAAGTATCTCACTTTCAGTGATTAATCAAACTCAATATATCCTTAAAGTGACAATTTGAAACTAATATTCCTTAAACTCCATCATGAATAAACCCAAAATGGTATTTTGCATTTATTGATTGAAACTGTAACTCAAAATGCAAAAAATCAACCATCCAGTAGTTTGTAATAACTAAATGTACCCTTAAGAGTGCAACTTTCGAATAAACGCTTCTTCGACACCATATTGAATAAACCCAAAATGGTATAATGCAACTATTGATGGGCACTGTACCTCAAAATGCATCAAACCATCCAATAGTTTATAACAATGGAGACCTAAAATATAATTAGGGCTCGATTTCCTTAACATGAAAGAAACAAAAGCTACCCTACTCAACATAGGACGAAGACAACTTTAAACACTCACTCTGGCACCGACGCAGACAAATATCATTCCAATTTGGCACCTGATGCTGATTCACACAGACAGTCCTGGCGCAAGCATCACTGCAAGCATCTAGCTCTGACACACCACAAACAGTAACACAAGTATCAGGAGACGGGTCTTTAGAGAACGCACCGACCTTGTTCAGCATCCGCTTCGATGTGCAGACTCTCTCACATACAAAGACATCGTCAGAGCTCTTCTCGCGCCCTCTGGCGGTTTTAAGACGCTGCTCCTCTGTGTGCCGCCTCTTCATTCTGATGGCTTGCCCGGTGATTACGGCTGGGATTGCAGCGCCAAACAGGGACCACCAGATGTCAACCATTTTCGTTTGAGGGAATTAGGATTTTCTCCTTTTCATCAAATCTGCTCAAATTAAAAGGATGAAAAATGAAAATGCTCAGATTATAATTAATAAACACATGTTACACATGAGTAACAACTATAATACACAAGACAAGTAAATTCTATGAAAAAATATGAAGAACAAGGCACAAAATTACACATAAGCAATGACCTTAATGACATATGAATGTTAACTAAATAAACCAATTATTAATTCTCTGCTCTTCCAACTCTCAACACTTTGTTCATTTATTTTAATGCTTTCATCACTAAATTTCATTTTTTTAAGCCCTTGTTTCTTTTCTTCCTTTTTGCAGAAAATAGCACAAGAATGGCTGAAAATTAATTGCATGGTTGCATAAATTAAGACGAAAATATAGGAACAACATGAGGAGAAGAGGAAGAGAGAACTTACTTCAAAGATGAGGAGAAAAAGGATCCCAGATGAGAAGAGATCAAATCTGGAGCTGATGGATCCCTAAGGGGGGAAAACCCCTAAAACATGGGTTTGGGTCTTTAGGCTTTTTAGGTATCGGGTCATTAAACCCGAAAGAGCTCGCCCAATTACCCAAAAAGAGCTTCCCGGTCCTAGCAATTGTTGGGTCCAGATACAACTATGACCCTAAGATAAGCGCTTGATATGAAATGGAAGATTAATCCTCACATTCCCAAGAATGTGATGACCGGACATCTAATCCTAAGGAATCTTGCATTACCGTGCATGGTATATTTTAATCATCTCCGGTAATATATGTATGTGCAATGGTCGACGGTCAGCCGAAGGACGGCGGGTGGCATCTTATTACCATCATAATCGTATATTCCCGGAAACACTTTTTATACCAAAACAAACATGGTAATTTTTTATGTGGATGTAGGATTACCATCTGGAGTACATCCTACCAGGCGCACCCAAAGTTTAAACTCAATAATATATTTGTGAAACCCCATTACATACGATATTGTTTGCATATATTTAGTATTTCTACATTACACTACATACAATTTGCACCCCACAATTCGCGGTTTATTTTGCATGTTCTTAAAGGTGACAATAGATATAGAAGAAAATACTGTAACTTTTTTGTCGATACAGAAAATAAATGCACAATTTACTCATCTTCGGGCGGTAGGGCCAAGCTTCCCGGCTTCCGGCTTCACAAATCTATTAGATTATTTGGAAATCTAACATGAATATTGATTGAATATTTTTTTCCTTGTAACAAAAAAGTTTGCAAGCAAAGAAGAAGTTTGGGGTGAGAGAGGCATGAACACTCGACCTCATAATTAACTCAACAGATGCTACAAACTTGCACTAAATTTTCCACATCCGCATAAAATAACTTAAAAAGTCTAGAATCCATTAATAATGAACATAAAGCTCCTCCATTATCTTCTTTTTATTACATTATTAGAATATCAAATCAAACATGGATATTGATTAAATACTGCGCAAATTTTTCCATTTTTTGATCCATGAATAATGCAGAAAGGGGGGAAATTTTACCCTAAATGTCACACTGCCCCAAATTTGAAAGGAGCATAATCTTTCCTGCTTGGAAAGATTCTGAGGAATGTTTCCTTAACAGAATTTTATTCTGGTGAATTGATGATTTTTAATCGTGATCGTTGGATCTTTGATCGAAAGGCCGAGATCATTTTGTTCTATCGCTAGCGCTCACGTGCTTTGCACGTGGTACGCTGCTTAGAGTGCAGCGCTCTTAGCACTAGCGCTCACGTGCTTTGCACGTGATGCGCTGTTTAGAGTGCAATGCCCTTAGCGATAGCGTTCATGTGTTTTGCACGTGAGCGCTGCCTCAGAGTCTTTGACTCTCAGCGCTGGCGCTGCGAGCGCGAACGCTCTCGTGCTTTGCACGTGAGCGCTGCATCAAAGTCTTTGACTCTTAGCGCTGGCGCTGCTATGAAGCGCTGTTTCATTTCAAATTTCAAAATTTGAACAGAGATTTGCTTTGATTGGGGAAACACACACCTTTATATTATTTCACATATCCCTCTTCATCTAGATTCCCGAAGAAGAACATGAAGAAATTCTCGAGAAAGTCTCGCTTGAAACGCGAGGCTATCGACGGATAAACAAGCCCGGTGACAATACCGGCTTGTGTATGTAAGTCCCTTTTCTCTTTCCCTCCCTCCATCTCCTTCTTTCTATCTTTCTCTTTTCATATTGCCATGAAAAAACTTTCGTTGTCATATCATAGTCTCTAAATAATTAATTAAATGGATACATATATAAATAATGAACATACACACATATATAGTTTGTAAAATCTTTTTCATTACTCTCAATATTTATGTTAAGATTTCATAGTGACCAATTAGGATTGTATCGCTTGTTGTTGTAATTTAAATTACTTTATTTAAATTTTGTAAAAAAAATGAAGTTGCGAGTAAATACCATGATTTTTTCATTTCTCACATATGACATATCAATACTTTTATTTATAAAATAATTTTTAGAAATTAATTTTTACTTCTGGAAATTTCAGGAAATTTACATATGATAGAATATATTTTTCTGTACACGCTGTAAAATTTTTAGATCGAACTGAATAACGGTTTAGAAGTTACGTAGTTTTTATTCAATATTTTTAAAATCAGAAAACTGCCACTAAGGGTCTTTTTCGAGAGACCATAATTCTGTAATTATTGATCCAAATTAAGTGTTTTCAGATATTTTGAATATCTACATCGAAGATCTAGATTTTCTTAGTTTTAAGTTTTTACTGAAAATTGACGTAAAATATAGAAAACTGCGTTACAATATTAAGCGACGAATCTGGACGGAATCTGTCCTGATTCGCACACTGTTTTAAATTAGACATAACTCAAACCCCTGATGTCCGTTCATGACAAACTTTAGATGTGTAGATGCACAAGTGATAGAACTCTAATTTTCTGTATATTAGATTACTTATAAACGAATGAAATGACTCGATATAGGCTTTGTAATATAACATATGTTACTGTCCAGAAATCTGAATTTCTGTTTTAAACGCTGATATTAAAACGATCATAACTAGCAGAAATCCAAATCGCACGAATCTTAGTGTTTTGGATAAGTACATCTAAATACCTACAATTTTTTAATAATTTTTGTAACCTGAAACCCGATGGAAATTAACTCAAACTGCGTTTTAAAAATATGTGACGGTGCTGAACAGATTCTGATCTGTTTTGCGCGGCGATACGAAAACGGGTATATCTTCCAAACCGGTAGTCGTATTTAGGCGATACTGGAACTCATGCGTGCACAACACTTAGATCTATATTTCTGTTTATATTCCGAAATTAATTGACTTGATACAACAATTATTTACAATATTGTTTTGGACGTTACTTGTATACTTATCTCATATCATGTTCTATGATTGCTTATTTATTTTTATTTATATGACTTATGATTAAATCATTACATGTTAGAATTGACTTGATCTTGATACGACTCAATCATGAATATTTGAACCCAGTATGTACACTTGAACCAAATTGACTCGAACCATGAATATAATTGGCATGATTTGCACTTTACATGACTACATGAACTCAATCTTGAAAACTTAATATCATATATCACCTTTTGTATTCATGAATTCGATCAAGACTTATAACATTAATCATAAACTAATAAACACGGGGTGTTGGGGTAGTTTAAATATGAATCCAACGGAATCTCATGGGTCCTATTAATACAAATCATGTTGCTATGGTACCGGGTAGAAACGGTACAAATCATGTTGCTGTGGTACCGGGCTGAAACGGTACAAATCATGTTGCTGTGGTACCGGGCTGAAACGGTTCAAATCACGAGGGCCCGTGTTTCCAAGCCCCTGGATGATAGCCTGTTGGGTTTGGAATACTTCAATAACAATTGAAGTCCCGCTATTTTGGGCTCGTGATTCCTTACCCCTGGATGATAGCCTTGGGTTCGAGAATACTCTTGAGATTGGTTGACATTCACACTTGAACTTACGTTAGTTACTTTTACCCTTTTAGAGATCTTTTAGGGCATTTATATTCATTTCATGTTCACTATACCTACACTCTACGGCCATAATTTACTTGTTTGCTTTGCTCATATTATATTGCCATACTTACATAGTTGTCATTAACATTACCATATTATACTTGTTCATATTTTATTTCCATTCATACTATATCACATGTCACCTTGCATATTCATTTATATACATTTACATCCCATCTTTCTTGGGGACTTACCGAGCGTTAGTTCGCTGACGGGCATTCCACCCATCTTTCTTTTTTTCTTGGAATGTTCGTCAGGTGGTATTGAGACAAAAGAGATAGAAGCGGTCGAAGAGGAGTGTTCACCGCCGGAAGCCGGGAAGACTGGACGTCTTTCCTGAATCTGGGGGGCAGATGCTAATTGGTGCTATCCGTCCACCTCTCCGAAGATGCCAAGTTGATTTATGATATCATGTATCGAAGGTTTAAACGGATGCGGCCGATGTAGCAGACTTCATCAGATTCCCCCTCGTTTAAGGGGGTTTTTGATTGTGGGGACGCTCTTCCCTGCAGAAGCAAGCCCCTGCAGTTAATTACGCTACCGCATCGCGGTAACAACTTTCTCCTTCTCCATATGGTCACTTCGTGTCGTGGGTGTTTGTTTTGTGTTCGGTTGCCCGTGGATTGTAGACGGAGACTAAGTTATGCGGTCGCCCGTAGGACGTGGATTAGTCCAAATCCGTGTCTTTCTTAGATTTGGGTTTGGGGGGTTGTGTTTAAGGATACGTTAGCCATAGTTGAGGCTAAGATCAACATAAACGTTTGTTAAGGACACGTTAGTCTAATTTTAGACTAAGATGAACTTAACATGATCATTTAGATACGACAAGAGAGCAATTGGGCTCTATTGTTTAGTTTAGTGACATTGCGGTCGATAATTAGTTTAAGGACATTACGGTCCGTTGTTAGTTTTAAGACATTGCGGTCGAGATTAAGGACATCATAGTCCATGAGTTTAAGGACCTCACGGTCCAATATTAGTTTTAAGACATCATGGTCGAGGTTAAGGACAACATAGTCCGTGGATTTAAGGACTCCACAGTCCAACGTTAGTTTTAAGACATCACGGTCGAGGTTAAGGACATCATAGTCCGTGGATTTAAGGACACCACAGTTCGTTGTTAGTTTTAAGACATCACGGTCGAGATTAAGGACATCATGGTCCGTAGATTTAAGGACCCCACAGTCCGATGTTAGTTTTAAGACATCACGGTCGAGATTAAGGACATCATAGTCCGTGGATTTAAGGACCCCACAGTCTGACGTTAGTTTTAAGACATCACGGTCGAGATTAAGGACATCATAGTCCGTGGATTTAAGGACCCCACTGTCCGTGAAATGTGTGGTTGTCGGGACCCGTCACCTCTCTGACGACGTTGAGGGATTACAACGACAAATATCAAAGGAGTGAAGAGATGTACCCTCGAACCGGGTGTAAATTGATTAGAAGAGCAGATGTGCTCAGTCCAATTTAAATTGAGGACTTATGGCCAGAATTGGGCTAAGTCCAGTTAAAAAACATTTCATTTTTGTTCTGCCTGTTAGGCCTTTGTTTGGGCTCTGCCCTTTTAATTGGGCTCTGACATTTCGTTTGGAATTAAATGCATAGCATTTATCAGAACAAGATATGTTCTGACAGCGCGCCACGCGGCACATCAGACGCTTTGCGCCAATTAAGGAGCGCATCGCGCTAGCGCACATAAGGGTGGCACATGTCGCTTAGCGCTAAGCGCGCTGCACCAGTCTATAGGTGCGCCAGTGAGTGACACGTGTCGCGCTTGACGCTGAGCGCCAACCCAAGAGCGCAGTGTGCTGTTTTCAGGAGCGCAAAGCGCAGATCGTGTCTATGGTTGACACGTGGCATGTTACGGCGCTGAGCGCCAGTCCAAAGAGTGCGAGGGCGCAGTTCATGAGTGC
Source organism: Agapanthus africanus (assembly GCA_030015575.1). Taxonomy (NCBI): domain Eukaryota; kingdom Viridiplantae; phylum Streptophyta; class Magnoliopsida; order Asparagales; family Amaryllidaceae; genus Agapanthus; species Agapanthus africanus. The sequence continues at coordinate 12,232,694 of JASDDO010000019.1, forward strand.
AAAGCACTGTCCAATAGCGCAGAACACATTTTGATCAATTTAAGATCAAAGAACAAGTTTATGTTCTTCTTAAAAAGAGGCCTTCCCTCAAGATTCAAGAACTAAGTTCTTATTCTTATAAAAGGCTCTGCCTTTTTAGATCAAGAGATCTGTGAAGTAAAATACTTCTTTTTTTTATGATTTAGATCTTGATCTTTTCTTTTTATTCAAAGACCTCGGTCTTTCTTATAGATCTAAGATCTTTTTAGAAGACATTTCTTCTTTTTACGAGATGTTTTCATCTCTGTTTTCCAAGGAATCGGTTCTTTACCTTTCTTTTCTTCTGAGTTTCTCTCAAAGTTTGCAGATGGTTTTCTTCTTTTTTTCTCTCTCTCTGGGACTTGAAGTCTTGGGGGCTTTATATAGGGCCAATCGATTTGTTAAATCGGTTTAAGAGATCTTTCTCTTGATTGATCGGAGAATATTTCCCACCGTTGGATCTTTGATCCTAAAGCTCCTATTTGACAGAAGGTAATCTTCTAGTTTTAATAAAGATTGCAAAAATCTTTCTATGCAGAATTTGTTCTGTTTTTGGTAATTCATTATTTACCATTGGATCATTGATCCAGCGGTGCTTAAAGCACAATCTTGTTATTTGGAAAGATTTTGAGAAATCTTTCCTTAACAGAATTTAATTCTGGTTAATAAATGATTTATTATTACTAGATCCTTAGATCTAACGGTGGGAATTTTAATTCCAGCACTGGCGCACCCAATTTGGACACGCAGAGCGCAGCGCAACTGCGCTAGCACACTCATGTTCGCCACGTGGCGCGCAGCGCGCAGAGCGCTGGATCTGAAGCGTTGCTTCAGCAGAGCGCTGGATCTGAAACGTCGCTTCAACAGAGGTGTCTTTTCACCTTCCTTTTAAGTCAAACTTATGTTCCCGAGAATCTTTCATTTCCCAAATTTGGAAATAGTTCCATTGTGCACAAAATCTTATGTGCTTCGTCTTTATAACTCGAAGCAAAACTTCTTCCTTTTCTCATCCCCAAAGAACTTTTCTCAACTATGGCTTGTAACCGCCCTCATGCTCGTAGACAACCATAGGAAGTGCCTATTCAGGACTTTGTTCCTCTCTTTGCTGCGCGCTTGGTGGATCCTTCTTTCACGGATGAGCAGTGCGACGCTACGCTGCACGAGCTTTTGACTCGTGTGGGGTCCCCTCTTCCCCCACACTCTATTTGGCTTCGGATGATCCTTGCGTCAGTGCTTGCCGATCTTCCCCCTCCTCCAGCAGAGATGTCCTCGGCAATGCTGGATACTGCCGAAGACAAGATCGAGTGCTTCTTGGAGGCGCACTTGATCACTCGAGCCCTGAGGGATTGTTCCATCCACTTGCTGAGCCAGATACGGGCTCGTCGGGTTGTCATCACCACTTTTTCTGAGGAGTGCGGCGTCGACCGTTGGATGGCTACCCCTCGGGAGGATCGCCGTTTCGACATGATGGAGAAGACGGGGAGGGAGCTGGATAATCTTCTCTTTAGTTTTGTGAACCCCTGTCCTTCTGATCCCATATTTGGTGATCTTTTTTAAATGTAATGACAATAATAATAATAAAAAGATGTTTTAATCTAGTATTTTGTTATCTGCTAAGTGTTCTGTAATTTTTTTAATTCTTTGTCATTCCTTTGTGAAATGTTTATGCGTTGCATAATTATGAAGCGTTGCTTCGCTTTTCCAACTTGGCAACAGAGCTTTGCTCTAACTTAGGGTGCGCAGCGCAATTGCGCTAGCGCTAGCGCATTCATGTTTTGACACGTGGCGCGCAGCGCGTCTTGCGCTAGCGCATTCGCGCTCGACACGTGGCGCGCAGCACAGAGCGCAGCGCAACTGCGCTAGCACACCAGCGTCAGACACGTGGCGAGCAGCGCAACGCGCAGCGCAACTGCGCCAGCGCGCTTATGTTAGACACGTGGCGCGCAGCGCAGAGCGCAGGATTTGAAGCGTTGCTTCAATTTTGACTCTTAAATTTCTAAACAGAGTTTTGCTCTGACTGGGGGGAACAGAAGCGTCGCTTCATTTCCAATCTTGGAATTTGAACAGAGCTTGGCTCTGATTTGGGGACGCAGAAGCGTCGCTTCATTTCCCGTCTTAGAATCAGAGTTTTGCTCTGATTGGGGGAAACAAATGCCCCCCCACCGTTGCGCTTACGTGGCCCCAAACGTGAGTGCGGCGGTGGTAGCATCTCAGTCGTTGGATCAACTTTTGGGGAGTTGAAACGGCCCTCAATGCCTATAAATAGGACCTTTGGTCCCTTTGATGATTTTCATCCTCTTTCTTGAGAATTTTCTCTTATTCAGAGCGCTGCTCTTCAGTTTTAAGAACTTTTCAAGAGTAAAACTCTTCCAAAACTTAGGTATAGTTTAAAACTTTTAATAAACCAGGGTTTTACCCATTAACAGAGCTTTGCTCTTTATAGATCTTTGATCTAAAGAAAACCCATTTAGTGTTTTATTTAGCAGAGCTCTGCCCCATAGGTCTAAAGAGATCTAAAGGGAACTAAAGAGAACCCTATTAGGGTTCTATTAATAGAGCTCTGCTCTCTAAAAGGATTTTTCTTGTGATCTCTTAATCCATTAATGGAGCTTTGCTCCTTTCAAATCATATAGAAGAACTCTTGAGAGTTTTTCATGGATCTTGAAGATTTAAGATGAAATTTTATTTTTGATGAATTATATCATCTTCTTAGAGCATAGCTCTCAATGTTCTCGGGGGCCTTCTTTAACTTCCCTTCATAATTGATTCTGACAAGTGTCACTCCTGTCTGCAGAGCATTGCTCTCGAGGAGTTTAATTCCATGTACCTGTTTTGAATAATAAATTGCTTATTCCGTCTGTCTGCTGATCTTTGCTGATTTTCTGTCACAGGAGTAATGGACGCTCACATGTATGATCTCGAAGAGATTATCTCTTACGGAGACATCCGCCGACTCAGCCGTTCTCAGAATCGACAATTCACAAACGCCGAGTGCGCCAAAATTATGAGCCGCTTTGACGCATATAATGGTCAACTGCTTCCTCGGCGTTCCCCTCTTCTGAAGCTTATTGTGGGAGCAATCTGGGGAGCGCTCCCTCTATTCTATGCCGGCGTGCCACTTAGAGCATTGGATGTCGCTGAAGATAAGGTGCACTCGGTGTATCTGATGAACCTAATCTCGAAGAGACGGCGAGACAATCTTATCGATCTCCTGCACCGGGCTTTTCAACAGTCTGCCATACTTGCTGCCTATCGGAGGGTGGAGGACATCCGTGGGGATCCCGACGCTCATGATCGCGAAAGAAAGCACACTAGGATGGTTCGCCAGGCTTAGAAAATTCTGGACAAGGTCACTTTTGAGTTCCTCAATCCATGTCCTGGATTTGAGGTTTTGCCATTGTAATTATTTTAGTAATACCTTTGTTTATTGCTTTCATAATTGTAAGAACCTTTTTGCAATATGAATGGCAAATTTCTCGTTTTAGCGTGTTTTATTTCACGTTCTGAATCTTTTTGCAAATGCATGGATGGGGTGTGCCTTAAACACTTAATTAAGTGCAGATCGGATATTCTCCTTGTTGCCTTCTCCTCTTTACTATTTTGTTGCCATGTGACTTTAACAAGTGTGGTCTGTAGATAGCTTATAACTATCAGTCTTAGGCTCTTTGTAGAGTGGCGATGGCTTAGAAAACAGGGTTAGGATCTGTCACCTAAGACTTTTCAACTTTATGAGCCGTGAGGGTCTCATAAAGAATTTTCTCCTTACGGGTCGAGAGGATCCCGTAGGTGTAACTTTTCCTTAAGAATCGTGAGGATTCCCAAGGGCGTTTTCTCTTGAGAGTCGTAAGGATCTCACAAGAGAATTTTCTTCCTTACGAGTCGTGAGGACCCGCAAGTGATGGGTGAAGTTGTTCTTATCCGCATTTCACAGAGCCAGGGGTTGCTCTGGATGCTTCCCACGGGTTCACGCTCTGGACGTTTTCCAGGATACCGTAGTTTAAAGACATCGCGGTCAAGGTTAAGGACATCATAGTCCGTGAGTTTAAGGACCTCACAGTCCAATGTTAGTTTTAAGACATTACGGTCGAGGTTAAGGACATCATAGTCCGTGGATTTAAGGACTCCACAGTCCAATGTTAGTTTTAAGACATCACGGTCGAGGTTAAGGACATCATAGTCCATGGATTTAAGGACCCCACAGTCCAATGTTAGTTTTAAGACATCGCGGTCGAGGTTAAGGACATCATAGTCCGTGGATTTAAGGACTCCACGGTCCAATGTTAGTTTTAAGACATCACAGCCGAGGTTAAGGACATCATAGTCCGTGGATTTAAGGACTCCACAGTCCGGTGTTAGTTTTAAGACATCGCGGTCGAGGTTAAGGACGTCATAGTCCGTGGATTTAAGGACTCCACAATCCGATGTTAGTTTTAAGACATCACGGTCGAGGTTAAGGACATCTTAGTCCGTGGATTTAAGGACTCCACAGTCCGATGTTAGTTTTAAGACATCACGGTCGAGGTTAATGACATCATAGTCCGTGGATTTAAGGACTCCACAGTCCGATGTTAGTTTTAAGACATCACGGTCGAGATTAAGGACATCATAGTCCGTAGATTTAAGGACTCCACAGTCCGTGAAATGTGTGGTTGTCAGGACCTGTCACCTCTCTAACGACGTTGAGGGATTACAACGACAAATATCAAAGGAGTGAAGAGATGTACCCTCGAACCGAGGTAAAATTAGTTTAAAATTATTACGATTGATTGTTAGTTTTAAGACATCACGGTCAAGGTTAAGGACATCATAGTCCGTGAGTTTAAGGACCTGACAGTCCGATGTTAGTTTTAAGACATCACGGTCGAGGTTAAGGACATCATAGTCCGTGGATTTAAGGACTCCACAGTCCGATGTTTGCTCTGGATGCTTCCCACGGGTTCGCTGCCGTGTTCAGCGAGGACCAGGCTCCACTCTGGATGCTTCACACGGGTTCACTGCCGTGCTCTGCGAGGACCAGGATCCGCTCTGGACGTTTTCTACGGGGTCAGAAGTGACGTTATCCGCGTTTCATGTAATCAGGAATTTTGCTCTAGATGCTTCCCACGGGTTCGCTGCCGTGTTCGGCGAAGACTAGGCTCCGCTCTGGATGCTTCACACGGGTTCACTGCCGTACTCTGCGAGGACCAGAATACGCTCTGTACGTTTTCCACGGGGTCAGAAGTGACGTTATCCGCGTTCCACGTAACCATGAATTTTGCTCTAGATGCTTCCCACGGGTTCACTGCAGTTTTCGGCGAGGACTAGGCTCCGCTCTGGATGCTTCACACGGGTTCACTGCCGTGCTCTGCGGGGACCAGGATCCGCTCTGGACGTTTTCCACGGGGTTAGAAGTGACGTTATCCGCGTTCCACGTAACAAGAATTTTTGCTCTAGATGCTTCCCACGGGTTCGCTGCCGTGTTCGGCGAGGACTAGGCTCCGCTCTGGATGCTTCACACGGGTTCACTGCCGTGCTCTGCGAGGACCAAGATCCGCTCTGGACGTTTTCCACGGGGTCAGAAGTGACATTATCCGCGTTCCACGTAACCAGGAATTTTGCTCTAGATGCTTCCCACGGGTTCGCTGCCGTGTTCGGCGAGGACTAGGCTCCGCTCTGGATGCTTCACACGGGTTCATTGCCGTGCTCTATGAGGACCAGGATCCGCTCTGGACGTTTTCCACGGGGTCAGAAGTGACGTTATCCACGTTCCACGTAACCAGGAATTTTGCTCTAGATGCTTTCCACGGGTTCACTGCCGTGTTCGGCGAGGACTAGGCTCCGCTCTGGATGCTTCACACGGGTTCACTGCCGTGCTCTACGAGGACCAGGATCCGCTCTGGACGTTTTCCATGGGGTCAGAAGTGACGTTATCCGCGTTCCACGTAACCAGGAATTTTGCTCTAGATGCTTCCCACGGGTTCGCTGCCGTGTTCGGCGAGGACCAGGCTCCGCTCTGGATGCTTCACACGAGTTCACTGCCGTGCTCTGCGAGGACCAGGATCCGCTCTGGACGTTTTCCACAGGGTCAGAAGTGACGTTATCCGTGTTCCACGTAACCAGGAATTTTGTTGATTATATCCGCATTTCACAGAGTTGGGATTTGACTCCCGGTCATCTGTCTACCACCGAGTCATGAAACTGGGAGTTGCCGCTGTTTCGCTTTGCTTGATGTTGTGTCTGCTGAGACGAATGTTGAGATGATCTCCAGGCTATTTGTGACCCATCGAGATTTGGCTTCTTCTTCTGATGAAATCTGGGGGAGGAGGAGTGTGATTCCTTCTTTGTTTGCGCCCCTGGATTGTATACAGGGATCGATGTAATATCACCTGTAGGGCATAAATTTCACTTTTATTTTATCTTATTTCTTTCGCGATGCTCTATCATTTCAGCTTTTATATCGTGAAGGTCGCGATTGCCCTATCATTTCGGCTATTTTTCGCGGTGCCCAATCATTTCGGCTATTTGTTTTATTTTTTACTCGCTGCTTTTTATTGCGAGTTGCCCAATCATTTCGGCTATTTCGCATGCATACATTTTTTTTTACTTGCTGATTTTGTTGCAAGTTGCCCCATCATTTCGGTTATTTCGTATGCATGTATGGCTTGGTGGCTTTCTGCTGCAAGCTTGGAATTAAACACCGATTTCGGCATCAGCACCGCTACAACTGGGATATTGCCAGGAGCGACTCATCATTTGCCTCTGTCGATGTCGAACAAAGGTGGCTTAGTAAACAGGGTTAGGATTCTGTCGACTAAGACTTTTGACTTCATGAGCCGTAAGAGTCTCACAAAGATATTTCTCCCTACAAGTCGTGAGGATCTCGTAGGTGTGTTTTCTCCTTAAGAATCGTGAGGATTCCTAAGTGTATATCTTCTTATAAATCGTAAAGATCTTACAAGAGAGTTTTCCTCTTATAAGTCGAGAGGACTTACAAGGGTTGTTCACCGTGTAGACATATCCCTAGTCACGGATGGGACTTAGTTAGGGAAATGTTTATTCGCGCCCGTGGATTGTATACAAGGGTCAGTATTGAGCCGCTTGTAGGGCAGTATTGGAGGTTGTGGGGGTTGCTTAAGAACAGGTTCAGGTCTCTGTAGCTTAAGACTTTCAAATCTTATGAGCCGTGAGGGTCTCATAAGAGAATTCTCCTTACGAGTCGTAAGGATCTCGCAAGTGTAATTTCTTCTTAGGAATCGTGAGGATCCTAAGTGTGTTGCTCCCTTGTGAGTCGTAAGGATCTCACGCAAGTGGTTTCTCCTCACAAGGTCGAGAGGACCATGTAAGTGTCTTTTAACGAGGTTGCGCCCTTTCGGGTTTTCACAAACACTCGCCAGTAGCCCTGCTGTTTTTACTCACGGAGCCCTTTCGGGTTTTCATCCGTGCCCATTTTGCTTATGGACATACCGTTTTTTCTTTTTTCTCTTTTTCTTTTTTCCTCTAACGAGGTTGCGCCCTTTCGGGTTTTCACAAGACTCGCTGGTAGCCCTGCTGTTTTTACTCACGGAGCCCTTTTGGGTTTTCTTCCGTGCCCATTTGCTTATGGACATACCATTTTTTTCTCTCTTTTTTTTTCTAACGAAGTTGCGCCCTTTCGGGTTTTCACAAGACTCGCCGGTAGCCCTGCTGTTTTTACTCACGGAGCCCTTTCGGGTTTTCATCCGTGCCCATTTGCTTATGGACATACCGTTTTTTTTTATCAGCTTTAGGATGCTGCAATCCACCGTAGTTTATCGACATCTCGGTCAGCAACTAGTTTTAGGACATAGTGGTCCGTTGGTAGTTTAAGGACATTTCGGTCCGTTGTTAGTTTAAGAACGTTTCGGTCCGTTATTAGTTTAAGGACGTTTCGGTCCGTTAACCGGCTACTACTTATAGAGTTTGGGTTTAGGAAGATAGCAAGCGGACATAGTCGTCGTCATCTATCATTGACCTAGGCCGTGACTTGTCAAGCGTAGTACTTCTTCAGGAAGCGACCGTTTATTGGCCTGAAAGGTCTTTCACCATGCATGTCCATGAGTAGATAGGCTCCATCCTGGTAGACCTTGTCTATGATGTACGGGCCTTCATAGTTCGGCTCGAATTTTTCCCGCTTGGCGCGATTGGGGATCATAGGTCTTTTGACCACTAGCACGAGTTCGCCTTGGCGGAATGTTCTCAGCCTAGTCAATCTTTCATATGAACGCGTCATCTTTGCTTTATAAACTTCCAGATTTTGCTGCGCCAGGAGCCGGGTTTCATCGAGGGCATCGAGCTCCTCAAGCCGAAGGTGAGCATTCTCTTCGTCCGTTAGCTCATAGTGAACCGCCACTCGTAGAGAGGGTAACTCTATCTCGAGGGGGAGTACCGCTTCTGTACCGAATACCAACGCGTAGGGCGTTGTGTTCGTGGCCGTCTTGAACGTAGTTCGATATGCCCAGAGAGCTTCATGCAGTCTCTCGTGCCAGTCCTTTTTATTTCGGGACACCGTCTTCTTCACGATCTTTGTCAGGGTCTTGTTGAAAGCCTCAGCTAAGCCGTTAGCTCGGGGATTATAAACTGAGGAGTATCTCCAGTCTATGTTGTGTTGTTGTACGAAGCAGCTAATCTTGTGGCTTCTGTAGGCTGGCCCGTTATCGGAGATGATCCGTCGAGGAGTTCCAAACCGATAAATAACGTGCGTCTTGAAGAAATGGAGGATATTCTCCGTCTTCACTTCCCTCAGCTGTACTGCTTCTGCCCATTTGGAGAAGTAATCAGTTGTCACCAAAATGAAACGATGTCCTCTGGACGATACTGGTTTGATGGGTACGATTATGTCAGTTCCCCACATTTCGAACGGCCAGCTAGCCACCATTGGATGTAATGGATTTGGATGCTGATGGATAAAGTCCCTATGAATCTGGCATGAGTGGTATTGCTTCGCATATTCGAGGCAGTCCTGAATCATCGTGGGCCAGTAGTAGCCCATCCGTTTAATCTTCAACTTCATCTTAGGGCCAGCTTGGTGAGATCCGCAGAGCCTGTCGTGAACTTCCTGAACGACTCTCTTTGCCTCTTCAGGTCCCAGGCATCTCAACCACAGAGAATCAAACGACCTCTTGTACAGAGCATCATTGACGAAGGTGAAAGATATGGCTCGCTTCATGAGCTGATATTTTGAGGACGCATCTTCAGGTGTTAAACGGGATTTGAAGTAGTCTATAAAGACTTCTCTCTAATCCTCAACCTTTTCTTGGTCTTTTATTTGCATAGCCATTTGCTCAGTCGCTCCTTTTTCTTCGGACGACTCCGGAGATATTTCCGCCGGTGCGAGGACCCGACGGCTTTGCACAACGATCCTCATGCCATCGAGGTTCTCATCGGCCAATTCTTTAGCAAGCTTGGCTAATGCATCCGCTTTGCTATTTTCCGCATGCGGTATGCTTTCGAGGGTGTAGGAAGGAATTTGGGTCAGCAGCTGCTGTACTTTCTCGCCGTACTTCACCAACTCTGGTTTGCACGTTTGGTAGTCGCCATTTACTTGACTAACGACCAGTTAGGAATCTCCATATATGAGGAGGTTTTCAATTCCCATGTCGATGGCGATCTCGAGGCCTGCTATCAAAGCTTCATACTCGGCTTCATTGTTTGTCCTCGGCTCTGTTAAGGAGAAAGCAAAGCGCATTATCCCTCCTTGTGGAGTTACGAAGATGAGGCCTACCCCCGATTTGATTATAGGGGTGCTCTGTTTGCGCTTCTTCATGGAAGACGCTCCATCGAAAAAAAGTTCCCATCGGGTATCACCATCGTCGATCGCATCAAATGTATGTTCGTCTGGCTGTTCGCAATTCAAAGGGGAATCGGCCGGTATCGGATGCTCAGCGACGAAGTCGGTGATGGCCTGGCCTTTCACTGCCTTAAGAGGCTGATAAGTTATTGAGAACTCCATCAAGAGCAAGTCCCATTTAGCGAGTCGCCCCGTCAGTATGGCCTTTGACATCAAATATTTGAGGGGATCCACCTTCGATATGAGACGGACTTCATGTGCCAACGCATAGTGCCTGAGCTTTGTTATCGCGAAGATCAACGCCAGACAGTGTTTTTCGATGGGAGAGTAACTGCTTTCTGCCACCAGGAGAACTCGACTCAAGTAGTAGAGAGCTCTTTCTTTCCCTTGGTCGTTCTCTTGTGCCCATAATGCGCCTAAAGAACCTTCGAGGGCTGTTGTATAATGAATAGGAGGCTTTCCCTTGAACGGAGCGGCAAGCACTGGCGGGTTCTGCAGATACTGCTTGATTTCGTCCAGCACGTCTTGGCATTTGTGATCCCAGACGAATGGGGTCCCTTTCTTCATCAAGTGACTGTAGAGACGGCATTTCCCAGAGAGATTGGTTATAAATCGCCGGATATATGTTCATACCATAATTTTGCATTCTTATAGACCCCATTCTTATTCAGTTTACAAATAAACATGTGCTTTTGACCCATGTCTGCTACATAGTTGCAGGTTACAGGTTCTCGGAACAAAACAGTGAAATTGATGAAAAAGATGATACAAAGTGAGACTACGACCGATAAATGGTGGAATCTTGATCGTGCCTACATTTTGAGGAACATTGAAGATCAATGAACGATTTCACAAAGAACAAAGACAGAGCAAGGTTCAAGACTTCAACACGAAGCAAGCGGTAAAAGTCCAAGACTTTATTCACTGTGGAGATCTGGAAGAGAACCAGAAGACATTATGAAGAACAAACTGAAGAAAATAGAAGTAATAATGCAACAGGAGATTCCCTGGAAAAATGAGCCCACAAGCCCCATATACGGCCGCGGAACCGCGGCCAAACCTGGCCTATGGCCGCGGTTCCACGGCCATGTGGAGCCCGTGTCGGCGCGAACTTCGACGATTGATGGCGTGCGTTGACTAGGTCTTTTTCTTAGGGGGTAAAATTGTAATTGCAGATATGACGCGATTGTAAACCTAGGGTTTCTATGAATCTATAAATAGAAGCCCTAAAACCTTTTTTAGGTTATGCCTCTTCTTGTGCCTCATTTCATCTATCTAAATTCAGATCTGTAAATTTCTGTAAAGAAGGAAGAGAGCATCAAATAAAAATTAGGAGTAAGTTTTCTTTTCATTGCCCTAGTTAAATTTTATTTCCATACCCTAGGTAATTTCTTTCTTGCCCTAGTTAGATCTTTATTCTCTGCCCTAGTTAGATAGTATAGATCATGTTTTTCAATTCCCTAATGAGCGAGTAGTCTTCTCGCTTGTTAGGGTTAGATTTGGGGAAGGCTTGAAAGATGAAGATCTCTCACCCCTTTCTTGCCCATCACACGTTTTTATAGGACTCCATGCCTACATGCACACACCGCTCCCTACGGCACCCTATCCCATGAGGTAGCGGTGATACCGTAGTATAAACGACCGATTGAGCGTGTTTTCCATGGAGGTTAGGGTAAGGATTAAGAAAGGAAGAACAAGAACCTAGAGGAAGAAACACCATTTCTTCCTGATGGTACTAATCCACTTTATTAATAATTACCATAACACATAATAGATCTTAATTTGAGTATAGAAAGCGGTGAGAAATATTGACTTTCCAAACCTAACCTAAACCTAACCCTAGCAAGATTTAGATCTAGATTAATTTAGTTTTAAGATTTAAGCAAACCGACACCAATTGGAATTAACTCGTTAGAACGATTAGGAAATACACAACATCCCTGTGGACCGACCCGTACTCACCGGCTAGCTACCAAGCGACGCCGTTCTTGATTGCGGTTTATAAACAAATTCTTTGAATAAATCAAATGGCGCCGTTGCCGGGGATGGCGTGTTATTTTCTTTTTGCAATTTCAGGTTAATATATAATTAAAAAAATCATAAAAACTGAAAAATAAAAAAAATATATTAAAATTTATCATCTTTTATTTTGTGAAGGGTATTTTTATTTGAATTTTGCAGGACCGAAGAACAATTTCAGATCTGGAAAAATCCAGAGATCAAAACAGAAAACTGAAGATCTGACCAATAGAGGATTACAACAACAGAGAAGTATAAAAAATCTCGGGATCCGAACAGAACAACAGACCGCGGAACCGCGGTCGGGAAGGGCATCTGGCGGCGGAAACGCGGCGGGCCTGTGACGTCAGCAAGTGGAAAAAGCTCTGTAAGTTCTCTTTTCTCCTCCTATGCAAATCCCTATGTCTCCTCTGTCAAATCTCCTGCAGGATTTTTTGCGCTAAAAAATCTCTCCCCCTTCCAATAATTGATCTTGTGCAGGATTCTTTGCGCCGCGCTAAAAAAAATTGTTTGCAAGTGATTGTTACTGCTTTGCATATTTTTAATCGGACTTTAAGGGGCTTTTAGACCAATCCAGATTGGGTGGGGATTTCATCATCCTTTCCAGGACCCCAGAAATCACATAAGGCATTTGCATTGACCATTATTAATTAAAAAAGGACTAGACTCAGCCCTAAGGACTTCACGCTCAATAGGACAGATGACTAGTTGTAGGCATCGACCTTTTATCCTAACCTGACTTTGTGGTGTCTAGGCAAGTGTGTCTAAGGCGAGTGGTTATTTAATTAGGGCCACTACTTGTAGTGGAGAGCCTCCCACTCACCTGGCACTTACCTGGCCGCAATTGGTGGTGAAGAGGCGGTTTGAGATCCTATTTCTAACCCTTTGGAACAGTTAGGAGCTGTCTAGCTGACCTAGGTGACCCTAGATCTAGGCCTGATTGTGCATTTGTGGTTGATTGAACGTGTGTCTAAGCCTTTTATCGAATATCTTTTTGCAAAGAGCACCACATAAAGAAAAAAGGAAATTTTTTTATAAAAACTTGCAACTTGTCGCTAAGAAATCCGTGCACCCCACATTCTTTTTCTTCTCCTTTCTTACATCATGGGTACCCCACCTCATAAATCTCTTGCCGAACTTTGGTACCCCGAACCAAACTTTGCTTCGTACGTGAATTGTTTCGGTCGATTTACGGACGACCCCCCATGCCCAAAATTTCTTTGAAAGATCGAATAGAAGCGTCTGGGAGAAACAGTTCGACTTTGCAATCCACTTTGTATCAACCATTTCAACCTTCACCACCTTCTTACGTTGATACCACTTTTTCGAGTCCTGTTGTAACTCCGAAACCCATGTCTATAGCTGAACATATTGAACAATCTCGTAACCGATCTTTCACTCCTTTCAACACTTCTAGTTCTTGGGATCAACAAGTCCATTCACCTTTTTATCCAAATGTTGATCCTACTCTCGTCCAACCATTCAAATCCTACCAGTCCTACCCGACTTACGCACCTTCCCTAGACATTGCTTCTACACAGCCATTTGGGAGTTTCACGTATCCAAACAATTTTGAATGTTTTACCGAAACCCCTTCACAACACATGTCTAGTCTAGAACAGTCGTTGGAGGCTTATATGTTAGCAACAAACCAAATGATGAGGAATGTGGATGCGTCCATTGCCGCCCTTATGCAACCTAGTGAACCGGTAGCTAGTTTCCAACTAGCTCCAAATCTTCCAATGTATCATGGGGCGGTTGGACAGAGTGAGAATTTGAGAGGAGAGAGTGAGTTCTACACCTTTCCAAATCAAACCTATCCATACCCAATTGAATCCCACAACTCCGGTTTTCAAACAAGTGTTCCAAATGATTCATCAGTTGAAAATAAAACATTTAATGAGTTGTGCGACTTTGTAGTGCTTGATTTACCAGATTGTGAAGAGTCCCTTTCGTGTGAAACCATACCTAATCCTTTTGAACTTTACACCTCCACTCTAGAGCCTAAATTAATTGATATCCATACTTTTGATGAGGTGTCTGAAAAAAATTGATTTTCACTTGATTGAGGATATAGACGCCGGGAATATTTTGGATGATGAACCCGTAAATTTGACTGAAATTTTATCTCCAATTCATCATTCCGAGTCATTTAATGTTTCTCCCGAACTTCATATGCGTCTTGATTTTGATGATAATTGCATGGATGAGATAACTTTTGAGGAGAATTATGAGGATAGTATTGAGGAGAGTATTGAGGATAGTATTGAGGATGAACCATTTTTGTTTGATGAGTCGGATTTTCCAACTCATCATCCTTAACCTTTAACTGTTATACTTCCTAAATCAAACCCCCTCCTTTCCATCGTTCCGACCACACAAAAGATCACGCTTGAAGACTGTGAGCTTGAAAAATTTCTGTTTGATCACAACAGTTTTGACGCTACTAGTGCGTTCCTCTTTGAATCTGACACAGTTCTCACAGACGATAACGATTACGAGTGTTTCACTTTTTCGGACGATGTTGAAAACTCACCTCCTGAGTTTGAGTCCTTTAAATTTTCAGATGAGTTAGTTGAACCATCAGACTCGGTTGCTTACAGTCATTTTGAACCATTGATGGAATCTTTCAAGTTCGAGACAGATTACTTAGGTGAGAATAAGACTATCTCTAAATCACTCCTTTTTGTCCTTCCTATCGTTTCGACCACGCAAGACTCCGTCGCGTTTCCATTTTCAATGGAAGGTTTACCAGGTTCGACGTACCCATGTTTTCTTGCGAATCTTGAGGGATTTGACCCCATTTCTCGACGGGTTGATAGATTAGCACAATCGCTTTTAACATATCGGTCATCACAAATTGCGCTAATTTATTCACTCGATTTACACCCTCAAGATCGTACTACACTTCTTTCTCTTTTCCGCCATTCTCCTCCTCTACCGAGACCGTATACCGTTTCTATCTTCACACGGTCTCGTGTGTTTCTCAACTCCTTTCTCTACATCCCATTCTTTCACCAACCCTATCATTATCACGATAGAATTTTTGAATAGTTGGTGCTAACCTTTGGCATGTGTAAGGCCTTGTTTAGTTTGGGGAGGACCTTGTTGTATATATATGTGTGTGTGTGTGTGTGTATATATATATTATTTTCTTTTTCTTTTAACAATAAAAAAAATTAAATAAATAAACAGGGGAGTGCCGACATTCTCAACCCTCTTGGTGTGGTATGACAGTGAGGACACTGTCAAGTTTAAGTTTGGGGGTATGCTCGGTAAGTTTTCTTCCTTCGCATTCATGTGTATATTTTTGCATTTGCATACTTATTTTAAAACCCATAAAAACTGAAAATTTCAAAAATTATAAAAATTAAAGTATTTAATTTTGGCCATAATTGACTTGAGTTTGACAAATAGGTTAACTAGCTAGGAACAACTAGATCTTAGACCTAATAAATTAAAAACCCTAAAAATAACCTTTCTTAAAATTTAACGGTAGAAAGTATATGTCTTTGTAGTTTATTTAGAAATAGGCAAATTTCGAGTTGACTTCTTGGACTAAGTTAAAATAAGGGAAGAGTATTGAAATTTTTATTAAAGTGTAAATTTGAAAAAATAATTCCTAGCTTAAGTCTAAATTCTGAAAATGTATACCCTACAAATTGCACAAACACGAAACTTGAAACTTGGAATGGTAGAAGAGACCTTGAAATGCTCTTGTCTAAAGTCCTTAGTACGAAAAAAATAAAATAAAAATTCTAGTGTGAATAAAGAGAGAATAAAAAAATGAACACTGGTTTTTGTGATTACTTAAGGCTGCAAAAATAGAAAAATATTTAGCGAGAGTGCTTCATCACCTAGTGCCTTAGACCAACTGGTTTGGGAGTCACTGCTAAAGCCTTAGGTGTTACAAGACTAGGAATTACGCTTTAATGTACAAGCACATTTTGTAATCGGTTGTTGGTACTTCAAGAAGTATTAACGGTCGCATGAAGGATGTGTGGGCAAATTTTATCTAAAAATTCACCAATTAAGAAGTGCTTTGGACGACGGACAAGAGTATGATAGCTTGATTTGAATTTCCAAGTGTATGGGTGATATATACACACACGTAGGGGTATGTGATTAGGGTTTAGATAAGAGATAGGAATGAAGAATAGGACTTGTATCTTTAATAGAGATAATAAAAATTCCTAAGTTGAGATAGAACCCTAGAAGGAAAACTTAAAAGATGCCGAAAGCTAAGTAAATCTACAGAACAAATATAATTTTAAGTTAAATAATAAGGAAGTGTGAAGAATACGGGTGGATAATTGATGAGTCGAAGATAATAGAGTTTCTTGCTAGAAAACCTAATTGGAGAATAAAAGTCGATAAGCCGAATTGATAGGATTTTGTGGGTAGTATCCGCTGAAAACCCTCAGGAGACAACACTCCTCCTACTAGGGACACCTAGAGGTTTAACGGCTTGTTGCACGAGCTCAGTGCAATCGCGTTTCCCTGCGAAAGTGAGGTTAGGATTTTGTTGAGAATAAAACTAGGCTTGCTCGAGAACGAGCAAAAGATAAGTTTGGGTGTATTTGTTCATACCATAATTTTGCATTCTTATAGACCCCATTCTTATTCAGTTTACAAATAAACATGTGCTTTTGACCCATGTCTGCTACATAGTTGCAGGTTACAGGTTCTCGGAACAAAACAGTGAAATTGATGAAAAAGATGATACAAAGTGAGACTACGACCGATAAATGGTGGAATCTTGATCATGCCTACATTTTGAGGAACATTGAAGATCAATGAACAATTTCACAAAGAACAAAGGCAGAGCAAGGTTCAAGACTTCGACACGAAGCAAGCGGTAAAAGTCCAAGACTTTATTCACTGTGGAGATCTGGAAAAGAACCAGAAGACATTATGAAGAACAAACTGAAGAAAACAGAAGTAATAATGCAACAGGAGATTCCCTGGAAAAATGAGCCCACAAGCCCCATATACGGTCGCGGAACCGCGGCCAAACCTGGCCTATGGCCGCGGTTCCACGGCC
The DNA here is from genome assembly GCA_030015575.1 of Agapanthus africanus. Taxonomy (NCBI): domain Eukaryota; kingdom Viridiplantae; phylum Streptophyta; class Magnoliopsida; order Asparagales; family Amaryllidaceae; genus Agapanthus; species Agapanthus africanus. The sequence continues at coordinate 12,249,559 of JASDDO010000019.1, forward strand.
ATGTGGAGCCCGGGTCGGCGCGAACTTCGACGATTGATGGCGTGCGTTGGCTAGGACTTTTTCTTAGGGGGTAAAATTGTAATTGCAGATATGACGCGATTGTAAACCTAGGGTTTCTATGAATCTATAAATAGAAGCCCTAAAACCTTTTTTAGGTTATGCCTCTTCTTGTGCCTCATTTCATCTATCTAAATTCAGTTCTGTAAATTTCTGTAAAGAAGGAAGAGAGCATCAAATAAAAATTAGGAGTAAGTTTTCTTTTCATTGCCCTAGTTAAATTTTATTTCCATGCCCTAGGTAATTTCTTTCTTGCCCTAGTTAGATCTTTATTCTCTGCCCTAGTTAGATAGTATAGATCATGTTTTTCAATTCCCTAATGAGCGAGTAGTCTCCTCGCTTGTTAGGGTTAGATTTGGGGAAAGCTTGAGAGATGAAGATCTCTCACCCCTTTCTTGCCTATCACACGTTTTTATAGGACTCCATACATACATACACACACCGCTCTCTACGGCACCCTATCCCACGAGATAGCGGTGATACCGTAGTATAAACGACCGGTTCAGCTGTTTTCCATGGAGGTTAGGGTAAGGATTAAGAAAAGAAGGACAAGAACCTAGAGGAAGAAACATCATTTCTTCCCGATGGTACTAATCCACTTTATTAATAATTACCATAACACCTCATAGATTTTAATTTGGGTATAGAAAGCGGTAAGGAATATTGACTTTCCAAATCTAACCTAAACCTAACCCTAGCAAGATTTAGATCTAGATTAATTTAGTTTTTAGATTTAATCAAACCGACACCAATCGGAATTAACTCGTTAGAACGATTAGGAAATACACAACATCCCTGTGGACCGACCCGTACTCACCGGCTAGCTACCAAGCGACGCCGTTCTTGATTGCGGTTATAAATTATTCTTTGAGACAAATCAATATACGCGAGCTTCCCTTGGAGAGACCGCAATTGCTTGAGAGTCCTTGGCGGAGGCATTTCCATGATCGCCTTGATCTTTGATGGATCTATCTCGATGCCTCGGTGTCGGACGATGAATCCTAGGAATTTGCCTGAGGACACCCCGAACGCGCATTTGAGAGGGTTCATCTTCAAGTTGTATTGCCGAAGGCGTTGAAACACGGTCTTCAGATGCTCGAGATGTTCCTCGTATGATTTGCTTTTCACCACGAGGTCGTCGATATAGCATTCGACAATTTCATGTATGAGGTCATCGAAGATCTTCGTCATGGCCTTCTGATAAGTGGCGCCGCCGTTTTTTAGACCGAAGGGCATCACTTTATAGCAAAATATACCCAAAGGGGTCTGGAAAGCGGTATGTTTCTGGTCCTCGGGATGCATCTTTATCTGATTATATCCTGATGAGCCGTCCATGAAGGAGAAGACTTCGTGAGTGGACGCATTATCTATCATCAGCTCAGTGACCGGTACTGGGAAATCATCCTTCGGACAGGCTTTATTGAGATCCCGAAAGTCCACACATATGCGCACCGTCCCATTCTTCTTCATCACCGGGACGATGTTGGCGATCCAGTCAGGATACTGAACCTCTTGGATGAAGCCAGAGTCGATCAGCTTCTTGACCTCGGCGTTGATGCTCATCTCAAGCTCGAGCCGCATTCTTCTCGGTGCTTGTTTGATTGGCCTGACGTCCGGGGATATGGCCAATTTGTGGACCGCAATCTCTGAATCTAATCCTGGCATTTCGGAATAGTTCCATGCGAAGCAATCTTTATGCTGCATAAGCATGTCTTTTAGTGTAGCTACCCTTTCCTCAGACAGCAACTCACCGACGAATGTTGGTCGCAGGTCACTTGTCGTCCCCAAATCAATTTTCTTGAGGTTATCTGCAGTGGTATGTATTCCATCTTCCAGCTCTTTTGGCGCCGGTGGAAACTCTGAGATCACCTCGTCATCATTGTTTTCGAAGCACCAGGGGAAGTTATCCACATTCTCGGGCTCTTCTTTTGATATCGTTATCATACGACAAGTAGGAGCTCGCTTCCAAGACCGATGTTGATCTGATTCTACTCTCGCAGATTTGGGTTCATGCTTCTGCGGTGGTGTTATCCTCCAACTGTTGGATAGAGCGAACTTGCCGAGCTGATATTGGTCTTCGACCCAGTTCTTAAAGGTGAAGCAGTCTTCGAGAGGGTGTCCTATTGCTCGGTGATAAGAGCAATAGTATGGATGAGAGACCTCGTTAGCTTGCTCGGGGTGTTTAGACTCCGGAAGTGCAATCATTTGATATTTTATAGTGAGTTCAAGTATCTTCTTTGTCTTGTCTTGAGGAAAAGAGTATGCTCGACTCATCTTCTTCATAAGGGACAAATCCGGACCGCTCAATTCCCGATCGCGTGACTTCTTGGTCCCGCTTTGTCGCTGTCGGACGCCTTTTCCGCTGTTTGACTTGTTTCTGCCCCTGCGTCGAGCCTTTTGTACAACAAGTTGACAGAGAGGGGCATTTTCATCTTTCGCAGCCTGTTGAAGAAGGCGCTGGGTCCTGGCTTTCTCGTAGATGGCTATTTCGCGATTATGGTCGTCTCGAACTTTTTGACCAGCTTCCCTTATAAGCTTGTCCATTTGTTCTTCGAACGACGGACTGGGCACTTTCACGTCGGGGGTTCTTTCTGGTTCAGGGTTAGCATTCTCCCACAAAGCATCTCCTTCTTCATCAAAGTCATGTATGACATAGCAGTCGCGGGATTGCTTCCGTTTCTTGGACCGAACATATCCAAGCACGATTGCTTCCATTCTCCCGTTGGGCAACTTGCGCTGAGTTCCAGGAACGTTCCAGATTCTGTTATAGAATCGAGCTTGTCGAGTGGTCTGTTTGAAGGGTATCCCTTGGCGCTTCAATAGCCTTTTCAAGCCTTCTGTGTAATATCTAGGCAGACGGATGGGCTGGAGCCTGTCAAGTATAGAATCCGCGCCGCGCCAAATTTCTTTCTCCACTCTTGTTTCCGTGGATCGGTAGAATAGGATTGCCTGTTCGCCTTCTCGCCTAGGAGGGACGTAAAATGTTTGTAGCTCTTGCACTATATAAGCTTCAAGTGCGTCGAGGTCTTTGTAGTGCTCCCGCGGAATCATGGTAATTTGCAAACTCTGATTATCACCAGCGAATGCTTGTATTTGTGGCCGAGCGGAGGATATAGCATGGACCTCATCTTCCGAGTCGCTGCCAAAGATCAACATAGGAGCGGACGGTCCCGGCTTGTTGTACTGGGGAGGACCTGAATAAACTATCTCTTCCTCTTTCTCAGTATCACTCCCGAAGACAAGAATGGTGGTGATAGCTTTGTTCTCTGGTTTGCGACATCTCTCCATGTCCTCGAAATCTGGCAAAAAGTATTTTGCATCTTCGTACTTGCGGACTTCGTTCATGGAGAATGGATTCAGCTCTCCTGTTACGGTATACTCGAGACCATCCTTAAAGTATTTCATACACTGATGTTGTGTAGACGGGATGATGTTGTACTCGTGTAACCAAGGCCGGCCGTACAAAGCGTTATAGCAGGTCTTAGCGTCAATGACGTTGAATTTAATGTCAGTGACTAGCAGCCCAAAGCGCAGCGTCAATATCACTGACCCGAGAGTCCGTGATGATTGGGAGTCAAAACTGGAGATGGTCATTTTATCACGAGCGAGATGCTGGACGCTCATGCAGATTTCCTTCAACACTCGCACGTTGAGGAGATTGACGGAAGACCCATTGTTGACCAGGATTTTGCCTATCTTTATATCGTTGCAGTACCCTGAGACATAGAGGGGACGGTTGTGCTCGCACGTCCCAAGGAGGAGGTCTTCGTCGCCGAAGGTGATATCGGCTGTGTGTACTTCCTCCATCTCGTCCTTCATCTTTTCTTCGGTGAGAAAAGCTTGGAATTGCTATGGTTCTTGTAGCACCTTGATCAATGAATCTCTCGCTTTTTTGGATAGTAAAAGGGCGTCGAGAATACTGAGCTGCGAAGGTAACTTCCTCAAGTGTGCCAGAACGTTGTAGTCCACCTTGTTCTTCTTTGGCGGGTCCTTGGCAGTCAGTTCTTTCATGACTTGGTCGTCCAGGGTGATATCCTCGGAGACCTTTTCTTTTCCCTTATCTTTTCTACTCGTAGGTCCGAGATTCTTTTCTGGAAGCGTGCGATTGCGCAGCTGAATGTTTTCACAGGCCTTCGGTTCTTCCTCCTTCCCCAATGTGGATTCTTTAAAGAGAGGGCCAAGAGCCATCTCTTCGTCAGAGTCGCTTCCGAAAGTGAGAACCTGTGATCCTCCGGTGTTGACCATGCGACAGTTACCGGTAGTTCTTTTATGCTCCTTGGTCGCACTTCCTTACTCCCGACGAGTTTTGCGTTTCATCCGCTTAAAATGTTGCCGGTGAGCAACATATCCCTGCCACCATCTTTTAAAAGCATCGCATTCTTCAGTGGGGTGCGAAATCTTTCGATGATATGAGCAGTAGCTAGGATGCATCTCTGCTTCACCGGGAGTGTTTCCTTCGGAGGGTGGTAGCTTCATTCCCATTGATATGGTTTTAGCGAACCTTTTCCTCGTCTTGAACTTGTTTTTATCCGCGATGGATGTCCCTTGACTCGGTGGGAGTGCTTCGACTCTTTCGCCCAGTCGCCGGCGTTTGGCTCTTTCAAATATGGCCATCTCACACTCCCGATCGGCTTTACTTTTCAGATGCATCTCATTCAGGAAGGCGTCGATCATTTCATCTGACGGCCATAGAAGTTCCGGCTTGGGACCTGCCCCCAGTCTCTCTGTGCAGGGAGCTTCTTCATCGTTTGTAGACGAGTGAGAGATCACATAGCAACTTGCTACGTAACCCTCAGATCCATCCGACGAGTCTTCTCCATTATCTTCGTCCTCAAGGACGTGGCTGAGGAACTCTTGAAGCGTAATTGGAGTTCGCGCCTTCTGATTATACTCTTCCAGCGTGTCAATCTGCTTCTGTAAGTCCGTGCGCTTGTCGCCAGGCTTCACGGGCTTTTTGGATCTCTTCTTCTTCTTCTTTGAAGATTTTGATGGCTGGGTTTGAGTGCTTTGGTTATCATCACCAATCCTTGGAGTTGGGCGCGGCTTCAGCATTCCTTCGATGATCTGGGGTTCTAGCGGGTTCTTCCACCTGATTGCCGGGCATGTATGGAGGTCATTCAGCATCCTTTTGGTTTTGGCTGAAAGCACGACCTCCCACGGAGCTTCTTCAACAAAAGAGCATGTTGCCCCCGGTGTGTCCACCCCCTTAGGAGCATGCGGTTGTAGTGGGCTCACTTTCCACTTTTCGGACAACGCGAACTTGCCCTGTTGGTACTGATCCTCGATCCATCCCTTAAAAACGAAGCAATCCTCGATCGGATGGCTTACCGTTTGGTGGTAAGGGCAATAATTGGGATTATTCACTTCGCTGGGTTGCGGTGGTCGCCTTGGATTTGGCAAATTGATAAGCCTGTTGCGCACCGCCAACTCGAACGGCCTCTTCGTTTTATCCTGCGGGAATGAGTAAGGGCGCTTCATTTTCTCATTATAATAGCGCCGTCTCTCCTCCAATTGATCCGCTAGTCTTGAAGCATTGGGTTGTTGTTAGGTGTTCGCAACGAAGGTCGCCTTCCCTTTACCCTTTTCGTTCCGCGGTTCCGGCTTTGGAGGAGACGGTCTGTGAGCCATTTGATCCATCTGGGCTAACTTGTCGATTAAAGCCTGGAACGTGGTCGGTTTGAAGAACATCATGAACTGTGAAATAGTTGCATGAGGGTCTAGGGTGCCCACGAACATGCCCACCGCTGGTGCTTCCTCGATACGCTGTTCGCACTTCGACCACAGATTTCGCCATCGGATTGCGTATTGAACCCAAGTTGATCAATACCGTTATTGGGTGCGTTCACTGGCACTTGCAAAACGCTGGGTGAACAATAACTCCATTTCTGCGAAAGTTTTGACGGAGTCATTTGGAAGCTCGGAGTACCACTCAAACGCCGTCTTCGATAAGCTGCCGACGAATTGGCGAAGCAAGAGCTTATAATCACCGCCGATGTTGCCACAAAGAGCCCTGAACTGGGCGACATGTTGATGGGGATTGCATGTCCCCTTGTAGACATGGAATTTCGGGATTGTGTAACCCGGTGAGTACTTTATCTAATCATTCCAGCCTGGATACGGTCGCCCTGTTTTGACAACTTGGCCGGCTGCCTCATTTGCCTGGTGAACTCTTATTTGCTGAGTAATATAGTCATCCAGGGCAGATTTAAAGATTGTTTCCTCTTTGGCTGTTGACAGAGCTGGTAAAGGATTCGATGTCTCTCCTCTGTCATCTTCGAGGATAATCGGAGGATCTTCAGCGGGAGGATCGGGCTGAATCATCATACCCACCATATCTTGGAACAGAAGAGCCATTTGCTTTATATTTTCCTCTTGTTCCGCAGCCTCCTTGTCCTTCTTTTCGAGCATTCTCCGAAAGAATTCAGCATCAGTCTCGTGTTCGCGAAGTTGTTCCGATGACGCCTCCTGGCTTTCTTTTGGCCCGGTAAGTGTGGCCATGGCAGTCAGCATCTCCTGAAGCTTCTACTGTTGTTGTTCCTGAGCTCTTGTGATGGATCGGGTGAGTGGTTGGTGGCCCGTCGAAGCGCGGCTATCCTCCTTTCCGGATGCCATGTAAATAGTATGGACCACCATGCCCCCAGATTTAGGGCGTTTGGGCTCAGTGCCTTTGACTTTTGTCGCAGGCATGGGGATCTTCTCCGGCCTTCTCTTCTTATGAGCGGTCGAAGTTAAGGGGGTCGTCGTAGTGGGCACCCAGATAGCTTTCCGTGGTTTGGCAGGATGGCTTTCTTCTTGTTGAACCTTTGCCATTTTCTGTCGGCGAGGGTAATCTTGATCAACCACTGAGTTTCGGACCTGTCGCCAGACCTTGTAGATCTTGGAGGACAGCCGTTTCTGGCTTTGTTTCCGCAACATTCTCCACTGGAGGAGGAGATCTTTTCAGTACGGCGGTAGGAGAATTCCTACGCACCTTATTCAGCAGCTCAAAGTTGTTCCCGGTTGGAACAGCAGCATTAATTTCCGCCGTCGGGGCTGGTGGAGTTAGCCCAGAAGGGGAGTTGCCTCCGGCCTTCCTCACTCGGCACCAGTGGTGACGTCGAGCATGTCGAGCTGATGGAGTTGGCTCGGTGACGGGGATGGCCTTGTCTTGCCTCCTGTTCAGGTGAGGGGCCGTTGCTGGTGTCAGCCTGTTAAAGACTGACTTCTTGGGAGCTTCCAGTGTCAGCACAGGAGAGGTGAAGCTCGTTGGCGGGAGCATGGTCCCGAAAAACAACCCTGTGGTGGCTTGAGTGACCTGTTCCACAGGCATCGTGAACAGGGAAGCCGCTTGGGGCCCGTAGGTTATGCCCCCAGTTGAGGCGGGGCGTGGGTTGCAGCTGCATGTGGAACACTTTGAGCAGGTGAACGCCATTGATCCTTTGCTTTCTGCACCAAGCAAGACGCCAAATCTTAGTACCTTGAAACCCAAGGGCAACTATTAACAATCCGCGATTGGTTCGCGAACAGGACACACGAAGTGTGGAGTGGAAAGAGGAAAAGGTCCCACCGGGTGTGCCAGAATCTGTTCACCGCCGGAAGCCGGGAAGACTGGACGTCTTTCCTGAATCTGGCGGGCAGATGCTAATTGGTGCTATCCGTCCACCTCTCCGAAGATGCCAAGTTGATTTATGACATCATGTATCGAAGGTTTAAACGGATGCGGCCGATGTAGCAGACTTCATCAGATTCCCCCTCGTTTGAGGGGTTTTTTGATTGTGGGGACGCTCTTCCCTGCAGGCGTAAGCCCCTGCAGTTAATTATGCTACCGCATCGCGGTAACAACTTTCTCCTTCTCCGTATGGTTATTTCGTGTCGTGGGTGTTTGTTTTGTGTTCGGTTGCCCGTAGATTGTATACGGAGACTAAGTTATGCGGTCGCCCGTAGGACGTGGATTAGTCCAAATCCGTATCTTTCTTAGATTTGGGTTTGGGGGGTTGTGTTTAAGGATACGTTAGCCTTAGTTGAGGCTAAGATCAACCTAAACGTTTGTTAAGGACACGTTAGTCTAATTTTAGACTAAGATCAACTTAACGGGATCGTTTAGATCCGACAAGAGAGCAATTGGGCTCTATTGTTTAGTTTAGTGACATTGCGGTCGATAATTAGTTTAAGGACATTACGGTCCGTTGTCAGTTTTAAGACATTGCGGTCAAGGTTAAGGACATCATAGTCCATGAGTTTAAGGACCTCACAGTCCAATGTTAGTTTTAAGACATCACGGTCGAGGTTAAGGAAATCATAGTCCGTGGATTTAAGAACTCCACAGTCCGACGTTAGTTTTAAGACATCACGGTCAAGGTTAAGGACATCATAGTCCGTGGATTTAAGGACACCACAGTCCGTTGTTAGTTTTAAGACATCACGGTTGAGGTTAAGGACATCATGGTCCGTGGATTTAAGGACCGCACAGTCCGATGTTAGTTTTAAGACATCACGGTCGAGATTAAGGACATTATGGTCCGTATATTTAAGGACCGCATAGTCCGATGTTAGTTTTAAAACATCACAGTCGAGATTAAGGACATCATAGTCCGTGGATTTAAGGACCCCACAGTCCGTGAAATATGTGGTTGTCGGGACCCGTCACCTCTCTGACGACGTTGAGGGATTACAACGACAAATATCAAAGGAGTGAAGAGATGTACCCTCGAACCGGGTGTAAATTGATTAGAAGAGCAGATGTGCTCAGTCCAATTTAAATTGAGGACTTATGGCCAGAATTGGGCTAAGTCCAGTTAAAAAACATTTCATTTTTGTTCTGCCTGTTAGGCCTTTGTTTAGGCTCTGCCCTTTTAATTGGGCTCTGACATTTCGTCTAGAATTAAATGCATAGCATTTATCAGAACAAGGTATGTTCTGACAGCGCGCCATGTGGCACATCAGGCGCTTTGCGCCAATTAAGGAGCGCATCGCGCTAGCGCACATAAGGGTGACACGTGTCGCTTAGCGCTAAGCGCGCTGCACCAGTCTATGGGTGTGCCAGTGAGTGACACGTGGCGCGCATGGCGCTGAGCGCCAACCCAAGAGCGCAGTGCGCTGTTTTCAGGAGCGCAAGGCGCAGATCGTGTCTATGGTTGACACGTGGCATGTTACGGCGTTGAGCGCCAGTCCAAAGAGTGCGAGGGCGCAGTTCATGAGTGCAAAGCACTGTCCAATAGCGCAGAGCGTATTTTGATCAATTTAAGATCAAAGAACAAGTTTAAGTTCTTCTTATAAAGAGGCCTTGCCTCAAGATTCAAGAACTAAGTTCTTATTCTTATAAAAGGCTCTGTCTTTTTAGATCAAGAGATCTGTGAAGTAAAATACTTTTTTTTTTATGAATTAGATCTTGATCTTTTCTTTTTATTCAAAGACCTCGGTCTTTCTTATAGATCTAAGATCTTTTTAGAAGACATTTCTTCTTTTTACGAGATGTTTTCATCTCTGTTTTCCAAGGAATCGGTTCTTTACCTTTCTTTTCTTCTGAGTTTCTCTCAAAGTTTGCAGATGGTTTTCTCTTTTTCTCTCTCTCTCTCTGGGACTTGAAGTCTTAGGGGCTTTATATAGGGCCAATTGATTTGTTAAATCGGTTTAAAAGATCTTTCTCTTGATTGATCGGGGAATATTTCCCACCGTTGGATCTTTGATCCTAAGGCTTCTGTTTGACAGAAGGTAATCTTCTAGTTTTAATAAAGATTGGAAAAATCTTTCTATGCAGAATTTGTTCTATTTTTGGTATTCATTATTTACCATTGGATCATTGATCCAGCGGTGCTTAAAAGACAATCTTGTTGTTTGGAAAGATTTTGAGAAATCTTTCCTTAACAGAATTTAATTCTAGTTAATAAATGATTTATTATTACTAGATCCTTAGATCTAACGGTGGGAATTTTAATTCCAGCGCTGGCGCACCCAATTTGGACACGCAAAGCGCAGCACAACTGCGCTAGCGCACTCGTGTTCGCTACGTGGCGCGCAGTGCGCAGAGCGCTGGATCTGAAGCGTTGCTTCAGCAGAGCGCTGGATCTGAAGCGTCGCTTCAACAGAGGTGTTTTTTCACCTTCCTTTTAAATCAAACTTATGTTCCCGAGAATCTTTCATTTCCCAAATTTGGAAATAGTTCTATTGTGCACAAAATCTTATGTGCTTCGTCTTTATAACTCGAAGCAAAGGTTCTTCCTTTTCTCATCCCCAAAGAACTTTTCTCAACTATGGCTTGTAACCGCTCTCATGCTCGTAGACAACCATGGGAAGTGCCCATTCAGGACCTTGTTCCTCTCTTTGCTGCGCGCTTGGTGGATCCTTCTTTCACGGATGAGCAGTGCGACGCTACGCTGCACGAGCTTTTGACTCGTGTGGGGTCCTTTCTTCCCCCACACTCTATTTGGTTTCGGATGATCCATATGTCTGTGCTTGCCGATCTTCCCTCTTCTCCAGCAAAGATGTCCTCGGCAATGCTGGATACTGCCGAATACAAGATCGAGTTCTTCTTGGAGGCGCACTTGATCACTCGGGCCCTGAGGGATTGTTCCATCCACTTGTTGAGCCAGATACGGGCTCGTCGGGTTGTCATCACCACTTTTTCTTAGGAGTGCGGCGTCGACCGTTGGATGGCTACCCCTCGGGAGGATCACCGTTTCGACATGATAGAGAAGACGGGGAGGGAGCTGGATAATCTTCTCTTTAGCTTTGTGAACCCCTGTCCTTCTGATCCCATATTTGGTGATCTTTTTTAAATGTAATGACAATAATAATAATAAAAAGATTGTTTAATCTAGTAATTTGTTATCTGCTAAGTGTTCTGTAATTTTTTAATTTTTTGTCATTCCTTTGTGAAATGTTTATGTGCTGCATAATTATGAAGCGTTGCTTCGCTTTTCCAACTTGGCAACAGAGCTTTGCTCTAATTTGGGGTGCGCTAGCGCATTCGTGTTTTGACACGTGGCGCGCAGCGCGCCTTGCGCTAGCGCATTCGCACTCGACATGCGGCGCGCAGCGCAGAGCGCAGCGCAACTGCGCCAGCGCATCAGTGTCGGACACGTGGCGAGCAGCGCAGAGCGCAGGATTTGAAGCGTTGCTTCAATTTTGACTCTTAAATTTCTAAACAGAGCTTTGCTTTGACTGGGGGGAACAGAAGCATCGCTTCATTTCCAATCTTGGAATTTGAACAGAGCTTGGCTCTGATTTGGGGACGCAGAAGCGTCACTTCATTTCCCGTCTTGGAATCAGAGTTTTGCTCTGATTGGGGGAAACAAGGAGTACAACCAGTTTGCATCACAACCGGACGTCTAGTTTCGTTCAGCTTTTCATTTCATTTCATCTTATTTATGTATGCTTCCTTATTAAGACTTATCATATTATCGTATTTTATATTCAGATATTTTATCTATTGTGAATCTTGTATGTAATAAATCAGAGTTGGATTTCATTCTTTTGTTTGTTCTTGTTACTTTATGTTGCTTATAGACGTTTAGCGTATTTATTTTGAGAAATGATATTCTCATAATAAATACGTTGCGGGATTGCCACGTCATCGTTTCCATCTACCGGGAAGCGGGGCGTGACATAATAATTTATAGATATAAATAGATTGTGTAAACAAAAGTAAGAATGAGCATAACGAGGGACCAGAAAAGTGATAGATTTAATTTTAAGAGTATCATATTTAGAAGAATATAAATAAATTTTATAGAGGTATATTCTCAACTTATCTATTAAAAACTATCTTTTCAAAAAAAATGTTGTTAAATCATTGCTTACTCTTTATATATACATAAGAAAAGTAATAAACAAAAATCTTAACAAAATCAATTTATATTTTAATAAACTAGAATTTTAAATTAAAACCGTTGCTGTCATAGGTCATACATGATTATTTCTAATACATTATAAAAAAAAATTAATAAATCTCTTCTCTATTATTATAGGTAAAATGAAGAGGGTTGAAATTGATTGAGATGTGGCTTCATATTATTTTAGAGAAATCAAACAAAAAACATCATTATTTTATGTGCAATACACGTAATTAAATTCCACATCATTATTATTTTACACCTGCGATGCACGTAAGTAAATAACCAGTGCAATACAAAATCAACCATACTACCTATGGTGAGGAATTATCCTTTCAGGTCATATTAAGGCTATCAATCAGATATCAGGAACAGAAAATAAATACCTATCTATCTCATGTCCAGACTGCTACAATAAATAATAACGAGAAAGGTAGCGGAAGCAAATAAAGATCCAATAAAAGAAACAATATCTTAGGCTCGTCCCTTATAGGATCACAAAGATAAAACGATAAATCCATAACTAGAAAATAAATCTAAAGTATCACTGAACTAAAATAAGTAGAAAGCTCTTCACTGCCCGACAATCTTGTTAAAGCATTCCTGATCCTCCTGTGACAAGGTCAAAGGATCTGGGCCATGCAAAATCCAGACGTCATTGTGTCATAGATATCATAATAATAATGTGAACAGTATGCTATATAGGATGCCATGTGAAAGAGTGAGATATCATGAGTATAACCAAAAGTAGTCACATGTGATATAATAAGCAAGATATAGGCAGTCACACATGTATCCTATGGGTCAATATTTTCTAGTTTATCTATCCTACAGGTATTTGAAACTAATTAATATTCTCGTCCATGTAACTCAAAAGTATATATCCCGTTACCTCCGGAACCACGGACGCAAGATATATCCCGTTACCCCCGGATCAAGGATGCAAGTGCATAAATCAAGAATGATTTGTTCCGTTAACCCTCGGAACCACGGAAACATGTAATATCATTTTGAGTTACGCTTTTGATTTCTCCATTTCCCCAGTTTTTATTTTCCAAGTCAGGTATGAAAATAATATCTACCTAATACCAATACAGGGATAAGCAGGTACAATTTATGTCTATCAAGACAACATATTACGTCCATCAGGATAACAAGTCAGAATTGTTGGCATCAGTAAGTACTACAGGAAAATAGGTACTAGCATGATAGCAATAACAGTAACAAGATGACAGGTTACAAGCATGTCAGGGATAGTGTACTAAATCAGGTGAAGTTTTTATCTTGCAATAACATCATGTACACAAGTTATGATGAATATAGTTGTATCTGTTATCTAGATGCGATATATGATGTAGAGAAAATAACCATATCAATTCCTACAGGTTCAATTTATTAAGTTGACCGTATTAGAATAGTTTTGTCATAATTATTAGGTATTATTATTTAGATATACTTGCGTAGAAATTTATAAATTAGATTATAAGACTTATTAATGTTAACTATTTAACGGCATACGATTTATAAATATCTATAATCGTATATAATAGCATCATAATAATATTACAATAATATGTGTGTATATTGCGAAATTATAGCATGTAGAAAGTTAGAAAATTGCCTCGAAAACGACGAACACATAACGGAACAACGACGACGGAGATGCAAAAAACGTTGCAACACAAGATCTCAACGTCGGATGCTTGGCTCGAGTATAGGTGTTGCAACCAAGAGATTAAGAAGAAGAAGACGGCGGCAATGGCGACACGACGATGAAGATGACGGCGAGGTCTAGACCTGCTGCTGCAACGTTGGCTATGACGATAAGTTTCTGTTGGCGAGATATCGACGGCGACCAGGTGTTGGGTGCTCGGCCTTGCTGTCAAAACGACAAGAGGTAGAAGAAGATGCAGGTGATGCTCGAGGCTTGGAGGCTGATGACGATGGTGGTGGTGGAGATGACCGGAGTTGATGGGTTTTGGGTTGAGGTTGGTGATGGTGCTCGGGTAGGAGATGAAGTCAATGAGAGAACAAAAGTGATAGTGGTGATCGGTGGCGACGACGAGGATGGAAGGCGAGGGTGCAGGCAAGATGAGTGGGTTGACGACGAGGGTGAGGAGTTATTCAGGTCAAGGGTCGATGGCAATGGGTGCTAGGGTTGAAGCTCGTTGATGGAGGAAGACGATGGGCTGCTTGGGTGTTCTCGGAGCTGAGATGATGGTGGACAGCGAGCTTAGGTTTGGAGACGAGGGAGAGAGAGAAACAGAGAGAGAGAAGGATATGGGTTTAATTAATTGGTTGATTGATTAATTTTCATTTTATGGTTTGGTTTTATATATATATATATATATATATATATATATATTAGTTAGGTAAAATATAATATTATAAAAGATATTGTAGAACCCCATCAACCTGTTTGTTAGGATCTCAAAGATATAATTAGGAGATTATTAAACAACTAACTTATATACGTATTATTTCACAACATGCTAAATCATAATATCATTGCTACAAAATATCCAAGACGGTAAATTATATACATATTATTTAAGATGCAAATGGATTTACAAACAATAGATAATTATTAAACAAATATCATAACATCTTTAATAGTACATTAGCAACCAATTGTTAGATACTAATTATCTTTAATAACCAGTCTGTATAACCATAATGTATGGCTGCAAAAATATCTTCTAGTTTAAATATTGTATATATTTTATTTGAGATTCATATTGATTTATTCTATGGATAAATATCAATAAAAAATATACTCTATCTAAATATCAACCCATAACGGATTTTACGTAAGTGGGCCGGATACAAACATGATAATCACGCATGCTATTCAAACACCAATTATAACCCATAAAATAATAATTAAAAGAAACCCAATGTACTAATTAATATCATTAAATAACGTACGATCGTGCAAAGGTGTTACATTATACCCAACTATAAAAAGAATTTCATTCTCGAAATTGGCGGAAATAGGGAAAAGAGAAGAATAAGGAAATACGGATTCAAGAAAATAGATGCGGAAACTGTAAGTGCACGGCGGCGCCCCGGCCGTCGATCCAACGCCGGAAACGCGGAAACGAAAAACTTTGCAAAACTTGCAAACCGGCACCACCGCGCACTAAAACCCGGATCGGGCCATTAACCTAACACTAGCAAACTAAAAGATGGGAAAAAGAGATATACCGAGCGATTCGTGTCCTTCGGTCTTCGTCTCTTCTCCGATCTCCCGCGGAATCTCCGTTCGTCACCTCCTCGTCGGAAAGGGCACCACGTAGCCGGATTCTTTTACGGGCTCCCACCTCTGGACCGAGACAACTCGGGCGCGAAGTTGGTAAGCCGACGCGTCCAAAGGTACTGTAGGTGTAGTGTAGAATTTATTGTCTCTTTGGGGTTTATGTTGCCATGATAGTGTGGAGGAAAGAACAAAGGAAATGAACTTGGGATTTTGGTGTGACCCAAGAATGATATGAAGAATATCCCACACCAAAAGAACCCCTCTCTTTTCCTCTCCAAGATGTGGCCGGCCCCTCATGCAAAATGGTGGAGGGAAAAAGAATGGGATAAAACAAAAAGAGAAAAAGTGTGATAAAAAGAGAATTATGTCACACCCAAGTCTAATACAAATCCCACTCAATCTCATCACATTAATTGCAAGCCATAATGAAGCAAGAAAAGAATGGAATCTAATGATGCTATGGTTATCATAATCCCTCAAATAGCAAATAAACCCCCTCCACAAAATGTAATTTGCACAACTGCAAATAACCCCCTCTATCGGAAAGTCCGGCCGTGAAGGAACAAAGGAAAACCGGCCGGAACGGAATACAAACTGGCAACTTCAGAAAACTGATCCCGTAATAAATTACAGGAAAACCCCGCGACTGCATATACATGTCCGCATTTGTATTCCCACTGAACACAAATGCAAAGAGACAAAATCTACACTGTCTAATACTAGGATCCGGCTTAAACCAAAGCCGGCTAGTAAAATCCGTCCGATCACGATTCGTGCAATACCGCACGTATCTGATCGAACCCTGCCATATCTCTATACGGCCTCTACAGCGTTTCGCCCGAAACTTGAGTAACTGTGTGTGGGGGACTCTAAAGACTCGTCAATACTTTGGCTGTGGATTTAACCACTAGCACGTCTGAGATATAAGCCAATACGTGACGGGCTACCAGGTATTGACCAAAAGGAACGTCGATGAGCGAACTCATCTTGACACCCTACTGAGCTTATCAGTGACAATATCCGTACAGTCCGGTCCGTTCGTCTATGAGCATCGCATGGCGGGCCTAGGGGGTTGGTAAAAGTCAGACCCCCAAAAGCGGCACAAGTCGTGTCGGAGTGTAGTCCAGAACACCCTGAGATACTACTAGAATACCTACCAGTAAATCTCCTGCCTTGGCCAAGGACTTTCATGTACCGGCTCTCCTAAACACAGCGTGACCTCACCCCCAATACCGGGAGAGACGAATCCCTGCAGATCCGCTCACTGCCTTCATGTGGCTCGGGACTGTACCCAACTAAAACCTGTTTGCACGTCTCCTTTGAGCGTGGTAGGGTAGTAATCAAAGCACAGCGGGAACTCACACGAGACAAATGGCGATCTCAGGTCGATGAACTAACCTGTACACATGTCACTAGGGAACTGCTATCTGACGTTAGGTATAATACCAACTAGCATGTTCCCGACGAGTCCTGTCCGGTGTACTCATAACCCAATGAGCACCTGTATACATCTTAGGTGAACCAACTGACACCAGTGGCTTGTGAGACCGGCCACCGCCCCTCGTCGGGGTCTCGACTGTATACACCAGTCTACTCTGGAGTATCGATGCCCTGTCTCGAAACTCCCACTACTAGGGACCATTTAAGGATGTGCTTATAGACCCCAGCTCCCACGTATATGATCGCCCTCATACTGCTGGTAGTCAAGCAAGAATCCTAGGGGCTCTATCAAAGTGCAATAGTGACCTGTAAGGTCATCTAAAGCAGTACACGATGATAAAGATAAACCAGATAGCATACTATTATCTTGAGTAAGACTGTCCTACCGGCATAGGTCCTCCCTCAATCATTGCAATCACGTGCCTGTGATCCAATAATTGACTCTAAGGGCACTATATCCAACAATCTCCCACTTGCACTCAAGGCTAATTATTGCGATGTCGCATACTCACAGCCCGTGTGATACCGAACATCCAACTCCTCTACTAATCAGTCTCACAAAGCTCGTTTGCGAAACTATTGCGTTCGAGGAATAGCCTCAGTGAGTGGATCCGCTCTGATGTTTCTTTCTATATCTCTCTTTATCTCAAGTTCGCGGAGAAAACCATCTCCCGAAATGAGCAATACCTGTCTTAGAAAATGTCTGGATATCTGATGGGACCTAGCTCATAAATGAACTCCAAATCCAAACTTCTTAGACTGTATCGTCAACTGAACTTAATCAGTGTCCTGCGCCATCCTTCCCTCAGTATCCACCTGGACCACCTGTCCAAAATACTGCCCCTCGTCAGAGGGAAAACTATAACTCTGACAGTCACTCTGTCATCCAGGTCACCTTGGAAGCCTGGAATGATAACTGTCTCCCTAATGAGGCTGTCGTTATCATATCCCTAGAACATACACTTATGTTCTAAAGCTGCTTCCGATTGTTTCTCCAGGATTGGATTAATATCAACTTATTGCATCTACTGCAAAAACAACATCTGGTGTGGTACTTGACATCTCATGATTGACTCAATTGCCTAAGCAAGTGATCTGCCAATCATGTACATCCCTCTCTACTTTAGTCTGTAAGACACCTTTAGAGAGGGTGACTCCATCACCTGCAGGTACACTACCGTGCCAGGAGTCGTCCATTCTAAATACTCATAGAATGCTGTCTAAGTACCCAGATTGGGAAACCACCCAAATCTAGATCTAAAACCATAGATCCAGTAACCAGAATGTCTGATATAATATCCAAGTCCTATGTGGAGAAACTACTGTGTGACAACCAATGTATAACCGACCGTAGTATAGGAATATCACTTCCTACTCTGTGTATGTCATCCATATACCAGGACATCACACCCTACTACCTTCTCAACAGATCCATCCTCTATTCTGATGAAGTCAAACCTATGACTGTCACATCAGAAATAGATGATCTATCTCCGTTATATCTGCTTTAGTCTATAAATAGACATAAGCCACTTGTCCACCAATGCTTCCGCTGCTCCCACTGACTACGACAACCCTCTGGCAGAGTCATATACACGTGCACTTCTAAAGCTAGTTTAGAACGACGCTATAGTCATCCTCCTGCCGGGTCTCACAGTCTGGAACAACAGCAATGGCAAGTCTGGGTAAACAAGAACCTCTCTGTCACCGTCCTTGAGGCTACCGGAGTACCTCTCGGGTGCCTGAGGTTACCCACCATATCTGCGGAGTGGCCAATGGAATGTCAAATCAGATTGAATGTTTAGGTTCTTATCAAATTTTCCGTAATCGTTTGCGGTTCTGGAATCACTTCCAGTTCTACCATACTCCCACTGCTGTTTTCTGAAAAAATCAATTTTAAAAACTGTGGCGAGTCAAGAACAATATCACTATTGATCTTCCAGATGGTAGAAAGTCAACCCTCGTCATAGCCCGGGTCAACCCACAAACAGCCATTACAGAAACGTGCCTTGAGTTATCCAGAGTCTGGTTTTAAGCATAGGCCGGACAACTCCCCGTATCTTAACAATGTCAAGATATGAACTGTTCTATATCCAATACAGAAACAGAGGCACTGATTTAATTGAACCAGATTCAAATCATGCAGCTGTCTCCAGTGCATGTCAAGTAAATGGAGAGAGGCCGATCAGCGTTACTCAACTTAGGAGTGCTTCCAATTATGAGTAACCTGAAAGAGAAGCAAGTTCTCTTAATCATTGCTATCAACTGAATACCATACACAAGTATCTACATCTTCGATCACCTTGAAGAATCCCGATACTTGCAATACCTGGTTCTCTACTTTACTCTTATACCTATAACTTCTCAAAATTTGGACCTTGTGTTTCTACGAAACACCTGTCAAACTAGAGAAGTCATAAGTAAACCGAATATAGTACGAGGACCATCCCCTCTGTCCTAATGGACATTGGAAAACATACAATACTCTGTATAAGTCCCGTGAGTCTAATAACTCATTCACTGTGTGTCGTAGGTTGAAAACTGTACTATGGTTATGAAGAATTACACCGCTGTTTAATGCTCCTTACCTAACCATCCACTGATATAGGTAAATGTTATGGACATAATTTCAAAAAGTTATATCTCACTCTATGAAAATAGACGTACAGATATATCAATTTAAAATTGATGCATAACAACGGATATTCAAAACCAAATATTTGCCGTCCGGCAAACAACCCAGGCGATTTCCTCAAATATCACCAATTACAACGAATTCCGATATAATGAGGATGATCACCTAATTCCCAATAACTTACTCCCACTCATCATCTGTAAAACCATACAGATGTGAGAATCATACTTGGTAAATACATACCCTGAAGCAAGTGTCTAACTGGGAAATCAGTTTTCTTTTAACAGTACACAGTGAAACTGAAACATTGAAATGTTTCGTAGAGGTATCCGGGTATTCTTAGTAATGCCTCTTCCATTATCAGATTCACAACTGTAACCGTATAAATCTTTGCCACCTCTCCAAATCCCTTTATATGTCTTTAGTCATTACCTTCTGTACACCCCTTTAGGCTAAATGGTTTTCTTCCTTTTCTACCGCTCGGCACCAGCCTATGGTTTGGAAGAAGACTATCCAATAAGCATAATGGGTGTACTGTCCTAATCCTAGGAACACTCGCAATGCGAGAGAAGGTGAAAATAAAAGACACCTGAATAAACCTTATTCCTATTTCTCCTGAACCAGAATCCATCCCTGAACTGGAACAAGTTCCTTTCGAGTTCGTATATAACCATACGATGGAATATCCAATATACTGTGGATCTTCGTAGTGATACGGAGTGTCCTGGAGAAATACAAAGGTGATTTAGGATTGGCGAAGAAATACTTGGTTTGGTCGTGAATAGCTGTCGCAATTTACTTTGCCCTCTTACTAATCCCTTGATATGTCTTTACTTAATACCTTCTGTACACCATCGTTATGCTAATTGGTTTTCTTCATTCCCCACCGTTCGGCACCAGCCTAAGGTTTGGAAGAAGACTATCCAATTTGCATAATAGGTGTACTATCTCCTAAACCAAGGAGTACTCGCAACCTGAGAGAAGGTAAAAGGAAAAGACAACTGAATAGTCCTATTCGTTTTCTCCAGAACCGGAAACCATCCTCGAATATATTCCTTCGAGTTCGTATATAACCATACGATGGTTTTGTCTAATGGAAGTGGACGTTCGTAGTAATACGGGGTGTCCTGGAGAAAAGGGTAAAAGTAGGAGTGGCAATGAGGTTTGCAACTCTGACAATCCAAAAGCCAGTCTTATAAGAAGGTTCGGTCAACTTGGTCTCTAAGTCATAGTCTAGGGTCGGGCCAATGGTCGCTGCCAAAGAGAGAGAGAAAAGAAACACTCAGCGTGCACTCTAAACTAGATCAGAATGGTTACCAATTTATCTAATCTGGAAACCTCCCACTGTAACGTCAAATTCTTCCCCAAACCTGAAAGAAGAATTAGTCGGGATAACCCGAGGAGTAAACCAACTCATCAGTGGGATTCGGGATCCAACTATCATCGCATGATAACGTGACGGAATCCGCTCACATTATCACACTCCAGAAGGTATGCGCATATTTGGCAAGTTTCAGTTTCTTTAGAAACCCCCGATGTGATTTTTGCCCCATGCACTTATGACCTTGACTTTGGCCAACATATCATAAGTCACATGTCAAGTTCTACCCATCATTCTCCAGCTTAATTTGAACCCACCCGTACATACCCTTTACTTTGGCCAAAATAGTAGTACGACTGTCCCAAACCAACGCATCTATCTATGCAGCATATGAATACCCAATAGCTACCAATCACTGTGCCTTGACTTTGGCCAACATACACAGCTTGAATACTTATTGACTATTCATATGAAACGACGGAGGGCTACGAATGGTTTCTGGCGAAAACCTTTAACGTAATGAACTTGATATCGTTGAAGGAACTGGATAGCTTTTTAAAAATATAGTGACGAAAACCTTTGCTAAAGAGGTCACTCCCGGTGAAGGGATCTCGGCTCTTTCCCCGTAGAATGAGGTGCAGGATATTCCAACTGAATACCACGATGCAAAACAAAAGTAAATGGCTATAGTGAAGTTATTGCCCTGACGCAAACTTCTGTCCAAGGGGTCACTCCCGGTGAAGGGATCTCGGCCCTTGCCTCGTCGACTGAGGTGCTGGATATTCATAACCGAATACCACTGTGCAAAACAAAAGAGAACGACCTTGCAATAACAGCTTTTTTTTGAAAAATGTTCCAACAACATCAGAATAGGTTTGTTTAGCTTGCATTGATCCGAATCAACGCAGTCCCATCAATTGATCACACCAATAAAGAACGAAAATAATGACGTACGTATATGCCATCCGCATTCGCCACTGGGTCCCGTCATCACCCGTTAGGTTAGATAACTAACGACAGAGCGGGGACTGAACTAGCGCGGATGCAAAACATATACAACATCTACTAGTATATATATCAATATATAATATTCGCTCAAGGCGTGATAAAAAAGCAACATCACAGAAATGTAACCAGCATCACAGAACAATACAGATATCTGGGATCCCCGGGTTTCATAGAGCCGCTACTGAAACCCGACGTTCTCCTGGTCGTGTGGATAGCCTGTGCAATGAAATTCTAGACCCCTACGGGCGCGGCAAGTTACCCGCCAAAACCTGAAGCGAGGCAGCCCCCTTCAACAACGTGAATGGACCACCCAGCACTTCATGGAATCCGGTAACTTGGGCACCCCTCCTTGGGTCAACCTGTACCCCTACGAGTGCGGCGAATAGCCCGCCAATTCTAGAGTGAAGCCCCCTCCGTCTCAATGCCATGAAATGCGGGCCCGTTGCCCTCTAGAATCCGGCTATCCGTGCACCCCTCCGCGGGGTAATCCTAGTACAGAAAGTAAAATATACATACAACGGGTATATCGACCTCGACCCGGTCGTGCCCCAAAAGAATAATACAAACAGGCAGTGACGGCAGTCCACATGTTGGATGCTCGCCCCGCAATATCAAATGTACATATAAAACAAAACTGTACTAACATTGCATCCAGGCTATCCCCACGACCAATCCGCAACATCACAGCACAACACAGAACATCAACGTGAATGTCACGTTCGCAAATCCGTCTAAAATGGGCTATAGCAGTTAGACAGGATTTACCGATCAAATGGCATTCACGGTCGCAGATATAATATAAATACTGTGAACTAACATGTTTAAAATTCTCGATCGATCAAATTTACCGAAGTGGGCCTCAAGCACTACTGTAGCACTCACAGAAAATCTGGGCCCAAAAAGAATATCCCAAAACCCCCATATCCTAACCAGAAGCCTACTGTGAAAATTTGGTGCAAAGATAGAACTTTCCCACCGCGGAACCGTGGCCAAACCATGGGTTTGGCCGCGTTTCCGCGGTCGTATTAAGGAATCATTGCATCGAATTTTCCCAGAATGCTTAGATTTTCCTGCATGTGTTTCTGCAACAACCTGAAAAAAATTTCGAGCTAAAAAAAAATCGACAGAAACTTATGCAATGGAAAATACGGTTTTTGGGATTTTTGTTCGATCGAGTTCTAAACATACTAGAGCAAGCTAGACTAGGTTAATGGCGTGGCTCTGATACCAGTGTAAGTGCACGGCGGCGCCCCGGCCGTCGATCCGACGCCGGAAACGCGGAAACGAAAAACTTTGCGAAACTTGCAAACCGGCACCACCGCGCACTAAAACCCGGATCGGGCCATTAACCTAACACTAGCAAACTAAAAGATGGGAAAAAGAGATATACCGAGCGATCCGTGTCCTTCGGTCTTCGTCTCCTCTCCGATCTCCCGCGGAATCTCCGTCCGTCACCTCCTCGTCGGAAAGGGCACCACGTAGCCGGATTCTTTTACGGGCTCCCACCTCTGGACCGAGGCAACTCGGGCGCGAAGTTGGCAAGCCGACGCGTCCAAGGGTACTGTAGGTGTAGTGTAGAATTTATTGTCTCTTTGGGGTTTATGTTGCCATGATAGTGTGGAGGAAAGAACAAAGGAAATGAACTTGGGATTTTGGTGTGACCCAAGAATGATATGAAGAATATCCCACACCAAAAGAACCCCTCTCTTTTCCTTTCCAAGATGTGGCCGGCCCCTCATGCAAAATGGTGGAGGGAAAAAGAATGGGATAAAACAAAAGGAGAAAAAGTGTGATAAAAAGAGAATTATGTCACACCCAAGTCTAATACAAATCCCACTCAATCTCATCACATTAATTGCAAGCCATAATGAAGCAAGAAAAGAATGGAATCTAGTGATGCTATGGTTATCATAATCCCTCAAATAGCAAATAAACCCCCTCCACAAAATGTAATTTACACAACTGCAAATAACCCCCTCCATCGGAAAGTCCGCCCGCGAAGGAACAAAGGAAAACCGGCCGGAACGGAATACAAACTGGCAACTTCAGAAAACCGATCCCGTAATAAATTACAGGAAAACCCCGCGACTGCATATACATGCCTGCATTTGTATTCCCACTGAACACAAATGCAAAGAGACAAAATCTACACTGTCTAATACTAGGATCCGGCTTAAACCAAAGCCGGCTAGTAAAATCCGTCCGATCACGATTCGTGCAATACCGCACGTATCTGATCGAACCCTGCCATATCTCCATACGGCCTCTACAGCGTTTCGCCCGAAACTTGAGTAACTGTGTGTGGGGGACTCTAAAGACTCGTCAATACTTTGGCTGTGGATTTAACCACTAGCACGTCAGATGTATAAGCCAATACGTGACGGGCTACCAGGTATTGACCAAAAGGGATGTCGATGAGCGAACTCATCTTGACACCCTACTGAGCCTGTCAGTGACAATATCCGTACAGTCCGGTCTGTTCGTCTATGAGCATCGCATGGCGGGCCTAGGGGGTTGGTAAAAGTCAGACCCCCAAAAGCGGCACAAGTTGTGTCGGAGTGTAGTCCAGAACACCCTGAGATACTACTAGAATACCTACCAGTAAATCTCCTGCCTTGGCCAAGGACTTTCATGTACTGGCTCTCCTAAACACAGCGCGACCTCACCCCCAATACCGGGAGAGACGAACCCCTGCAGATCCGCTCACTGCCTCCATGTGGCTCGGGACTGTACCCAACTAAAACCTGTTTGCACGTCTCCTTTGAGCGTGGTAGGGTAGTAATCAAAGCACAGTGGGAACTCACATGAGACAAATGACGATCTCAGGTCGATGAACTAACCTGTACACATGTCACCAGGGAACTGCTATCTGACGTCAGGTATAATACCAACTAGCATGTTCCCAGCGAGTCCTGTCCGGTGTACTCATAACCCAATGAGGACATGTATACATCTTAGGTGAACCAACTGACACCAGTGGCTTGTGAGACCGGCCACCGCCCCTCGTCGGGGTCTCGACTGTATACACTAGTCTACTCTGGAGTATCGATGCTCTGTCTCAAAACTCCCACGACTAGGGACCATTTAAGGATGTGCTTATAGACCCCAGCTCCCACGTATATGATCGTCCTCATACTGCTGGTAGTCAAGCAAGAATCCTAGGGGCTCTATCAACGTGCAATAGTGACCTGTAAGGTCACCTAAAGTAGTACACGATGATAAAGATAAACCAGATAGCATACTATTATCTTGAGTAAGACTGTCCTACAGGCATAGGTCCTCCCTCAATCATTACAATCACGTGCCTGTGATCCAATAATTGACTCTGAGGGCACTATATCCAACAGAAACTTTTGTCGAATTTTCTCTTTACGTTCCCATGCAGATTCTCCATGCGAACGATTTCCCCACGAAACAAGCATTAAGGGGATCACTCTATTCTTGAGAACCTTTTCTCATCGATCTACAATAGCCGTCGGTTGCTCTTCATAAGTCAAATCACCCCTCACAGTCAATTCCGAGTGGTTTAGGATGCACGTCTCATCTCGAACATATTTGCGAATTTAAGATACATGAAACACGTCATGCACTCATGCCAAGGACGGTGGTAAAGCTAATCAATAAGCCACTTCCCCAATACACTCAATGATATCGAAAGACCTCACAAATCGAGAACTAAGCTTGCCTCGATTACCAAACTGGATTACTCTCCTAGTCAGTAATATCTTCAAGAACACATGATCACCAACAACAAACTCTAACGGCCTTCTTCCAGTATCAGCCAAACTTTTCTGTCGATCTTATGCCATCTTCATATGATCACGAATCAAGTTAACTTTCTCCACAGTTTGCACAATCAGTTTCAGTCCCAACAATTTTCTTTCTCTAATATCATCCCAACATACCGGCGAGCGACACTTACGACCGTACAATACTTCAAATGGAGTCATCTGTATGCCTGAAAACTGTAATTGTACGAGAACCCCACTAAATGTAAACGATCCTTCCATGAACCCTTGATTAAAAAATTTATCGTATTTTTTTTATAATACGGTGCAAGGCACATGCAAAAGCTCTAATAATTTTAGTTGAGAATTGGGCAGACCAAAAATTTGACCAATTTGGTTTAAGGAGCGGTATAGATTGTTAAGCAAGCTGATTTTTGTAAATCTATTAGGTTTTTTTATAAAAAAAATTGCTGATTCTTTGTTTTCTTGGTTTAGAGAAACAAAATAAATGCGTTTGACTTTATATAAGTGCTTAATGCTTAAGAGGATAACATAATTTCGAGCAATGAGAATTTAGTGTCTTCTGTTTAATAGTCGGCTGTAAATTTAACATTAAATAAACCAAATAAAAGAGGGTTGATGTCATCTTGTAAGAATTAATTTATCAAATATTTTATAAATCCTTAGATCATATTTAACAACAAGAGATTAAAATTGCATTTGAGAGAGAAACGAAGCTCAATTCTCAATCAGTTGTGAATATTTAGTTTAGTCACGCCAAGAGTAAAGTTCAGATAGAATCCTCATTTGATGCAAAGATAGAAACTGGTTATCCACCGTTCATGGTGTGATACATGGACGGTTGAGATTAAAAGAAAAAACTAACTCCTATATTTGAGGCCGTTGTTTTTTCTTTTCAAATCTCAACCGTCTATGCATTACATGATGGATGGTGGATAACCCGTTTCTACTTTTAAGTATCAAATGAAGATTCTATCAGAAACGCGCTCATCGGACAGTGTATCCACTTACAAATAAAGAGAACAAAAAACATTAAGATGGGATTCTAGATTTTTTATTTTTTATTTTTACTTTTTATCCTTTTTCCCCTTTAGAATATGACAATTTTGTGTCGGAAAGAGAAAATAGCCTAATTTTTACTTTTTATTAAAAACAATATATGAAGCGTATGCACTCATGAGGTTAGTGGCGCTGTGCCAAGAAATAGCAAAAAACAGGGACGTGGGCGATGGGCCCCACCATAAATGCATGGCCCCACGCTCTTTCTTCCGGGTGCGCCATCCTCCTTGAAAATATGCTACATTTGCATCAAAACAGTATTTAAATTCCAAACTTTTGGGGTTGACTCTATGGACGTCATTGTCTTCAATAATTTTTTTTTTCCAGAGAAAATATCTACTGCTTGCATTCATATTCGTATTAGAAAAAGAGAATCGACATCTTCAAAAGAAGGAAACATAATATAAGTTTGAAGGGTGTGTGAGAATAATGAAAGAGAAAAGCCATATGACAATCAATACCGACCTATTTCATCTTCATTTAGTACTAAAATCGTATATACAATAATTTTTATTTGCTTCTAATACTTTTAGCCGTTAGTTTAGGCACACATGCAAAATCAACGGTTTTTCTGATAATTGAACATTTTGGCTCAATTTAATCAACGATTAAAAGGTATTAGAATCACATGAAAATTGTTGTATCTAGATTCTAGACGATGACCGAAGATGAAGAAGTCCGTTGTCGATCATCCGATAAAAAAGCGTGTAAGGTTGACTTTAACGGCTGTTATAGGAGCATTTTCCTCCCTTGATCTCTCTCTTAATTTGCACAAAAAACACACATGCCTTGAAACATCATCCAAAAATGAATTTTACGACATGGTTTCAGAGCCCTGCTTGATCCTATAAAACGTTGTTAGGGCTCCATCCATAGCACAAAATAATGAAAATATACAGAAGATGCAAGCAGAGCCCATATAGAATTTCATGTCACCGGCTCTTATACCAAACCTAAGAATCCTGAAGGAGAAAAACATTGCACCTGTTGATGGAGATAAGAGATTAGCTTGTTAGTAGTGATGATAGAAATATTTAGAAGGTTTTGGTTATTATAAGCAATAATTATAGAAGTTTAGGAGTCTGCATTTATTTGCTTACATTTAAACACCAATATGAACAAGAAAACTAGGAGGCATGGCATGAACCTATTCTAAGATATTTATACTCCACTTTAAAGTTAAATTCATATTAATCAATACAAAGAAAAGCATTTAAGTGTACATGTCATTCTCACCCTATTTTCATATTAGATTAACTCTTCTTATCATATTGACATTTATTACTATTAAAAGACACAACTCAAATTAAGAGTGTATATAACAAAGAGAACTACTATCAAGACTATCTAGATTTTGCTGTCGTTTTCTCTTAGTACAGTACTATAGATATAGATATTGGCCGTAATGTTGCCGGCCTCCGTCATAGCCACCATAACCGCCGCCTCCGGAACCCGTGCCTCCTCGGTACCCGCTGCCATAAAGGCTCTGGATGCAGAACACAATGCTATGAGTCCCGTTAATGCAGCAAGCACCCCAAGAGCAAAACCTATAGCTCTGTTACTCCTAGTAGCCCTGATATGAATATGTTGTGTTGGGGTGAAAATGAAAAAAGAGAAATGTTGGGGGGTCTTATAGGGTGGGATTTTTGGGGGTAGTGAGCTGACAATGGCAGCTTTATCTGTAACCCATTAGCATTGAGCTTTGCAGAGAAATAATATGAGAACACAGTGCGGTGGTGCACCATTGATTCATGCTTGCTCTCCCTTGCTTGCTTTTTTTAATCTCAACCGGTGAAGGTTAATGGATGTCTATTCACTTCCAGTCATAATACAGAGCTCTCCTCTCCTGGAACCAGTGCGGCTCTTGAAGGGAAAGTGGCCACAATTTATCACTTTCACAGGCAAATTTATGGCTCCCCGAGCATGTGCATGAGTTAGGCTTGTGGACCAGTTTAAAAATAAAAAATAAAAATACATAGCTCTCTAGCTTACAGTCCTTAAGTTGCAGATAGAAAAAATATTTGGGGTGAGAGAGGCTCGAACTCTCGACCTCAGGATAACTCATCAATATAGCTATGAGACCTACGCGCTAGCCAACTGCGCCACCACCCCTTAGTGCATAGCTTTTATTTCAAACATTTTAAAAACAAAGATGTACTTCATGTTTCTTAGGTTTGGTTCTTTCAATTGGATTGCACTTTTAATAACTACTTACAGGTCTAGTTTAGCAATATAATTTCTATAAACATGGTTTTATTTATGTCAAAAAATGAAAGCGGATGTTGTATATGCTTGTAAAACATCGTTTTTTAAAATAAGGGTTGTCAAAAACTATAATTTTCATATATGGTTTGAAGCAACGCCTTTAATAAATCTTGGAAAATTCAAATCAGCTTAGATTTGCCCAAACTACGGATTTTAAGAAACTATATATATTCCAAACTTCAATTCCTCCTAAAGACCAAAAGAATACTCCCATTTTGGATTCCATCTGATGTTTTTGGTTTGGATACAAACTTCATGAAATCATGAACCGGCTCGACCAACACATGTGTTGCCAAACCTTCAAATTTCAAAAGAAAAAATGACTCTAACATGTCATAGAAAAGAAAAACAAATAACACTATTATTGTAGTATCTAATCTGTTCTTTAATTCAAAGGAGAGGGATATTGGCCAAAGTTAATAAAACACTAAAGTTTTTTGCATGCAGAATTTTTTATGCTAAATATCCTTATCAATTTAATAACCTTGTGTGCACCGCACTTCTGCAATATTTATAATGTGACAGTTTAATTTACACGTATATCGCACTTGCAACATGATAATGACATGTCATTTAATTAGGTGCACTGCACATAAAACAATGGTGTTTTTTTTTGTTTGATTTCTCTCAACTCGAGAATTAAGAAGTCCGTCAATCAATTTCAAAGTTAATTGACCCACTCCCTTTGGGCCTGCTAGAGAGGAAATTTTTCAGGATGCAGGATGTATTACATCCGGACGGATAGCAAGAGATGGAGAATTTAGAACAGCTTGATAGGACCGGTATTTTTATTTATTTATCTTTCATGATCGGACATATTCGACCAGCACACCATGGAATTTTCCCACTCAGCTCCCTCGCTAAACAAAATCAAGATCCTTTTTCCCATTTCTACCCCTAGCCATCACTCAGTATTCTCCCATAGCATATATATAACAAAACTCGAGGGCAAATACGTAACTCTCACTAATTAATTTCTCTCTGCCTCAGTTCCTCCCTCGATCGCAAATGGCGACCGCCACCTCGTCCGCCTCGCTCTTCATCTCTGGTGAGCTTCAAACGTTTCCTTTCTGTGTGTGATTAGGGTTTCATCTTGCATCATCGATCATTTAAATTCTTAGATTTTGATTACATCATTTTACCTATTTTTTGATCGATGTAACCCAAGGTTCCTATTTTAGCGGTCGGTGCTGAGTAAAAATTCGAATTTTTTCTTCTGTTCTAATCTCTTAAATTTATGATATGATCGATAAATTTTGGGAACTAGGGTTTCAGATTAGTACTTGATGTCTTGATTCATGAAAGCCAGAACGATGCATTTTGGATTATTTGTGATGTAGGCAGAGGTCTTATTGAATGATTCGAAAGTTTGAAGGGAAAGACATCAGGGAGTAACTTGAAAGCACAAATATCTTTTCCATGTCAATTTTACCGTACCACCATTGAAAACAATTATGTCAAGTACATTGCTGCTTTAGTTTCTCTACAAGAATTTTGGACCTTGGGTAGCTTTGAATTTTTCAGAACTGCCGATTTACTGTTCATTCTTGACACTTTATATAGAAGAACCGATGACTTACACTTACTAGACTGCCAATCAAAAGAGTCTGATAGAAAATTGTACGTCCAACCCCAAGAAGTGTCGAGTTTGTACGTTGGCTGCCTAACTTGGTTGTTGTCTTGTTGCTTACTGGAGTGAACCTTGTAGAAACGGGGCATACACATATCTATGACCTAGTTACATTATATGAGATTTCAGCTCAAAAGTGTAAAGTGGATCATTTTTGGATTGGTTGACTATATAGAGCTTCCAAATGATCAAACTATTCTTTGTCACATCATGATGTCAGTTATTTTCTATCTGTTACACGCTAAAAATAATCTCAATAGACTCTATATAGAGTGCTGCCATTAATGGAATTAAGAAGAAATCTTTATATTAGTTTACGTGTCTTGTTAGCGCTTACATATGTCTGCATGCTAGCAAAGCAAGCATTCTTGACCATTTTTGGCTATATGGAAAGAGATAGTTTAGGATTAGCAATAGATTGAAAGATGTGGAAAAAGTGGGCATTTCAGTTCCTTAATCACCTTTAGAAACATACTGGGATAGCGAAAACATAGGTTTAAGCATTATAAATTTATAATATCTTATGTCTATGTTATTATATCATTAATTTTTAGCTAGTCCAAAATAAAGCCTTGGTAGTCTATCATTGTCCCTCCAAGCACATTTATGATGTTGTCACTCATTGTTTATATTGGTGTAAAAGACATTTGTATTATTTATTCTCTTGATAGGTGGAATTCTGTTTCAGACTTCCCGCCTGCAATGTGAGAAGCTTAAAGCATCTGGGGCCAACCCATCTCAATTGGCGATGCATCAGAGTTCAAAGCAGTTTAATCATCGCCAGAAATTATCCGTCAGTGCTAAGTACAGGTATCCAGTGAACTAACTCTTTATTGAAGCGATCTTGCTACTACTATCGGTATCTTTAGTCTACTAATATTTTTGTGTAAAGGCCAACTTACTAGTTCCTCAATTCCGGAATGGACGTACTAGGCCTTGTAATTCCTTAATGAAGTCCTAATCGCGTCAAAAGAACTGGTTCTTTTTAAAATGACTCAGAGATGTGAAACCATTGCCTTTAGAAGCATGGGAGGAGGCATAAATTTTTGGCAGAGGGGGCACCAAACAAAGCAAGATTATGTTAAGAAATCACTAATAAATATTGTCGGATAATTTGTAGAGTAGTAACAAAAGTTTAAGTGAGTCAATTATAACATAGGGAAAAAAGAAATTTGCAATATGAAGATAAAGTCTAATGAAATCCATGGTCTCTTTAATAATATAAAAGGTAATTGTGGGTAGCGGGAATTGAACCCAAGATCTTTTCTTAGGAAACAAAATGTATTGCCAACTAAGCTAAAGACTTATATTATCTTTCAAATGCCATAAATATATATAATACATGACCAAAATATCCCAACTCATATTCATAATCGATGTAAGTCTTTTTTTTTCTCAAAATTTCAGCGGGGTACGTGTCCCCCCTCGGCCCTTACTAGGTCCGCCCATGTTTAGAAGAATACAATTTGTTACACCGATTTGATCATAGGTATAGCCACATTTGATATTGTATCAGAAGAAATATAATGGTCTATTTTGCATTTTTAATCTGAACTTTAGATTTTATTTCATAGAAGCATAAGTTTTGGTCCTCCAAGTGTTGGGAGCCCCGTCCCTTACACTTTCCTTTTGTTTTAATTTTAGTGCAGGGATCGTTATATCAATAGAGTGTAGTTCAAGATCTTGTTTCCATTATATGCAATATGCATCATATACGCTAACAGAGAATTTATGAGAGCCTGCAAACTGGGGATTGATCCACATGGAAATCCTCAAGAGGAAAGGGTCTCCCAATTTATATCTTTATGATCCAACTTGTATAAATACACTCATTCCTTATCTTATCGCTTAGTGTATTACCACTTATCCATCTTTACATTCTCATTTTAGCCACATTCATTTTTTGGCATGTTGTTTCTTAATTGCCCAATATTCTGGTCTATAAAGAAGTGTCGAGCTTATCGCCATGAAAACGTCTTATTAAATTGTTTTTTCAACTTCAAAGGTATCTTACAATCGAGTAACACTCTTGAAGCATTTCTTCACCTCAACTATCCCGTTTTGATTCTATGAGCTATGTCCTCCTCGATCTTCCCATCATGATTAATTCTATATCCTCAGTAGCGAAAATGGTTATTTTTAGATGTTTTTTGGCCATTAACTTATAGTGTACATCCTTTTCTTCACACTATTTTACTGAAATTACATTTCATATTTTCTGCTTTGTTATGCTAATTCTAAATCCTTTAGATTCTGAGATATGTCTGTAGGGTGTTTTTCGTCACCCCATTGAGATGGGAATACGCGGTGCTTGTCGGGCGTATACAGATTCCCTCTGTCTAGGGTAGGCCGGGGTTTATTGATTGCGGGGATCCAAATTTTCGGCAGTCGCGGACTAAACTGCCGTTAATTACCCCCGCCTTTGAAGCGAAGGAAACTTCGATTGACGGATCAACTAGACATGCGAACTTAATGTGCAGTGTACGTGTATGTGTGTTTTGAGGGGTTTTGGGCATGTCAGGGGCTTCGCAGAGTTTACGGGGTCCCGCTATCCGGATAGCGGGCTGGAGGTCAAGAGGGCTAGTAGCCCTTTTACGGGGTGCGGGGCAGTGCCCCGTTAGAAATTTTTTCTAGCGGGGGACGTGTTTTGAGTGGGGAGTGTATGAAAAAAAGAAAGAAGGAAAAAAGGTGGGTAACGTCCTAAGGACGTGTAGGCGCTGGGCGTCAGCGCCTCACGCGCCCGGCACGTGGACGCCGGGTGCCTGCAGAAAAAAAGGGCTTAGCCACGGAATTAGGAGTTGAACTCCCGAAAAGGATTTTTATCTATGGAGTTTAACTCCAAAAGATTTTTAGTGAAGTTAAACTCCCAAAAAAGAATTTTTATTTATGGAGTTGAACCCCAAAAGATATTGAGTGGAGTTAAACTCCTAAAAAGGGTTTTATTTATGGAGTTAAACTCCAAAAGATGTTGAATGTAGTTAAACTCCTAAAAAAGGTTTTATTTATGGAGTTAAACTCCAAAAGATCTTGACAAATGGAGTTGAACTCCTAAAAAGGGTTTTATTTATGGAGTTAAACTTCAAAAGATCAAAGGGGACCCCTTCCTTCTTCCCTTTAGCCCTGAATCTTCTTTTGAGCGTTGGATCCTCCTGAAGTGGGTTTTTTGGAGATTGGTCTTCCTCCTCCTTTCTGTTGGCTGGATCTTGGAGAAAAGAGGGTGAGACTTAAAAATATTCCCTTTTGGGAGTTTGATGGAAGATCCGAGCCCTCCTTCTAGGGTTTTATGGTGAAAAACTGTCTTTTTGGAAAAAGAAGAGTTAAACTCTTGATTTAATTCAAAAAAAGGAAAGTTTAGAACCTTGAGGAAGGAGGAGGCGCAGAACCCTAATTTTTGAGAGAGTGCAAAAAAGTCCTGCTTGATTTTTTCATCATGTTTGCTTTTATAGGCTACAAACTTTACATATAGCCCCTTGGGCTTTGCCAAATGACATTTGTGCCACCTCATGCCTTATGTGCTTATTTCTTTTTGCACATAAGCATGGGGTTTACAAAATTTTGGCTCTCTGCCCATTTTTCATACATCTATTTCTAAAAAAATACATTAAACTAATTTAGTGCTTCATTCTTGGTATGGAGCTGGCCCCTTCCATACTTGGTCTTGACTTGGGCTTGGGCCCAATTGGCTTGGAGGTTGATTGACTTTGACCTGGTCGATCGAAGTGTAACTTTTGATCCCAACAAAGTACCCCCATCAATAAATGCACACTGCATATATGAGTTGTGTGCATGAAATTGATGGATCTTCTTTTGCGTGGAGGTTGACTTGACTTGGTTCCCGTTTTGACGACGTGGACGGTCGGTGCTGCCCTTTTAGCGACGTGGACGGTTGGTGTTTGATTTGACTTGCTCCGCTTCTTGCGGTGTTATGGATTGAATTTGACCTGTTTCCGAGGTGGAGCTTGATTCCGCTAGGAAGGTCATTGGTTGACTTGATTTGATTTAGGAGCATTTTATCCTTCCAGCGGGGTTTTTGAGCCTGGTACTTGGAATTTGGGTTTTTGTTTGGCGTCAGTATCGCTACACTGGAATACGGTAGCAGGAGCGAATCATCATTTGCCGTGGAGAACATGGGATTTGGGTTGGATCCGCATCGCTACACTGGAATATGGTAGCATGAGCGAATCATCATTTTCCATGAGAGGATTTGAGGATTTTGGTTTTAGTTTGGAATCAGCATCGCTACACTGGAAATGGTACCAGGAGCGAATCATCATTCGCAATGAGGGGATTTCCCTCGTTTCCAGTTTAACGACTTAGGGGTTATCTATTCCCAGTTTAACGACTTAGGGGTCTATTGGATAGAAAGTTTGGAATTTTGGGGTTGGGGTAAGCATCAGCGCCGTTAACACTGGAGCATAGATGTTAGGAGCAATTCATCATTTGCCTTTGCCTGTTGGGGGAGTGGTGGCTTAGGAGACAGGTTTAGGTCCATGTCTCCTAAGATTTTTCAATTTTATGAGCCGTAAGGGTTCTATAAAAGCATTTTCTCCTTACGAGTCGAAAGGATCTTGTAGGTGTATTTTCTCCTTAGGAGTTATGAGGACCCCAAGTGTTTTTTCCTTATGAATCGTAAGGATTCCACAAAGGTGTTTTCTTATGAGTCGAGAGAAACTCGTAAGTTTTGTTCTTCTCATGTATCGTGAGGATACATGAGTGAGTCTTCCCAAATGAAGTATAATTTCAAGCGCGGAGACCGGCCGCGGGACGGGTGATTGCGGTGAGGCATGGACGTGATGAGGATTATTTGAGCCTGTGGATTGTATACGGTAGTCAATTTAAGGACCGACTGTAGGGCTTAGAGAATTTGGGGGATTTGGATTTTGGTTGGTGTCTGCATCGCTGTACAGGAATATGGTACCAGGAACGACTCATCATTCGCCGTTTAGGAATCTGGGGATTGAGTTTTGGGTTGGCATCAGCATCGCTTACACCGAAGCATAGTGCCAGGAGCGACTCATTATTTGCCGTTGCCCGTTGTGGAATGATGGCTTAGGAGACATGTTTAGATCTTTATCACCAAAGGCTTTTCAATTTTTATGAGTCGTAAGGGTCTCATAAAAGCATTTTCTCCCCACAAGTCAAGAGGATCTTGCAGGTGTATTTTTTCCTTAGCAATCGTAGGGATTCCTAAGTGTGTTGCTCCTTTGTAAGTCGTAAGGATCTCACGCGGGGATTTTCTCTTCACAAGGTCGAGAGAACTTTGTGAGTGTATTTCATCTCTTTTCACGAGTTTTGCGCCCTTTCGGGTTTTCACAAACTCGCCGGCAGTCTTGCTGTGTTTACTTACGGAGCCCTTTAGGGTTTTCATCCGTGTCCGTTTTGCTTGTGGACATATCCTTTTTTGTTCTTTCCTTTTTTCTCTTTTTTTTGCTTCATTGGCGGTAGGACTTCAGATATAGTCTCGCCGGTAGGACCTGGGAGAGACAGGGGTTATTTGCGTTCGTGGATTGTATACGGTTTTACAGGATGTATGATCCAGACCGTATGACCGGTGTGCTCAATTCGCCGCGACTTAGAGCATTCACGCGTAGTATTTCTTGAGATATCGGCCATTGATGGGTGACATGGGCCTTTCTCCCTCGGCATTTATCAGCTGGCAGGATTCTCCATCAAACACTTTCTCAATGACGTATGGTCCTTCTCAGTTTGGCTCGAATTTTCCCTTGGCATGTCGATTAGGGATGATCAGTCTTTTGAAGACCAACACCAATTTGCCTTTTTTAAAAGCATGGAGACGAGTCATTTTATCATAGGCCCGTAACATTTGGGCTCGGTACAGCTCCAGATTTTGCTATACTGCGAGCCTTTTTTTTCCAGGGCGTCGAGCTCTTCGAACTGAAGGAGGACGTTTTCCTCCTTCGTCAAACCATGTTGGACAACCATTCTGAGGCTTGGAACTTCGATTTTGAGCTGGAGGATTGCTTTCAATCCGAAGAGTAGTGAGTATGGAGTGGACTGATTTGGAGTACGGTGCGTGGTACGATACGCCCACAACGCCTCGTGGAGCTTGAGATTCCAGTCTCTCTTGTTGGCTGAAGCATTTTTCTTCAGAAACTTGCATAGAGTTTTATTGAAGGCTTCGGCTAGCCCATTGGCTCTTGGATTATAGATGGAGGAATATTTTCAGTCTATCTTATGCTGAATAGCGAACCTTGAGACTTTGAAACTCTTGAAAGAAGGCCCGTTGTCAGATATGAATCTTCTCGGTGTGCCAAAGCGGTATAGAATATTATGCCGAAAGAACGTCAGAATATCTTCTGTCTTGACTTCTTTTAGCGGGACAGTTTCAGCCCACCTGGAGAAGTAGTCAGTTGCGGCCAATATGAACTGGTGGCCTTTAGATGATGGAGGATCAATTGGACCAACTATGCCGATGCCCCAAACTTCGAAGGGCCATGACGCCACCGTATGATGCAGCGGACTGGGATGCTTGTGAATGAAGTCACCGTGAATTTGTCAGAGGTGACATTTCTTTGCATGCACTTCGCAATCCTTTATCATGGTAGGCCAGTAATATCTAAGCCGTTTGATTTGAAGCCGCATTTTGGGGCCGGACTTGTGAGCTCTGCAGACGTCCGAGTAAACTTCTTTCATGACTTTTTGGGATTTCAGCCGATGACAGACACCTAAGCCAGAGTTGGTCATATGGTCTGCGGTATAGCATATTATTTACAAACACGTATCAGAGATCTCTTTTCTTCAACTGAACCCTCACAGATTTTTCTTCGCGTAGTTTGCTGTATCGGAGGTACTCTATGAAGGGTTCTTTCCAATCGGGCTCGTCTTGAATGATCAGAGCTTTTTCGGCAGGATTGTCCTCTTATTCTACGTTTCCTTCTTCACGCAAAGAGACTGGAGGTAGAATTTGCCGCCTTCTGACTGTTATCAGAATTCCATCCATATCGGGATCAACCAGTTCCTTAGCTAAACGAGCGAGTACGTCGGCTTTTCCGTTCAATGCCCTAGGGACTTTCATTAGTTCAATGCGAGTGAACTGTTTCATGAGTTCCACCACTCGGTTTTTGTATTGAGCTAACTCAG
The DNA here is from genome assembly GCA_030015575.1 of Agapanthus africanus. Lineage (NCBI taxonomy): Eukaryota > Viridiplantae > Streptophyta > Magnoliopsida > Asparagales > Amaryllidaceae > Agapanthus > Agapanthus africanus. The sequence goes on from JASDDO010000019.1 coordinate 12,286,893, forward strand.
GCTTATATAATTTATAGTCGCTGCTTACTTGGTTGACGACAAGCTGGGAATCACCGTAGACTCGTAGCCAAAAGATTTCCATTTCTATGGCGAGCTCCAGACCAGCTATCGGAGCTTCGTACTTAGCCTCGTTGTTTGTGCGAGGCTCGATGAGAGCAAAAGAACGTCGTAGGGTTCACATCAATGGCGCGATGAACACCAATCCTATCCCTGCTTTTATCTGCAGGATGCTTGATTTGCGATACCGGTCAGGCTATTGACATACTGACGAAGGAGTGTATCATTGCCCCTGTATTTCGCACGACGTTTTAAAGTGGGTGATGTGCTGATTTGCGTTTCCCGTCCCGTCAAATCTTCCGAACTTAGGAATGACGTAGGCGCTCGGGAACTCGATCAAATCGTACTGTGCGGGATATGGCCGCCCACTACTGCCAATTTCTTTCTGAGTTTCGGCTTCGGCCACCAATATTTTAATCTTGCTGGTGACTAAATCCATTATCCGATCTTGTGTTAGCGGGATGGCGCCATCTTGTGCCAAGGCATTCCTAGAAGTGGAATGTGGCCGGCTTTCGCGTGACTCGCCTATACTCGGACCTAAAGGGGCAGACATTGGTTTCTTTGGGTCATTATCACCCGGCTCATGAGTTGAAACTTGTGCTTGATTGGATGGCGTCCGGGCAATTTGAGCCGTGAGCTGCATCACGACATTCGCCAAGTCGTCGATTTTGGAGTAAAACTTGGCCATCTCTTTATCTTTGCTCCTGAGCCGTTTTCGGAGTTCTTGAAGCAGTTCTAGCTTTGCGGTCCTGGGGCGGAAAGTCTGCTCTTCCTCGCTGTCCGAGCTTGACTCCATATGGACTGAGGGGTCTTTCTGCCTATCGGCCTCATCGAGAGGGTTTTCATCATCCAGCGGAGGCGACTGATATTGGAAAGCGGTAACCACATTCAAGCCAGATTAAGCTTGGGATGTGGTAGCCCCATCCTTGCTTTTGCTGCGCAAGTTTTCGCTGGGCCGCCCGTCCGCAATATAGACCGTATGGATAACATATCCGGCCGTCTTTTCATTATTGGCAGCTGATTTTGTGGACCGCTGTCGTACACCTTCTGTTTCGGTAACGGACAATCGATTAAAGATGACTGGCCTGACCGGATTCTTGAGTGGTGCCGACGCTTCTTTTTTGGATTTGCCCTGCTGCTTTCGCGCGGCACAGAGCGCCTGATAGACTCTTGAAGAGATAGTGTCATGTTTTCTCTGTTGGGGCTGGGACATGTCTCTTTGCAGCATCGTTCGGATTGCTGTTTCCTTGATTCTGGCGGTCAAGGCGTTTTTCTGAACCCACTTCAGAGGTTCGAAGGAGTTGCTGAATTTTACGGCCGACTCGGCCGTCATCGCGGGGTAACCCTGCTTTTGGAACTTCACAAGATTCCACTTAGCCGGAGTCCTGGTCCTCTTGTTGGCTTGATACCTGAGCCGCTTCTGTCTTAACCTTTCTTTTTTAAGCACTTGGCAGATTTCGGTTCTTCGGGAAGTTGCCGTAGACCGAGCGATGGAGAGCTTTGGAGATACGTCTGATTGTGCACTTGTTGGAGTCGTCGCCTGAGCTCGTCCGTGACGTTTGATGATACCTTTTGTCCCGGCGGTCTTGCCCCCAGCTGGAGCACTAGAGAATCGTTCGGACACCGTCTTAAGTTTGGGTTGTCGTGCCTTAACGATCACAACGTTCGGCCTCTTGCCCCTTGAGACCGGCTTGGCAACCTGGTTTGCCGGGATTTCTGCCAGATGAGCGCTTCCGGCAGTGTAGATAATGATGGAACCAAATTGGCGGGGTAGCTCTTTCCATTGCTGGCTGAGACTTACAGGGAGAATCACGCGAGCATTGATCTTGACCACATACGGGATCGGGGTTGCGTCGGAAGCTGGATTCATTTTAAAAGATATCGTCGTTGAAAGTTGATTGCTGCACGTAAAAGCATTATTTCGGTACAAACATCGGTATATATGTTAAATGAGTTCACATGAACGCTTGATCCGAGATATGGGAGGAGAGAAAAGTCCCACCGAACGTGCCAAAATCTGTAGGGTGTTCACCCCAATTGAGACGGGAATACGTGGTGCTTGCCAGGCGTATACAGATTCCCCTGCATAGAGTAGGCCGAGGTTTATTGATTGTGGGGATCCGAATCTCCGGCAGCCGCGGACTAAGCTGCTGTTAATTACCCCTTACCTTTGAAGCGAAGGAATCTCCGATTGACGGGTCAACTAGTCATGCGAACTCAATGTGCAGTGTGCGTGTGTGTTTTGAGGGGTTTTGGGCATGTCAGGGGCCTCACAGAGTTTACGGAGGTCCCGCTACCCGGATAGCGGGCTGGGGGTCAAGGGGGCAACAGCCCCTGCGGGGTGCGGAGCAGCACCCCGTTATAAATTTTTTCTAGCGGGGGGCGTGTTTTGAGTGTGGAGTGTATAAAAAAGAAAGAAGAAAAGAATACAGTGAGTAACATCCTAAGGACGTGTGGGCGCTGGGCGCCAGCGCCTCATGTGCCCTGCACGTGGACGCTAGGCACCGGGGTCAGCGCCTTGCGTGCCCGGCACGTGGGCGCTAGGTGTTGGGCATTAGCGTCTCATGCGCCCGGCACGTGGGCGCTAGACGCCTGCAGAAAGAAAGGGCTTAGCCGCGGAATGAGGAGTTGAACTCTCGAAAAGGATTTTTATCTCTGGAGTTAAACTCCAAAAGATTTTGAGTGGAGTTAAACTCCCAAAAAGGATTTTTATTTATGGAGTTAAACTCCAAAAGATATTGAATAAAGTTAAACTCCTAAAAAGGGTTTTATTTATGGAGTTAAACTCCAAAAGATCATGACAAATGGAGTTGAACTCCCAGAAATCTTTAGAGATGATCAAAGGGGACCCTTCCTTCTCCCCTTTAGCCCTGGATTTTCTTTTGAGCCTTGGATCTTCCCGAAGTGGGGTTTTTGGAGATGGGTCTTCTTCTTCCTCCTCCTTATTGGCCGGATTTTGGAGAAAAAGGGGCGAGACTTAAAAATATCCTATTTTGGGGATTTGATGGAAGATCCGAGCTCTCTTTCTAGGGTTTTATGGTGAAAAACTGTTTCTTTTTGGAAAAAAAGAGTTAAACTCTTGATTTAATTCAAAAAAAGGAAGAAGTCTTAGAACCTTGAGGAAGGAGGAGGCACAGAATCTTAATTTTTTAGAGTGAAAAAAGTCCTGTTTGATTTTTTCATCCTGTCCGCCTTTATAGGCTACACACTTTACATATAGCCCCTTGGGCTTTGCTAAATGGCACTTGTGCCACCCCATGCCTTATGTATTTATTTCTTTTTGCACATAAGCCATGGGGTTTACAAAATTTTGGCTTTTTGCCAATTTTTCATACATTTATTTCAAAAAAAATACATTAAACTAATTTAGTGTTTCATTCTTGGCATGGAGCTGGCCCCTTCTATGCTTAGTCCTGACTTGGGCTTGGGCCCACTTGGCTTGGAGGTTGATTGACTTTGACCTGATCGATCAGGGTGTAACTTTTGACCCCAACAATGTCCCCATTTTTCTACTTTAGAAGTTATCTTTTCTTTGGATTCATCTATATTTATGATATATAAAAACCCTTAACAGGATGTTATATATGATCCTGAAACCATATCCTAATCCTAATCAAAATTTATTTTTTCTAGAAGATGCATGTACATAAATAATATAGTTTTAGTATTCTAAATGATAATACCATTCGAAATTCAATACTGTTTTGCCTGCCTCAACCTAGATTTTCCAGCAAGATAAAAACACCCAAAGCACCTTACATAGTGTAAGGTGTTTTTCATCACCCCATTGAGATGGGAATACGCGTCGCTTATACAGATTCTCCATGCCTAGCGTAGGCCGGGGTTTATTGATTGTGGGGATCCGAATCTCCGGCATCCGTGAACTAAGTTGCCGTTAATTACCCCTCGCCTTTGAAACGAAGGAACCTCCGATTGACGAGTCAACTAGTCATGCGAACTCAATATGCAGTGTGCGCGTGTTGTGTTTTGGAGGGGACTTGGATGTATCGGGGGCCATGTAGAGTTTACGGGGGTCCCACTATCCGGATAGCGGGTTGGGGGTCGGGGGGCTAGCAGCCCTCTTGCGGGGTGTGGGAAATTGGGTTTTGGTTGGCGTCTGCATCGCTGCACCGGAATATGGTAACCGGAGCGACTCATCATTCGTCGTTTGGAGGTTCGGGGATTTGGAATTTAGTTGGCGTCTGCATCGCTGCACTGGAATATGGTACTAGGAGTGACTCATCATTCGCCGTTTGGGAATTTGGGGATTTGGGTTTTGGTTGGCGTCTGCATCGCTGCATTGGAATATGGTATCAGGAGCGACTCATCATTCGCCGTTTAGAGGTTTGGGATATTTATTTGTATACAAGTTTTTTTTATCACGATTGCTCCACCATTTTAGCCTTTCTTATCTCAAAGGCCGCGATTGCTCTATCATTTCGGCTATTTATTTGTAGTTGCCCTATCATTTCGTTTTTTTTAAATTTAATTTAATTTAATTTTATTATTTTATTTCATTTTTTACACATTTTTAAAATATTTTTTTTTATATGTACACATTTTTTTTACATTCCCAGTTTAACGAGTTAGGGGTCGTGCGTTCTTAGTTTAACGACATGATGGTCAATTGTTTCCAGTTTAACGACGTGGTGGTCATCTGTTGGAGCCTGGGCTCGATTCTGCAGGAATCATGGGCTCCTTTAGCTTAATTGCATAAGCGGGCTTTTCGTCTTCTAGACCGAGCCGGTATTGGATGGCAACAACCACGTCATTGTCATGACTGTAAGGCGTAGGACTTGTTCCTCTGGGTTCCACCATGTAGACCATATGGGTTGTGTATCCATCTACCGCTTCTTCATTGGTAATGTTGCTCATTAGGCTTTTAGCTTGTTGCCTTGGCCCGTTCCTTTTAAAGAAGGGCAAACGACTGAGAGAAGCAGGTTCCCGAAGGGCTTCGGTCTCTGTTTATATGAAATAGGCGGCCGCAACTTGATTGTTTGCTAACACGTCTTTACACAGTTCTATCTCTCCTGTCTTGTATTGTTTCTCGACCCAATTTTTGAAGACGAAGCAGTCCTCAATGGCATGACTGATCACTCTATGATAGGGGCAATATTTGGGGTCGTCGGTTATATTCGCTTCTTGAGGTTTTTTTGATTCAGGCAATTGTAGACCGTTTCTTAGGGCATCCTTGAATATTTTACGAACTTTGTCCCTTCTGAAGGAATAGACCTTATCTAGCTTCTCTTTCAGTGGAGATTCTCCTCTTCTCCGAACAGTGGCTTCCGAGGCTGGTTGGCATTAGGCCCACTCATCACTCGTTTATTTCGGTTAGCCGAAATGTTAAAAGATTCAATATCGTCGAAATTTCCGCCTTTGCGATTATCGTCTTTTCGATTTCTTCAGGACCTATTGTTATTTTGGGAATCAGAGGAGGACTCTTGCTTTGAGTGCTCCAACATTTGAATTTTCCTGGTCAGCTCTTGGAATGTTTTGAGACCCGCAGTGCATAGAAACATGACCATCCAATTGTTGAGATTTCCGACGAGAAGGCTGATAGATTGGTCCTGCTCTATCGGCGGTTCACATTTGACGGAGAGATTGCGCCATCGGGTTATAAAATCCGTATTACTTTCGTTGTTCTTTGGCTTGGTCTTTACGAGGTCGGCGATGGTGATCTTATCGCTGACACTCGTGAATCTTTTGTCGAAACTGAGATTCCATTTGGACGAAAGTAGTAACGGAGCCATCCAGTATGCTTCCGTACCAGTCAAAAGCGATATCGGTTAAGCTATTAACGAACTGGCGGAGAAGCGCATTTTTGCCCCCAGTATTCCCGCATGAGGCTTTAAAGTGGGCGATGTGCTGATTCGTATTTCCCGTCCCATCGAATCTTCCGAACTTGGGGATGACATAACCACCAGGAAACTCTACCAGATCATACCGAGCGGGATATGGTCTCCCACTACTGCTGATATCTTTTTGCGCTTTGGCTTCGGCACCAATGTTTTGACTTTGTTGGCGACTAAATCCATAATTTGATCTTGAGTTAGTGGGTTGCTGTCATCGGTAGTCAAGACATTTCCCGAGATAGGATACGACCGACTTTCATGCGGCTCGTCCATCTTTAGATTTGAGGGAATATGCGTCGTTTGTCTCGGAACACCGTTTCCCTGTTCATGAGCAGAGCCCTGTGCTTGATTGGGCGGTTGAGAGGCAACTTGGGCTGTGAGCTGTAAGATGACGTTTGTCAAGTCATCGATCTTCGAGTAGAGCTTGGCCATCTCCTTATCTTTGATTCTGAGCTGCTTCTGGAGCTCTTGGAGAAGCTGCTGCTCTGCGGTCTTGGGACGGAAGATTGGCTCCTCTTCGTTTTCCAAGCCCGACTCCTCATGAACCGAGAGATCTCTCTACTTATCAGCCTTACTGGAAGGGTTTTCATTACCTTCCGGAGAAGGCTGGTCTTGGGAAGTGGCAGCCACATTCACACCAGAGTGGATTTAAGATGTGATGGTCCCGTCCTTGCTCTTGCTGCACGTGTCCATCATGTAGACAGTGTGGACGATATATCCAGCCATCTCTTTATCTTTGGCGGCTGATTTTTCGAACCATCGTCGTGGCCCTTCCTCTTCTGGAAAGGACATGCGACTGAAGACGGTTGGTCTGACTGGGTTCTTAGGTGGCGCTGTCCGGATCACAACTTTCTTGACTTTTGCGGTCATGGGATTCTTCCGAACCAATTTCAACGGTTCAAAAGAGTTAGCAAGGTTCACAGCCGATTCAACTGTTATTGCGGGGTAACATGTTCTTGGAACCTCACGAAGTTCAGCCTAGCAGAAGCCTTAGCTCTTTTGTTGGCTCTGTATCTGAGCCTTTTCTGTCTCAGCTTCTCGATTTTGAGGGCTTGATGTGAATCCGTTTTTTGGGAAGCTGCCGTGAGTCGATTGACGGGAGCTTAGAGAAGATACCCGATTGAGCTGTTGTCAGGGGCACCGTTGGAGCTTGCCCGAGATGTCTTGTTGCTTTGTTGGTGTTGATGGCCTTGCCCCCCAGCTGGGGCTAAGGAAAGTCGTTCAAATACCGACTTGCGTTTGGGTAGTGGTGCCCTCGAGATCACTACATTTGGCCTCCTGCCTTTCAAGGCCGGTTTGTCTGTTACTGGAGCTTGAGGAGCTGTGATGGCGTTAGCTGGCACGAACAGAATAGAGCCAAATGGTAGCGGCGGCTCCTCCTACTGTCGTCCGAGACTGGCCGGGAGGATCGTCCTGGCATCCATCTTTATAGTGTAGAAGATGGGAGCTGTGTTGAGAGCTGAGTTTGTCCTTGGAGACATTGTTGATGCTTGATCGCTTGAAATTCTGCATGAAAGAGCATTATTTTAGTATAAATATCGATATGTATGTTGATTGAGTTCGCATGAACGTTTAACCCGAAATATGGAAGGAGAGAAAATGTCCCACCGGGCGTGTCAGAATACGTAGAGTGTTTTTCGTCATCCCATTGAGATGGGAATACGCGTCGCTTGTCAGGCGTATACAGATTCTCCCTGCCTAGGGTAAACCGGGATTTATTGATTGTGGGGATTCGAATCTCCGGCAGCCGTGGACTAAGCCGTCGTTAATTACCCCTCGCCTTTGAAGCGAAGGAATCTCCGATTGACGGATCAACTAGTCATGCGAATTCAATATGTAGTGTGCGCGTGTTGTGTTTTGGAGGGGACTTGGATGTATCAGGGGCCACGCAGAGTTTACGGGGGTCCCGCTACCCGGATAGCGGGCAAGGGGGTCAGCCCCCTTGCGGGATGCGTGGCAACGCCCTGTTAGAAATTTTTTCTAACGGGGGAGGTATTTTTAGTGTGGAGTGCATAGGAAAAAAGGGACGATGAGCGTCTTAAGGACGCGTGCGTGGCGCGTGGGTGCTGGGCGTCCGCTGGACCACGTGCCCTGCGCGCGGGCTCTGGGCGCACGCTGGACCACATGCCCTGCGTGCGGGCGCTGGGCGCCCGCGGGACCGCGTGCCCTGCGCGCGGCCGCTGGAAACGCCAGCAGAGAAAGGGGTTTAGCCCCTCAGCTGGGAGTTGAATTCCCTGAGGGTTTTGGAGTTGAACTCCCAAATAGGAATTACATATAAATTTGGAGTTAAACTTTCAAAAGATTTGGATTTGAAGATAAACTCCTAAAGGGTCTGGATGTGGAGTTAAATTCCTTTGAGAATTTGGATTTTGGAGTTGAACTCCTCGAAGATCTTCGGAGGTGATCAAAGGGGACTCCTTTCTTCTCCCTTGAGTTTTGGATTTTTCCTAAAGTGGGATTTTTGGAGACGTGTCTCCTTCCTCCTCTCTGTTGGCTGAATTTCGGAGGAAAGAGAGTGAGACTTAAAAATCTCCCCTTTTGGGGATTTGATGGAAGATTCGAGCTTCCCTTCAAGGATTTTATGGTGAAAAACTATTTCTTTTTGGAAAAAAAAAAGAGTTAAATTCTTGATTTAATTCAAAAAGAGAAGGAAGGTTTAGAACCTTGAGGAAGGAGAAGGAGGCACAAAAACCTTAGCTTTTGAGGGGAATGAATTATTTTTTTCTTTTTCATTTCATCATGTTGTCTTATATAGGCTTACAAATTTATACATAGCTTCTTTGGCTTTACAAAAAGGCATTTTGCCCATCCCATGCCCTATGTACTTATTTCTTTTGCACACGAGCCATGAGCTTTATAAAAATTTGGCTTTATACCCATTTTTCTTACATTTAATTATAAAATTATATCAAAATTATTTATTACATAATTTTCATTTTGGTATGGGGAAGGCGAGCCGTGGGGCTCAACTTAGGCATGGGCCCACTTGACCTGGGATTGGACCCGCATATTTGGAGTTGAATTTGACTTTGACTTTGATTTGGTCAACCGGGGTGTAATTTTTGATCCCAACACAGTTTGCATCTAGTGAAATGCCATTTATTTGTTTTGAGCAGCTAAACTAAAATATAAAAATGGAGATAAATTTTGGATTGAGCCATTAATTTTGACACCATGTGAATTGTGCCTTCCACTCTATCAAAACTCCAAAGTTATGGTGAGGGTTGAGAGAATATATTTTATATTGTAACATATATCAACAATAATATACCCTTACATCCAGAAGCGGATCTACATACAGCCGAGGTTAGACGGCCACCCTACCTTGGTTCCGAGTTTCGAAATGTATGTAGCTCAGTGAATAATATAAACATTTAGTTTGTTGTTATCATATTGAGATAAATTGTAATGTGGTTCTAATGGTGGATGCATAAACTTTTTGGGATGCGGGGCATATGTTCGAGCCCCTTGTTCATATTTTTATTTTCGACAATTTTTTAAAACCTGTCTTGGACCTTAACCTTAAGAGACCATTAAATTACAAGTCTCCATGATTGATATAAGTCAATTATTTTGTTGTTTTTAATGTATAATTATATTATAAAATGAAAACAAGTCTCCATTGATAAATTTTTGTAATGTATCTCTATACATTGAAAAAATGCATCATGCCTAGGCATCAATGCATGTGTTAACATCTGCTCGAAGCCTAATATATATCCAAAGTTTAGATTCCCTAATAGTATAACAAAAGCAAATTAATCGATTTATTTTTTTAATTATCATTTTATTTTTCTAAAAATAAAAGCGATAGGTGGACTATTAGTTTGATTGCTATTGTTTGAGGCTTTGCTGCTCTTTGTTGGTATTTTCTTTTTGTAAAAGTTTAAATAAATAATGCCAATTTTACCAAATAAATTTACTGTATCAAACAATTATGAACTTAGTCATTGTTTTTTGTTCAAATTTTGATGTGTACATATGAATTTCTTCGAAATCCGTGCTTTCTTATAGCATTTTATGACTGTTTAAATTTCGCCCGACTTTATATCCTGGCTCCACTACTGCTTACATCAAACTTTTGGGCCTTACATTATTCTTTTCTTCAATTTGGCTCTATCAAGTACCATTTTTGTATCAGGTAAACATCTTAATATCATTTTAACGCCCTTTTTTTAAAAAAAACATCTCATTGTTCCTGATTCTTGATCTACCCCTACTTGTGGCATCAGCCTCAACAACAAATTAGAGCCTTTATACCTAACTTTTGGTATTGTTTTAAGACTAACCGTTAACCTGATGTATTATGTCTCTTAATTACTGTAAGTTTTGGGACAATAAAAGTACGGATAAGAGACAAGCTGGCAATGTCGTGGATGATCAGGTTCTCCTAGACTTGGACTTGATAAAAAGCTAGAAGATGAGGAGAGAGGTTTTTTTTGATAGGCAATTATTTTACTCTGAGGCACGAAATAGAGCGACAAAGCAAACCCAGTACCTTCCTGTTAGGGCTCACTAGTCTTTATTAAATTTTGATCAAGGCAACTTGGTTTGATGGAAAAGTCTGGGAATAAATTTATAATGTTTGGTAATTGCAAGTTCTCGTTTTTTTCTCAGTGAGACAGCAAATTATTTATAGGATCTCTCTTTGTGAATCAAGAGTATTGAACAGTATGTTTCTATATGTAGCATCATATTTTTAATTTTCAGCATTGAGTTTTATTTTTCCCTCTTTTATGTTGAACATCTAGTTATTCTTTGAATTTGTAGTGATGATTCTAGCGGAGGAGGTGGAGACTTTCTTGCTGGTTTCTTGTTAGGAGGGGCAGTCTTCAGCACATTAGCATATATCTTTGCCCCACAGGTGATTCTTTCATAAATCCTGTAATTTGCCAATTATATTTGTTGAAAAATATAAACAGCGAAACAGCATGCTAGTAGTTGACTTAAAATGTAATTCCCAAGTTTCAAAGGTGAGGGTTGACATAAAATGTAATTCCCAATTTATTGTCACTTTATATATTTTTCTCAAGTATTCCTTATGATATATTGTTGTATCAGTTCATTTTTGAGTTTATATACTTGCAGATACCACAAATGCCCTGCTATTTATATGCATTCATCACAAATTGGTTTTGTCACTAATAAGTGGAATCAATTAGAATTATGTTAGAAGGTTAAGTGCTGTATCATGGTATCTTAGAAGTAATGAAGCATCAATGGTCGGGATTGGACATAGTTTCAAAGGTGAGGGTTGACATAAAATGTAATTCCCAATTTATCGTCACTTTATATATTTTTCTCAAGTATTCCTTATGATGCATTGTTGTATCAGTTCATTTTTGAGTTTATATACTTGCAGATACCACAAATGCCCTGCTATTTATATGCAGTCATCACCAATTGGTTTTGTCACTAATAAGCGGAATCAATTAGAATTATGTTAGAAGGCTAAGTGTTGTATCATGGTGTCTTAGAAGTAATGAAGCATCAATGATCGGGATTGGACCTAGTTTCAGAGGTGAGGGGTCACGTGCGCCCTCCGAGTTTAGAATTTTACTATTAGTATACATGCTATCCTGTTCTAAGAGCTATGGCTCAGACCCATGTGACCCCACAACTTGCAACTTGCAGTTAATTTCATTCCTTTCTTCCTTCTAAAACTTACTACCACCTTTCTTCTCTAAATTTTAACCTTGAGCCCACCATTTCTATTCTAACTTTTGTCTTTCAAATTAATATATGATTGGTTTTTTACATGTAACCATTCCCATTGTATTTATTATCTCATGAAAGTGATAAACTGATATCATCTATTGTCATTATCCACAGCATCTTCTCTTTTTAAACCCCCAATATCGAGTCCTTCTTAAGTATGCCTCCTCCTTTGCATCCAATCCGAGGTTCGAGTTTGCCTCTCTTCATCACATTTCTGGAAAAAAAATCCCCCCAAACCTATATTGCTAGTTGCAACTGCCAAAATTGAACGAGTTTTCTCGAATAATATTTATCGTTAAAATTTTATTTCATAACCGAATGAAAAATAATTGGATGAATATATGTTTGGTGACACACGTTGGAAAATGACAAATTTCGTATCATCCATGATCAAATTATCATGACACAGTTTCAAAATATGAAATTTTGATAAATGTTATTGTAAAGAATATTATTTCGTATGCATATATATGATTAGATGATCTTAACATTTTGATGCCCAATATTCAAACGGTACAATGGTTTTATGTATCATTTGGTTGGAAATCTCAATAAAAGTCATGCGCAGTGTGCCCCCTCTAACTAAACTCCTGGGTTCACCACTTATTAATGGCAGCAATGCCATTTTGGTTTCCAAGTAAACTGTCAGAACTCAGAAGCACTCTATATCAATTGGAACAAAATAATATTACCTTTCAAGATACGAAGGTTGGAATGCTGTTCCCACTTGTCCCTTTGGCTTTTATAGCATGCTTCAGAGATTAATGCATTTGCTTCAAGAAAACCACACGTTCATTTTGTAGTAGAATAGGAATTGAAATGCCGTTTTCAGAAGATTACTTTTAAGACAGTTCGCAGAGAGTAAGGTACGATGAAATTTTATCAGTCGCTTCATGTCTCTAGGACAGGTCTTCAAGGATACTGTTTTGTCTATGTAATTTGTTACAAAAAGACAATTTTTAGATTCTTGGCTTGAACAATACTGTTAATGTGTTATCAAGTGGTCTATCTTATCATGCTATAGGTAAACTATGTTAGTGATATGTATGCCCTAGAGACCATTATTGTATGATATAGTGGATGCTTGGACATATATATGGAGGACTTTCTTGCTTGACAAGATAGTATGCTATCTGGTTTCCTTTATCTTAACATGGCCACTGGTATTATTATACCGTCTCTCATATACATGTTGATAAAGCCCTTAGGATGTTGGCATGACTACCAGGACTATGATGTGGATCATACTGCTGGGACCTGAGTAGTCCACAAGCACATCCTTCAATTGTTCTTAGTTGAGGGTATATCGAGATAGGGTATCGATACACCAGAGTAGACTAGTGTATACGTTTCTTGACCCTGTATGGGGGCGATGGTTGATCCTATATCCATTGGTGTTTGACATCAAACATTGTACATAAGTGCTCATTAGAGAATGGATACACCGAACATGACTCGCCGAGAACTTCTAGTTGGTATTATACCTATTGTCAGATAGCAGTTCTCTGGTGACACTGGTACAAGTTAGTCTGTAGACCCGAGATCGTCATAGAGTCTTGTGGTTCCCACCATGCTTTGATTTTCTCCCTACCGCGGCTCAAAGGAGTCGTGCAAACATGTGGATTTTGGGTACTATCCCGAGTCACATGGAGGCAATGAGCGATAGGAGAGGTTTCGTCTCTCTCGGTATTGGGAGTTGATATTGCGCTATGCTCGATTGGTTATAACAGTAAATCTCTGGCCAGGGCTGTTGATGAGATTTACTGGTAAGTGTTATCAGTAGTTTCTCATACCGTTATGAGCCATACGTCGGCATAAGTTATCAAGTTATTAGGGTCTAACGTTACCATCCCTACACTCGATATGCGTCATATCAGACGAAGAGACCGGACTGTACGGCAAGTGTTACCTATAGACTTCATTGGAGTTTGGACAAGCTTGCTTGTTGATTTTCTAATCGCTCAATATCTGGGTAGCCGTTACGTCCAGCTAGTACCGCTAACGGCTTATGGGTGACTGATGTGATCATCACCTACTGCTGGCGTATCGACTAGTCTTTAGAGTCCCACACAGAAGTTTTCTGGTTCAAGCAAAACGAAGTAGGGCACATATGTTGATATGTGTGAGGTCTTGATTAAATACGAGTATATGATACCGTATTCTAATCTGGCAGTTATTTGTTATCGGTTAGGTTATACGTGATATAACCAGATTATCGAATCAAGTGTTGATTTGATAATGTGATATACAGATAAATGATATTAGTCGGTTATATGTGATATAACCGGATTATTAAATCAAGTGTTGATTTAATAATTTGATATATATTATATTTGATATAATTATATATTAACTAATATTATTAGCCCACTAATTATTCTTCATTATATATATATATATATATATATATATATTATATGAACCATGGCATGAATTTTCTATTTTTGGAAAATAGAAAATAAGATGTAAATGGGGAGATATTTTGAGCATGGTGTGAAGTATGGGCTTTATTATTTGTTTATTACTCTTGAGTCACTATTCAAGCATGGTTGCAATTTCTTATTGTATTTTATTCCATGCTTGAATGTGTGAGGAAAGAGAGAGCCATTCTTCACTTCACTCTCATAACTCATTCTTGACTTGAGTTATTTTCTTTAGCTCCTTGAGCTCATGAGATGAGTTCTAGCATTCTCCATTTTTCTTCACTTCAAGCTTCAAGCTTCAATTTCTCACATGTGATGTGAACCATGAAGCTTGAAATTCTAGTGAGCAAACAAAACCCCTATTTCACCATCCTACATTTCATTAGCACTCTAGTGTAGTGCATTTCTTTCATTAAAAAGTTTAGTGAAGAGGTAGCTTGGATTGGCGGACTTCGGGTGGATCATCTTCGGCACGAAGATCATCGGAGGAAGCTTGCACCAACTCGAAGTGGAGACTAGTGGAGTCGCGTGGACTACTATCCGGAGCTTTATGAAGAGAAGGACACGGTCTACAAATGTTGTAACCATCTTTCCTTCTCTTAGTTTTATGATATCTTCATAGTAAATCCTATTATTCTAGTTAAGATCTTGGTTAGTGTTCGTTAGCACCCGAATTTTTTTAAATTGCATGTGTGATACCCGTTTAAACCCCGTCGCGGTGCTAGCGTAGACTTTCATGGTATTAGAGCCAAACTAGAACATTTGGGCAGGTCTTTACGATATTAAAGTGTTCGATCGGTTTTCGAAACCTGGAAAATTTTCAAGTTTCTGTCGATTTTCAAAAGTTGGAATTTTTGATATTAAAAATATGCAGAAAATCGTGGAGGGTTTTTTATGGAGCCATAAGAAATTTGGGATCTTAACTCCTCAAAACCGCCGCGGAACCGCGCCAAAACCCCAGTTTGGCCGCGGTCCCGCCGCAGTTTGGAGATTGTTGGGCTTCAATTTTCCTGTGCTGCTCCATTTGAATATTTGGCACTTTCTGGGTATTTTGATGATACTCAAGTTGTTGAGCTCTCTGGAAGTTGTTGGTATTTATTAAATCGATCGAAATGTTTAGCGTCGTATAGATGTTGATATATGATACAATTGTTAGAATTCGGAATAAGTAGTTTTGTGAAAACTAGTTAGTATATTGTAAATCTAGCCGTTTAGTCTCATTTGATCGATTGCCACAGAGTTTTGATTCGGATCAAAACTCCGTTGCAATTGCGTATAATACGCGATCACTAAGTCGGAAATCTTGTTGAATTATCCGACGGCTTATTGAAAAGAGTTTTCAATTTGAAACTAAATACAAGGTTTATTAGTTAGGCATGAAATCCGGAATATGAGATATTCCAGGTTTATGATGTCCAAGGATATGCGGATTTTAATTAGTGTAGTTTTTCATTTCTTTTCTGCGACCGTAAGTGTAATATGTGGGGTATCCCAAATCTCGTTGCTATATGTCAACGGAATTTGGGATACGCGTATTTACTTATATAAGCGAATTGAACTTTCTTTCACAAAAAATTCAGTATACAGAGAGGCTCTTTTTATTGCCTTGTTACACAAGTATAGGAAGATATGAGGAAAACAATAAAATAAGGAAGTTACAAACAAATTCTGTCACAAACAGAGTCTAACAGATTTTGTTATAAACAGATTCTAACAGATCTGAGAAATATCTTACTGTTGACTATTTCCAACACTCCCTCTCAAGTTGGTGCGTAGATGTCCATCATGCCCAACTTGCTTATGAGTCCCTCAAACACTGCTTTGAATAGTCTCTTTGTAAAGATATCTGTAGTTTGTTCTGTTGTCGGAATGTAGGGATATAGATGGTATCGGTATCCAGTTTTTCCTTGATGAAGTGGCGGTCGACTTCAATATGCTTCGTTCTGTCATGCTGTACGGGGTTGTGTGCTATGCTGATGGCAGCTTTGTTGTCGCAGTATAGTTTTAGTGTCTGAGTTATAGGCTGCTTTATTTTCTATAGTACCCGTTGAACCCACAGAACTTCACAAATACCGTTGGCCATGGCTCGAAATTCTGCCTCCGCACTACTCCTTGCCACGACACTTTGTTTCTTACTCCGCCATGTAACTAGATTGCCCCACACGTACGTACAATACCCTGAAGTTGACTTCTTGTCTACTATGCAACCTGTCCAATCCGCATCAGTGAATACTTCGATGTTGCGAGTCTCACCTTTTTTGAAGAATAAATCTCTTGCTGGTGCGCCCTTTAAATACTTCAGAACTATATGCTGCATCAAGGTGCTCTTCTTGAGGTGAGTGCATAAATTGACTTATTATACTCACTGCAAAGGTGATATCGGGACGTGTGTGTGAGAGATAGATCAATTTTCCCACTAACTTCTGGTATTGTGGAATGTCCACTGACGGGCTCTGTGTAAATTCTTCGAGCTTTTTATTCGGATCTATCGGTGTCTCTGCAGGTTTGCAGTTTGTCATCTCTATTTCTTTGAGAAGATCGAGAACATACTTCCGTTGAGACACGACAATGCCTTTTTTTTATTTCGAGCAATTTTCATACCTAAGAAATACTTCAATTCTCCCAAGTCTTTTACTTCGAACTCCTTGGCGAGACTTCCTTTTAACTGGTTGATCTTTTCCTCGTCATCTCCTGTAACAATGATGTCATCAACGTAAACAATTAGTATTGCAATTTTTCCATGTCTCGAGACTCTGTAGAACATGGTGTGATCTGCCTGAGCCTGATTGTATCCTTGCCCTTTCACAAACTGATGGAAACGTTCGAATCAAGCACGTGGAGATTGTGTAAGACCGTAAAGTGATCTTTTCAATCTGCACACTTTGGAGCCGAACCCTTTTTCAAACCCCGGCGGAGGTTCCATATACACTTCTTCATCCAGGTCTCCATTCAAAAACGCGTTCTTCACATCTAGTTGTTGAAGTCGCCAATCGAGGTTTACTGCAACTGACAGCAAGATCCGGATCGTGTTTAGCTTAGCCACAGGTGCAAAAGTCTCCGTGTAGTCGATCCCGTATGTTTGGGTGAACCCTTTAGCAACGAGCCTCGCCTTATATCGTTTTAGGGTTCCATCTGCACGAAACTTTGGTGTGAATACCTATTTGCATCCTACAGTCTTCTTTCCTCTCGGCAGCTCCTCCATGTTCCAAGTCTGATTTTTCTCAAGTGCATTCATCTTCTCGAAAATCGCCTTTCTCCACTCTGGAGCTTTCAGAGCATCCTGTACAGTTTTTGGAATCTCCACAGCAGACACATTAGAGGTAAAGGCTGAAAAACTGGGTGAGATTATTTGAGGACACAAATTTTGACATTGGATACAAGGGACGACTAGTACATGACCTTGTGGACTTTCGGAGGGCTATGAGAAGATCCAGCTCACTGTGATTCGGTTCTGTTCTCGAGTCGGATTCTTGATGGGGCTGGACAGAGCCGGCCTCTGCTTGTGGAGAAGGATCTATCTCAATTAAATGCTCTTGTTGCGTTTTTTCCAAACCTGTTTCACGTTTCCTTTTGTTAGTTTTAATTTCCACATCAGTTTCTGGTGGAGTTAAATCCACGGGGCAAGTTGTTTTAGGAGTCGGTGGTGTGTTCCTATTTTTATGGGATTTTTCCGGATTTTCTAATAAAGGAACCAAGTTTTCAAAAGACATATTTTCTGAGTTTTCAAGGACCTTTTTATGAGTGTCCAGTGAATTTTCACTGTTTTGGTTTGCCAGGTGTTCAAAAGACTGGTCTAAAATGTCTTGATTTAAAAAATCTAGATCTTGTGAATTTGTATGTGGGATTAAGTTGGGTATTTTTGGAAGACTATTTTTTATGGAAACCGAATCTTCACTATTTGTTTCCCCTGAAGAGGAGGCTTAAAAAAGATTTATTTTCAAAAAACAACACATCCATTGTGATAAATATTTTATTTGATAAAAGATCAAAGCATTTATACCTTCTTTGATTCGTGGCGTAGCCAATGAAAACACATTTTTCGATTTTGGATCAAGTTTGCCTCTAGTAGGGTTGTGATCGTGAACAAACACGGTACAACAAAAAAATTTCAAAGGCAGATCCGAGATTGCAAGACGGTTTTGAGGGTAAAGGGATTTTAACAAGGCAACAGGTTTTTTAAAATTGAGAATTTTTGAGGGCATTCTATTAATAAGATAGGTTGTTAAAATTGCTTCATTCCATAATGTTTTTGGAACATGGTTGGTGAATAATAATGCTCTAGCAATTTCAAGAATGTGTTTATTTTTTCTTTCAGCCACACCGTTTTGTTGCGGTGTGTTAATGCAAGAACTTTGGTGATTGATGCCTTTCTTTGCAAAAAAATCTCCTAAGGTTTCGTTAAAAAATTCTCGTCCATTGTCACTTCGAAAATTCTGAATTTTTGTGTTAAACTGTGTTTCAACCATGGCATAAAAGGTTTTGAAAACTTGTTCAACTTCGGATTTCTTCTTTAGCAAAAACACCCAAAGGACTCTAGTATGATCATCAATAAACGAAACAAACCATTTTTTTCCGAAGACAGATAAAACGCGGGACGGTCCCCAAATGTCACTATGGATTAAGGCAAACGGTGCTGAAGGTTTATAGGGTTGAGGTTGATAAATTGCCCTTTTGTGTTTGGCAAAAGCACATACTTCATATTGAAATTGAGAAGGATTTTTATTCCGAAACAACTTTGGAAACAAATACTACATATAATGGAAACTAGGATGGCCTAGAAGAAAATGTAACATAATTAATTCATTGTCATGAGAAACAAACATGGACTGAGAACACAAACTAGATGCAGACTTATTGAGATGCGATATTTCTCAAGCAAGTAGAGACCTCCACTGGTCCTAGCATTGCCAATCATCGTTCCCGAGTCCAGAACCTGAATTTCACAATGAGAGGACATGAATTTAACTTGACACTTAAGGTCTTGAGTTAGCTTTATAATGGAAATCAGATTGCAGGAAAGCTTTGGAACATCTAAAACATTAAGAAGGGTTAAGAAAGGAGAGATTGTCATGGTTCCTTGACCGGCTATGGCAGAATATGAACCATCTGCAATTTTGACCCTTTTGTTTCCTGCATAGGGTGTGTAAGTTGAAAATAATGTGAAGCAACTGGTCATGTGATCAGTTGCTCCAGAGTCAAGAATCCAAGGAAGTTGATTGATAATGAAAAAGAGATAGGGTGATTGTTACCGATTTGGGCTAAAGAACAGGAGGGTTGTGTTGAGGGGTCTGCGGTGGAGTTAAAGAACTTGTACATGTGCTCCAGTTGTTCCTTTGTGAATGGAGGCGATCCTGAGTTAATTCTTGACTCCTGAGAACCATCGAACTCGATCTGCAAAGCCTGTTTTTTAAAGGACTCTGGCTGGTGTTCCGATCCCCTTGAGTTCCGGATCTGTATGTTGGTTGATACACGGAGGATACTTCAGTCTCTGTGGTGGAAGTTATTATGGCTGGAAAAAAAGGAACTGAGATTTCTTTTGATTGAGGAAAAATGGTAATTTTTTATTTTTGGAGAAAGTTTTACCGCTCTGATACCATATAAGCGAATTGAACTTTCTTTCACAAAAAATTCAGTATACAGAGAGGCTCTTTTTATAGCCTTGTTACACAAGTATAGGAAGATATGAGGAAAACAATAAAATAAGGAAGTTACAAACAAATTCTGTTACAAACAGATTCTAACAGATTTTGTTACAAACAGATTCTAACTAATCTGAGAAATATCTTACTGTTGACTATTTTCAACAACTTACGTTGATGACATGTGATGTTATGTGTTGCTGTGATATGCTTTATTAGATCGTCTTGATTGAATAGCCGGGGGTTTTGCGTGAGATGAGAGTTTTTCATTTTCATTCATGTAAAATTTGTATGTAATATTCTTTTATTGGGACACTTCCGGGTTGAGAATGATGTCACCACTGCTGTATATTATTTACTTTTCCGCATTAGTATAGACCCAAGGCGGGGAGCACAAGTAATCGGGTTCTGGAGTCCAATGGGAGACCATCTCTAGGAGTCGAGACCTGGTCTCCTAACTCTAGAATTGGCAGGGTTGCTTGCCGCTCTCGTAGGGGTCTATGGGATGTGGGTTTGGCTATTCATCACGACTGTGGAATCCGTGTTTTACATTACTGGCTGAATTTAAAACACGGACCTCCTAGTATATCCAATATTTCATATGTCGCTTCTGCTGATTGGTTCTATGATGTGATCATATAACTGCGTGAGACTAATGCTTTATATATATATGATATATAATAAACGATGATTATGTTTTGCACCCGCGCTAGTCCAGCCCATGCTCTGCCGTTGTTTAAGTAACCTGACGGTGCATGACGAGGCCCAGTGGCGAATGCGGATGGCATAAGCATACGTTCTATTTTCGTTTCTTTTTCTGTGATGTTTAGGGAAACATTAAATGATGAGACTTTATTAATGAAATGAAAAGAAACCTAAAAATGTTGTAGAATCAAAAGTTTTTAAAAAGGGCAGCTCTTAGCAAAAGCTAGTAAAAGCTATTCAGTTTGTTTTTGAAAACTACTCGATTTTAAAAGTGGAGCTTAAACCACTCATTTTCAAAATCACTATATTCTACAACGGTATCAAGTTCATTACGTTAAAGGTTTTCTTCAAAACCAGCCGCAACCCTCCGTCATTTCAGATAAGTGCCATTTAGTATTCGTGCTACGTTTGTTGATCATGTTAAGGCGTAGTGTGTGGTAGCTAATTAGTGCTTATCTGCAACCATATGATGCGATTGGATTAAGGTAGTCGTATGGCTTTGTTGACCTTGTTAAGGGTCGTATGGGTGAGTTTAATTCAATCAAGAAATGACGGGTTGAACTTGGCTAGCGCTTATGATTTGTTGACCTTGTTAAGGTCATAAGTGGCTAGGGGTAAAAACAGATATCAAGAATTTCAGGTGTTGAAAGTTACAATGAGATTGCATACCTTCTATATGATAGTTGGATCCCGATACCCACTGCGAGTAAGAGTTGTTCCTGGAGAGTTTTGCACTTTACAATTAGCCGATTAAGTAGGTGTCTAAGAAAGGCGTTAACGGGGTGATGCATCTGCGGAAACGAGGTTATTTAATTAGTTCCATGCGAAAACATGGGGACTTCCTCTGAGTACCAATACCTGCCTGGCCGAACGATTGGCGAACTTGTAGAGTGTAATTAATTCCGGCTAATCTTACCTTTTAGGATTTGAAGGAAGATTTGATAAAAATAGTGGGAGCCATCCTGATTAGATAAAATAATAACCAATCTAATTTTGCAAAGAGCGCACGCAAAGTGATTATCCTTCTCTCTTTTCTGGTAGTGACCAATGACATGCCTTAATCAAGATAATAATATGTATTGACCGAACCAACTTGTTATACTGGGCTAGGTTCCGCTCTATCTTATGATTGTTATAAGTCTGAGTAAGGAATAGGGAAATATCCGGATTTCCATGCCACCCAAACGAAGAATAAGCATGTTGATGTATCTTCTTCCGGTGTGTTCGTTACTAAGAACTGTTTATCGGTTAACTCTACGTCCTGAGTATTGGATACCGGATCAGGATCCCACGTATGTAACTTGTTACATGGGCTAAAGAGAGATAGCGAACTGGGAAAGGGTGATATGTCTTTAGTAATAGGGAATGGTGCAATTGTTGCAGCCAAATCAGTTGGCGAATATCACCTTGTTTACCAAATGGTAACACAATGATTCTGAGCGACTGATATTTCGTACTAAAAATATTGTGAATGTTTTCCTGAATCAAGTGTTGATTGGGTATGGTACGTTATATAACGGTAAAAACGTTCTAAATCAAATTACAGTTCTAAGTATACAGAACACACATAAGAGGAACAATTCAGAAATGAACGAAGACTTTTTGTGGCATTGTAGACTAGGTCATATCAATGCGACGAGACTGGCTGAGTTGCATAAGGATGCATATTTGAATCCGTTGGAATTTACATCTTATGAAACTTGCCAGTCATGTCTTAAAGTCTAGATGACCAAATCTTCGTTTACTGGAAATGGAGAAAAAGCTACCGAACTCTTAGGACAGATACATAGTGATGTATGCGGTCCTATGTCTACACATGCTAGGAATGGTTTCTCATACTTTATTACATTCACCGATGATCTCTCAAGATACGGACATGTGTTCCTGTTGAAACACAAATCTGAATCTTTTGAGAAATTCAAGTACGATGTTGAGAACCAGACGAGTAAAAGTATTAAAATCATACGATATGATCGGGGAGAAGAATACTTGAGTACGGAATTCAGAGACCGCTTAAAAGAGAATGAGATTCTTTCTCAGTTTACTCCTCCGTATATACCACAACACAACGGAGTACCGGAGCGGAGGAATCGCACCCTATTAGATATGGTGCGTTCTATGATGAGTGTTGCCGAGTTACCTATTTCCTTTTGGAGTTATGCACTTGAGATAGCTGCATACCTATTGAATAGAGTTCCGACCAAATCCGTTGCCTACCACTCCATATGTGATATGGAATGGGAAGAGACCATCTCTTAAACAAATTAAGATATGGGGTTGTCCGGCCTATGTTAAAAAGCAAAATCCGGACAAGCTCAAGGCAATGTCAGTTCTGTGCAAGTTTGTAGAATATCCCAAACAAACGCGAGGGAATATCTTCTACCACACCGAGAAACAAAAAGTGTTTGTTTCTCGACATGCCACAATTTTAGAAAAAGAATTTTTTGTGAAAGAAATCAGTGGCAATGAGGTAGAACTGGAAGAAGTTCCAGCAACACAAACTATTACTGACGATTTGGTGGAACCGGAGGATTCAATAGTCCCCAACGAATCCCAGTCACTTCGCAGATCTAGTAGGGTTCCTCATCCACCTGAGAGATACTACGGTTTTCTCATTGACGGTAGGAGCAAGGATTGCATCATGGAAGATGATGACCCAACTAGTTTCGAGCAGGCCATCACAAGTGGAGACTATGTGAAATGGCTGGATGCTATGCGATCTGAAATGGAATCCATGTACACCAACAAATTATGGACTTTGAATGTTGCTCTTGAAGGGGTAAAACCAATCGGGAGCAAGTGGATCTTGTGAAGATATTTGGTGTAGATGGAAAAGTTGAGACTTTCAAAGCTAGACTTATAACAAAAGGTTTTCGTCAATGACCTGTTGTCGACTATGATGAAACCGTTTCTCCAGTGGCTATGCTTAAGTCCATCAGGATCCTACTTGCTGTTGCTGCATACCGTGACCACGAAATCTGGCTATTGCATGTCAAGACCGCTTTTCTAAATGGTGATTTAGAAGAGAGCGTGTACATGACACAGTTAGAGGGTTTCGTAGACAGTGGGAGCAGCGGAAGCGTGTGCAAGCTGCTTAAATCAATTTACAGATTAAAGCAGGCATCGTGGAAATGGAACATCTGTTTTGGTGAAGCTATCAAAGAGTTCGATTTCATAAAAAATGTAGATGAATCATGTATATACAAGTAGGTGGTAGAGAGTAATGTCGTATTTCTCGTATTGTACGTGGATGATATACTCTTGATAGGAAACGTTGTTCCTATACTACACTCATTCAAGCTCTTCTTATCACACACGTTCTCCATGAAAGATTTTGATGATGCCTCCTACATCCTGGGGATTAAGATCTATAGAGATAGATCTAAACAGATGTTAGGATTGTTCTAATCCAGGTACATTGACACCATACTAAAGAGGTTTAGTATGGAAGATTCTAAGCGTGGTAATGTACCCGCTTGTTCACGAATCACTCTCTCCAAATAGATGTCTCCCAAGACTGATTGGAGAGGGCTCACATACAAGGGATACTCTATGCTTCGGCTGTCGGGTCAATCATGTATGCGATGTTATGTATGAGCCTAGCTTACTCACTAGGTGTAGTGAGTAGGTATCAATCAGATCCAGGGAAGAAATACTGGATAGCTGTGAAGAATATTCTTAAGTACTTGAGAAGAACTAAAGAGATGTTCTTGGTGTATGATAACGGTGAACTCCAAGTAGGAGTCCTTTACCGATTCGAGCTTCCAGAGTGGTAAGGATGACAGTTAGTTGGTCTCGGGTTTTGTTTTCACCCTCAGTGGAGGGACGGTACGTTGGAAGAGTTCTATCTAAGCTAGATACTGTAGCAAACTCAACGATAAAAACTGAATACATCGCTACCAACGATGCTGTCAAAGAGGCTGTCTGGATGAACACGTTCATGAGATGAACTTGATGTGGTTCCTACCATTGAGCATCCAATACCCATGTATTGTGATTACAATGGAGCTGTGGTTTTGGTCTAGGAACCCCGGTCCCATCAGCGATCCAGACATATTCTTAGACGGTAGCACCTGATCAGGAATATAGTTGATCTCCGGGAGATCGAGGTCAGGAGAGTTGACACAGAGGATAACACAACGGATCTACTCACCAAGGCCCTTCTCCAGATGCTAATCGAGAGTCTTTTTGGGATGTTGGGTATGAGATACTACAACAACTGGTCTTAGTGCAAGTGAGAGATTGTCAGTGATATGTATGCCCTAGAGGCCATTATTGTATGATATAGTGGATGCTTGAACATATATATGGAGGAATTTCTTGCTCGACATGATAGTATGCTATCTGGTTTCCTGTATCTTAACATGTTCACTGGTATTATTATACCGTCTCTCATATACATGTTGATAAAGCCCTTAGGATGTTGGCTTGACTACTAGGACTATAATACAGATCATACTACTGGGACCTGAGTAGTCCATAAGCACATCCTTCAATTGTTCCTAGTCGAGCGTATATCGAGACAGCGCATTGATACACCAGAGTAGACTAGTGTGTAAGTTTCTTGACCCTGTATGGAGGCGATAGTTGATCCCATATCCATTGGTGTTTAACATCAAAGATTGTATATATGTGCTCATTAGAGAATGGGTACACCGAACATGACTCGCCGAGAACTCCTAGTTGGTATTATACCTATCGTCAGATAGTAGTTCTTTGGTAACACTGATACAGGTTAGTCTGTAGACCCGAGATCGTCATAGAGTCTTGTGTGGCTCCTACTGTGCTTTGATTTCCTCCCTACCACGGCTCAAAGGAGTCGTGCAAACAGGTGGATTTTGGATACAGTTCCGAGTCATATGGATGCAATGAGCGATAGAAGGGGTTTCGTCTCTCCCGGTATTGGGAGTTGATATTGCGCTATGTTCGATTGGCTATAACAGTAAGTCTTTGGCCATGGCTATTGATGAGATTTACTGGTAAGTGTTATCAGTAGTTTCTCATACCGTTATGAGCCATACATCGGCATGACTTATCAAGTTATTGGGGTCTGACGTTACCACCTTTAGACTCGATATGCGACATATCAGACGAAGAGACCAGACTGTACGGTAAGTGTTATCTATAGGCTTCATGGGAGTTTGGACAAGCTTGCTTGTTGATCTTCTAATCGCTCAATATCTGGATAGCCGTTACGTTCAGCTAGTACCGCCGACGGCTTGTGGATGACTGATGTGATCATCACCTACTGCTGGCATATTGACGAGTCTTTAGAGTCCTACACAGAAGTTTTCTGGTTCAAGCGAAACGAAGTAGAGCATATATGTTGATATGTGCGGGGGCCTGATTAAATACGAGTATGTGATACCGTATTCTAATCTGGCAGTTATTTGTTATCGGTTGGGTTATATGTGATATAACCATATTATGGAATCAAGTGTTGATTTGATAATGTGATATACAGATAAATGATATTAGTCGGTTATGTGATATAACCGGATTATTAAATCAAGTGTTGATTTAATAATTTGATATATATTATATTTGATATAATTATATATTAACTAATATTATTAGCTCACTAATTATTCTTCATTATATATATATATATATATATATATATATATATATATATATATATATATATGAAGCATGTCATGAATTTTCTAATTTTGGAAAATAGAAAATGAGGTGTAAATGGGGAGATATTTTGAGCATGGTGTGAAGCATGGGCTTTATTATTTGTTTATTACTCTTGACACACTATTCAAGCATGGTTGCAATTTCTTATTGTATTTTATTCCATGCTTGAATGGGTGAGGAAAGATAGAGCCATTCTTCACTTCACTCTCTTAATTCATTCTTGACTTGAGTTATTTTTCTTTAGCTCCTTAAGCTCATGAGATGAGTTTTAGCATTCTCCATTTTTCTTCACCTCATACTTCAAGCTTCAATCCCTCACATGTGATGTGAACCATGAAACTTGAAACCCTAGTGAGCAAACAAAACCCCTATTTCACCATCCTACACTTCATTAGCACTCTAGTGTAGTGTGTTTCCTTTACTAAAGAGTTTAGTGAAGAGGTAGCTTGGATTGACGGACTTCGAATGGTTCATCTTCGGCACGAAGATTATCGGAGGAAGCTTGTACCAACTCGAAGTGGAGCCTAGTGGAGTCGTGTGGACTACTACCCGGAGTTTTATGAAGAGAAGGACACGGTCTATAAAGGTTGTAGCCATCTTTCCTCCTGTTAGTTTTATGATATCATCATAGTAAACCCTATTATTCTAGTTAAGATCTTGGTTGGTGTTTGTTGGCACCAGAAATTTTTTAAATTGCATGTGTGATGCCCGTTTAAACCCCGTCGTGGTGCTAGCGTAGGCTTTCAAACTATTTGAGTGACCATGTTTCATGTTTGTGGAGTTTTTTGTGCAGATCAGGAGATCATTAGTGAATGAAGATGAATATGGATTTCGCAGGGCCAAGCGACCTGTTTATTACGATGAAGGTTTAGAGGTGAGAAACTACCATATCCTATTTATTCATTGCTACCTAATTTTCATGTTCTTATTGGAGTTCCCTTTTCTGTGAATTTGGAAATCAGAGGACTCGCCAGACTCTGAATGCAAAGATAAGCCAGCTTAATTCTGCCATTGACAATGTTTCTTCGCGATTGAGAGGTGGCGTGAACAAAGTAGTGCCGGAACCTGTTGAGGCCGACTTAGAAGTTGAGGCCACCATGTAGAATAGCCACTGATATTCCTACTTGTTACTTGATATAGCGATCTTCACTGAAATGGCACCTGAAATCTATTACTGCTTCCCTTGATCCCATATCTGGTGCTCAAAACATAAATCAGTTCTATACCTGCTTGATGCTCACGTTCCTCTCTTCATTTGAAGTTTTGAACAAAAGTTTATTTGAGTTGACATTGCGATTCTGAGAAAATATTATGACCTATTATATTTTCACTTATATTCTAAAGACATCCAAAATATTACTCTTGCTTATGTGATGGACATAAACCTCCATCTGATATCGTTTTACTTTAGCTCTCCATTGTGGATTAATTCGATCTATCTTATTGTCGTAGTATAAAGTTGGTCTAGAATTTGGCCAATACATGAACTTTCCACTTTGTTCCTCATATGAATTGGAGTACTTACAAATTAAGATGGGTTCAAAATTTATGTTTTCTTCTTCTTTTTAATACCTAACTACATGTTGTATTTTGCTTACTTCAAGGCAGACACTTAAAATGATTTCACAATGGAGCTATGTACAAATAGAAGAATAAGTACATACAAACCGACAATGAAGATTAACAGAATTTATATCGGGCATTGATTCGAGATTTCAATAAAAACCTGAGTTTCATTTTTTACTTACTGTTTAATTATGAAAATGATTGGATGTTGTTGAAGGAGGAGCTAGATCCAACATCGGATTGACATTA
The DNA here is from genome assembly GCA_030015575.1 of Agapanthus africanus. Lineage (NCBI taxonomy): Eukaryota > Viridiplantae > Streptophyta > Magnoliopsida > Asparagales > Amaryllidaceae > Agapanthus > Agapanthus africanus. The sequence goes on from JASDDO010000019.1 coordinate 12,314,745, forward strand.
AAGCTTTTCCCTTTTGCATTGTATTCAGTTAGAGATTGAAGGCATTACACACACACACACACACACACACACAAACTGAGCTGACTTCAATTTTCATTTGAGGTGCCTCATAGTAATGTGTCTCAGGCGTAGCTGATGAAGCAGTTGTGCAAAGCACTTTGCAACAAAACGAAATCATTCGAAGAGGAAAAGGGTAAAAAGTGTTGGTAAATTCTTAAAATTCTGCATTAGTCATATCTTCTCATACATATTTTTGGGATTGTTGGGAATTCATGTAGTGATGCTCTCCTGCTGGTTAGAGATGTGTTTATCACTTGATTTCTCCAGAATGATGTTTGCTTACCTTTTTTGCTTATCAGTGATTATTTTGCATTCCTTTCCTTGTAATATTAATTAAATTGTTTGTTGCAAATCAAAGAGGGATGATTCTATAAAAAATGCCACAAGTTCCAGTCACTTCAATTTCCTGTTGGTATAAATATTCCTTGCAAAAGGTTACATAATGGTGGGGGAATAACTTCTCCTTTATCTACAAAGCATATGAATATTCCAAGCCAGGATTTGTGCATTCTGCTCCGAATGTAACTTCCAAGAGAATTTTTAAAGTTGAAATGCTGAATGATTTCCCCTCACTAGATTGGAATCATAATGTTTTCCTTTATATATGAACTCTTATCCCTTTACAGAAAGAAGTGGTGCAAATACAAGGTGACCAATTTTCTGTTCTCAAATGCTAAAGATTCTCTCGGAAATTACTTATTTTATTATGTCTCAGATTATTTTTTGTAGGGTAAATTGTCAAAAAAAAACAAAAACAAAACTGGCCTGCCTCAAACTTGTTTAAAATCCCATGGGTCTTTTGCTCTTGTTAAAAAACCCGTGGGCCCAATTAAAATCCTTTTTATACTAGTTGACTATAATATCTAAGCAGTTGCTTGCAATATCTAAGCAGTTGGAAGGAATAAATGCCTAAATGAAATGCAAGCCAGGGGTATTTTCACAAAGATTTTGAACAGTAGGTCTTTCCCAACAATTTCGAAAATATCGGGGGTTTTTAGACAACTCCCGAGCAGGCCGGGAGGCTTTTTGACAATTTACCCTTTTTTGTACCACAGATTAAAAATAAAGCTCATACTAATCTGAATGCTGCATATAGTTCAGATAGTGCCAAACAGAATATCATGATCACAGCTACAAATTTATCGTTTTGATTTGCTTGTATATCAACATCTTATAACAATTTAACAGTCATTGTTAGGGAAAGTTAGCTTACTTTTCTTTTTTCTGAAAAAGGAAGTTCGTGACTTATTTCATAGTTAAACTATTTAAATGCAATGAAATTCACCAAGCATAACCCTTGCACATCAATCTCATCCAGATTTTAGGTTCGTTTGCTTGCAGATTAGGTACCACCATCAATAGTAGATGCTCCCATATTTTCATGATGATTGGGGGGAGCCAATTTATGAAGCAGTAACCATCGATCAGGGCAAATTTGACGCAAAAGGTTTCCCTGTTAGGTCTTGGATTGTAAACGTATCAGCACCAGTATTCCCATCCGATAACCAAAAGGAGATTACATTTCAACTCCAGTGACCTTTAATTTTCTATTTTTTTTAATCGGAGGCGAGACAAAACGTAACATACAAATGCATTATGCAAAAGCAATATCTTGTTATTCTCTAGGGATCTTGGTTTCAGACACTGACATCTTTCTCATTCAACTTTAAGAAACGAATGTTTCATGATTGATGGACATAGATGCCTCATCAATGAACACTCGTCTAGAAATGTGTGGAAAGAAGAAGCATCAAAGACATTATGAATACACCAGCAAACTATCATTGCTAGCCAAAAATTACCATACTCCACATTGATCTCATTGTTACAACCTTGAGCCAACATGTCCATCCTTCCTTTTTCCTTTGGTCGCAAGGCTAGCAAAACTAACACCATCGAGCCTATCACTCTCGACATATGGGAGCCATTCGAAGACTTCTCTTTCGCCATTGCAACTCCTTTCTCTGCAACTGGTTTTGCTACCAGATTGGAAAGAGACCCCAGATGCCCATGTATTCATTGCAGAGGTTCCAGGGTTGAAGAAGGAGGAGGTTAAGATCGAGGTTGAAGAGGAGAAGATTCTCAAGATAAGTGGGCAAAGGACTAAGGAGAGTGAGGGTAAGAATGAGAAGTGGCATTGTATCGAGCGGAGCTCTGATAAGTTTTTCCAGAGCGTTAAGTTGCTTGCTAATACTAGGGTTGATGATGTTAAGGCTAAGATTGAGAATGGAGTGCTTACAGTTATTGTTCCCAAGGAAAATGAGAAGGTGAAGGGTGGGAGATATATATACAGATATCAGACTGGTGAATCTAATGTTATTGAAGAAGTATAAGCTTGTTAGTATGAAAACTTGGTACTGAATTAGTATTGATGGAAGTAATATATAAAGAGTTCCTTTATATGGTCTCAATTATCCCTGTATCCTGTATGGGTTCTAATTTCTCTTCCTCTTGTCCTTGTAAGCCAAAAATCCAATCTGTCACAAAAGCATACAGACAGACACAGCAGACTCCACAGCTTATTTTGCCTTCCCCCACCCCCACCCCCACCCCCATCCCATGGGTAGGATTTAAGGCTTAATAGGTTTAACATTTTGGGTGATGTCTCATGGACAGGGCTTGCCGTAACAAATTCGTATCAAAACTCGGCGATTATTCAGACAAGATCAAACATAGGGTGGCACAGTAGTGCATGCGGGTTAGCAACTCTTCGCCTTGGTGGATGTTAAAGTTGCTTTCATTTGTTAAATTAAAAGCTGAGTCTAAAATTACCTAACACACGGAACATCATAGTATGTGAAACGAAAACGGGAACATGGTATATCACTAAGTATCGGACGAGATAGCTATGTGATCCATCATAGCTTCCCTTGAATGTCGAGGTGGAAGAAATATGATATGATAGATCAAATAGCTATTTTCAAAGAAGGTATTGTTATTATCTACTTTTCAATACTTAGAAGCTACTTTTCATTATTTTACAATGAGAATGTGTTCATGCTGTAAAATAGTTGTTAAACGATTACAAGGACTTTTAACATATTGGGATCCAAAAAGTTTCACGTTCGGGATCAAAAGTTTTAAAATGGGACATGTATTAGATACTGGTGAATCAGGTCAGTTTCACTTTGTCCCAATGGCCAAGCATCTAGTTCGTCACATTTAGACATTCATCTTCTCAAAAGTTTATGTGCCAGTTTCTGTTTATGCCGGTGTTAGCACCTGGTGCAATCTGTATCTTACTCCTTTCTTAGCTAAAATACCTATCCATAGCTGTTAGATATTGTGTGGTGCCGATGAACTGTTGAGTATGATATTCTTATGAAAATGAATTACGGTATGCATATGAGTGAGGGCTCCTCTTATTAAGTTGTTTATTAAATTTCGCAGCACAACCGATTAGTCGATCTCCAACCACATGCAAGATGAAACTGGATAATTTGGACACTGACATACATCAGTCTTGGTATTAGTTCGTCATCACTTTCATTATGCTGATACCCATGGTGGTTGTATATTGTTTTAGGTTTTAGCTTTCTCTCTACCTTCTTAGGATTTCACATTTATTTGTATCCCCCTCACAGAGAATGTTTCCTTTGATCTTTTCTAATGCAAATCAGGGAATCATATTGCCTCACAGTTTCTCTTGAGAAAACAATACGCATTTGAGGTATTTACTGACCGTAAGTTCTTCAACTTCGAGAATGAAGATTATGGCTATAAGGAGCAGGGAAAAGAATATCTATTGTAGTAAATAGAGCGAGTCCGTGCCCCCCCACCCACCCACCCTCTCATGTAAATAAACCTCTCTGCTCACACTGTTATTGCAGTTGTCGTAAATTTAGTGAATGATTGTCTGCTATGATACAATTGAAATATTGTTCTATTAGATCATCTCAACACGACACCGTATGTATCATTTTATTCTTGTTTGGTTAATAATGCACGTGACAGTAACTACAAAATATACTTTTATTATGACATTATGATAATCGTTGGAGGTTTCTTTTGGTTAGCAGCTTGAAGTACCATTACTTACCGTCTGAAATCGTCAATCAGCAGAATATGCTATAGTGATATGTTCTTGGAGAGCTTGCAGCAAGTCTTGAGCGATTTTAAAGGCCTAATTCACACCGTTTCTTATCCAAGATTTGAAATATTGGTATGAAGCTCTAGTTCATAAACTTTTCTATATATGCTTCATTCTGAAATATCCGCTCTCTTTTGACTGATCTACATTATGTTTGCTTGTAAAAATATTTGGTTAGTAATCTCTGAAGTTTATAGGCGAGAACTACAGGTACACATCTTCTCTATTTTGATCCTGGTATTTATCATTATGTCTTGTTTTGCTGGAAATAGAAATGAAAGCGTAGAACTCTCTCTCTCTCTCTCTCTCTCTCTCTCTATACTATATGTTATTAACAGTGTGAAATTTGGATTGTGTAGTGAAGCTTTTCTTTGGTTATGGATTGTATATTCAAAGCTGTTTCGTTTTGCAATTGCCGTCGTATGCAATATTTTCGGAGGTAGCTCCAAATTCATTTGAGTAATTAGTAAGAAATATTAGTTTATTTGCTGACGAAGTACAATACTTGTAGCTGGAAGATTGATTCTGGAACGATTATGAAATTAAAGGTGTTGTGCGTTAGTGTACATTAACATGTAAAAAGTGTCGGATTTTGTCAGCTCAAATTTGAATTGTGTGGTAGAACATTTTGTTCTTCAAATCATCGGTATCTCTGAAGGCATGCTACGGTATAATCCATTAACATGTAAAATGTGTTGTGTTCTAATCTCTAAGTCTTCTATATAATATATATTGGCATGTTATATAGCTCAAATCCTTGAAAATTTGAATTTTTTTCTCCCATATACACACACACACACACACACACACACAGTTGTATTTGGGAGTCTATGACCCATGCATTTTAGCTGTCCAAAATCGATTTCTTGCATTACAATTTTTTCTGAAGGTGCTTGTTCCTTAAAATCACAAAAATATTTAGCATGCTAAACCATATAAATTTGAAAATATTGATTAAAAACATATTAAAATTTTATTTTTTTTCCCTCCAAAGTCGATTTCTTGGAAACAACAGTCGATTCATGGAAATGGATAACAGAATTTTGTAAGCGTTTCTATCTTTTATAATATCATTAATGTTTAGCATACTATAGCCCTTAATTATGAACTGGAAGAAAATCGATAAGTTTTTTTGGTTCATCATTGTTATGGATAATTAGCATGTTGTGGCCTTCATAAGTTGGGGAAAAAATGGCGTGCATACTGTTACTGAAGTCGTAACCTCTCGTATGTTAATAGAGAATTGTTTCCTACTTGCCTTCTCTGTATCCATCCGCATGCACATCTAAGAAACGACTGTTATGGAAACTATAACCTAACCTAAGTGATACAAGCCATCGGAAAAAAAATTTATATATATTTTTTGAAGGAAAATATTTCTCCATGTTATTTAGTTACAAGTAACTAGGTCTGTTTTTTTTTTATCGAACCAAAAGGTGATTTTTCCTTTTTCTTTTTTGATGCAAAACGTTTCTTAGGATCCGACAAATAAGTTACTGGCTATCATTACGGTTCAACTACAACAAAAATCTACGAAAATATCATCCCATCAAACTCGAAACACCATCCATAGCTCCAATATCATATAGAAGCCAGAAAATCAGCACTAGCTAGCATTTTCTTTTTCTTAAAGGAAAATTTAGAAGCTGTAGTACTCTTAAACAATCTAAATGGTTTGGTATATATATCAACTTTGCAATATGAGAAGTACTTATGACCAAAGTTGAATCATGCTACCAACTCAATTAGGATGTAAACGGATCAGCTATGGATCGTATATAAGCATTATCATATTCGTATCCGGCATCTATTTACGGATATCTAACGCAGATACATATAGTTGTCAGCAACAAAAGTTTACTATCCATATCCGCTATAAACTGAATATGGATACGGATTATATATTGTAAAAACTGTATCCGTGAAAATCGGATACGGAAACTATTGGGATAAATATAAAATGTCATGAATCATGATTCAATACAACAAATATAATATTTAAATATATTAACCAATATTTTTATTTAAATACTGATATTTGTAGATCTATAAGTCTAGTTATAACTAATTAATGTTTTGCATTTGCGATGCACGTGATTTGTATGGAGTTAGTTACTGGGAGAGGAGATTTGTGGAGTTAGTTATGGGAAGGGATGCATGAGGTTAATTGCGGTTGCAAATTGAGATTTGATTTTTTATATTTTTTCAATGAATCTCTTATACAAATCAGATAGCCTAATCTCCAAACCAATTTCAAAATTGAAGACCTCCTTTCTTTTTGCACTATAATAGAGATAGTAATAGCTTGTTAAATAGTGGGTACCGTTAGTTCAAATATCCGGATCCGAATCCGAGAAAGTATATGGATTTGAATCTGGATCCGACTTGTATACAAATTTCTTATCTGAATTTGAATCCATCCGATTCTTAGTATCCTTATCCTCAAGTTGTCGGATTCAAAAACAGATCCGGGTTTGTTTACATCGGTTGGTACAACTTTCGTCTCCAAAGTGAGAGGTGCCCGGTTTGATACGCAAAGGGGTCGCATGAAACAAAGAGTTAAATCATGCTTAAACCATAGTTTTTTTTATGGTCTTTATGCCCTAACCTACAACACACACGATACATCCACTCTACCACATGCCACACACATCCAGGGGGCCCACGAATTTCCCTCGAAAACGTTAATTTGTGACCATTTCCCCACTCGAGATTTCCATATGACACATCTACCCGTCCCACGCCATACATATCCAGGGGACCCACGAATTTCCCCCGAAAGCGTTAATTTGTGACCACCTCCCCACTTGAGATTCCCATATGACACATCCACCCCGCCCCACGCCATACACACCCAGGAGACTCACGAATTTACCCCGAAAGCATTAATTTGTGGATACTCCCCCTCTTGGGGTTTCTTAAAGGTTCGAACCCGACATTTTCTACAAGAAGGTAAGTGTCCATACCAACTGAGCTTCAGTCAACCAAAGGTTGGTAGTATCAAGCTTAAACAATGCAATTCGTGTAGCCTGTCCTCTCTCTGGCCCCTGATGGTTCCACCAAGAGAACCGAGAGTTCTAAAAAAAAAAAGGAAAACCGTAATAAAGAGTAAAGAATTTCACATCATGGTGGTCCCACACGTGCTTCTTTCACGTGGGGGGCGTAGGCTCTACAAGAGGGAATATTTAGATCGCTGAGCTGCTGCAGCCTGTAGTGTACATCGTCCTTAGATGCGTTAACAGATGGGACACGTGATGGCATCACATCACTAAATCTTGGCCGTATATTTTAATGATTTTTTATGACAAAGGTAAAATGGTACCTTTGGATATTTTAATTTATCTAACAAATCTAGACCATATAAACTCAACCGTTGCTTTAAGAAGCGGTTAAAATCCAACGGATCTTTGTTAACCGTTACTTAAACCCGCGGTTAAATATCAAACCGCTACTTAAGTAATTTTTTATTAGCGGTTGAGGAATATATCACCTATCGATTTTGGAACCCTAGTTTCTGCCAGAGCACTCTGCGTTATACTCAATAAAGTTTTTCGAAGTGATCTCTCGATTTTGGAATCCCACTTTCCGCCAGAGCATGTCTACGTTTTCCTCAACGAAGTTTTTCAAATTGGTCATGGTAAAATTTTTACTTCTACATTTACATATGCTAGCATGTTGATTAATCAAGCCTATGAGTGGACTATCCCTGAATTAGAAGAAGAAAAAAGAATAGTAGTGGAAACAGACGAAGATCAATGCTTGAAAATACCTATTATTTTTATCAATTTAACAACTCCTAAAAGAAAAATGTTGAGTTTATATCGTCAACTAGCGGAAGCAACTGTAAAAATGTTCCGTCTCCTAAAGTCAGTCCTAATAAGAATAACAAAGGAGGTGTAACAAGCGATTCAAAATATGAAAATTTTGAGAATACTACATGTAATTTGGTAGAACTTGAAATTGACATGATATGCAACTCACTAGATGATACTTATAGATGTTATTTGGTTTATACTCGAAACATTGGGTTTTCTATCAGAGTTCGTTCTATTCGTCCTGTAGTTCACAGTAATTCTGTAATCTCTAGAGTATATGAATGTAATAAGGCCGCAAAATCTAAACAGTTCAAGCTCGATGTAAAACGTAAAATATCTTTTTTGGCGTTCTGGAGATGTAATTATATCGGATCCAACTGCGAAACTCATACGTTTGTTGTTAAAAGAAAATATCGATGGATAGTAAATTTTTATAAGAGAAAGCACAACCATCCATTTGTACCGCAGTCAATGGTGCAATACTTGTCACAATTTTTTTAAAATTCGACAGAAGTCAAATTCATAATTTGAAGGACAGTGGAGTTGGTCCAAGCAAAACATATACGATACTAGTAAAAGGTCATGACGGGATAGAGAATTTTGGTTACAGGCTAAACAATGTAAAGAGTGTATTTAGAAAAATACGTTATCAATTTATGGACGTATCGGATGCCCAAACTACTTTAGCTTATTTGCAATCCATTCAAGAGAGGAGCCTAACTTTACTTGCGTAGTAAAATATGACGAAGAAAATCATATCGATACCCACTTATTCGTGGATGCGTGATCTAAAACTTCTTATAAAACTTTCGGTGATGCAATTACTTTTGATACCACGTATTGATCTAACAAATATCAAATGCCTTTTTTCCTATTCACTTGTGTTAATCATCGGTATAAATCACAAATATTTGGTTTGGCGTTACTGCGGAATGAATCTGAAGAGTCTTTTACCCGTTTGTTTCAGCAGTGGTTAATTACAATGAATAATAAGGCACTACTATCTATAATCACTGATCAAGATCAAGCTATGACAAATGCTATTGCCAAGATATTTCCAAATACAAGACATCATTATTGCATATGGCACATTAGTCAGAAGTATCCTGAGAAATTGCAGAGTTTATATCATCAGTATACCGGTTTTCAAAACGATTTCAAATGTTGCATAGATAAAAATTTGACAGTTAAGAAATTTGAAGATAAGTGGTCTTCACTAGATGAAAAGTACTAAGTTAGTAAGCATAAATAATTTTCAATAATGTATGGTATAAGGGAGAAATATATACCGGCTTATACAATAAGAAACTTTTCTGCATGAATGCGAACAACGCAGCATAGTGAGAGCATAAATGCTTTTTTGATACTTATCTTAATTGGAACACCACAATTAAAGAGCTTGTTATGAAAATGAGAAGTTCACAACAAATGCATTACGAGCGTGAGAAAAGAATATATTTTGATACGCTATGCAAAAATCGTATGTGTGTAACAAATATGCCACTGAAATTAGATACTTCCAAAATTTACACCAAAAGTATTTTTGAAAAGATTCAAGCAGAGCTCTAGAAATCTCAAACATTTAATATCTAGAAAGTTTCAAAAGTCGATGGGAAAACCAGATATAAAGTTCATAACGTACTCGGTTCGAAGAAAAACAACCGAAGAGTATATTATGTTCAATTTACGACAAAAGGGCAATTTTCCAAAATGCATTTGCAATCATTTTAAATCAACCGGACTATTATATAGATATATATTCAGAGTTTTTGTATCTAAAAGTATGAATAGTATACCGTCTCAATATATTTTTCCAAGATGGATGGGAAATGTTAATCAAAACATTGTTGTTCCATTATATAAAAAAAAGAAGAAAAAAAAAGATGAAAGGAAGTACTCACGTGATACCCATGTGAGCGCTCATATGCAAAGCATGTGAGCACCGGCTTCAGATAGGATTAAATCCTATGATAACCCCCACGCGATATCCACGTGAGCGCTCACATGCAAAGCATGTGAGTGCCGGCTTCAGATATGATTAAATCCTAGGATAGCCGCTCACGTGATATCCACGTGAACGCTTACATGCAAAACCTGTGAGTGCCGGTTTCAGATAGGATTAAATCCTATGATAGCCTCCACGTGAGCGCTCATATGCAAAGTATGTGAGTGACGGTTTCAGATAGGATTAAATCCTATGATAGCCCCCATGTGATATTCACGTGAGCGCTCACATGCAAAGCATGTGAGTACCGGATTCAGATAGGATTAAATCCTGTAAAAGCCTCACGTGTTAAACACGTGAGCACTCATGTGCAAAACACGTGAGCGCCGCCGCCATATATATATATATATATATATATATATATGTATGTATGTATGGTAGCGCTCACGTGATACTCACATGATATTCATGTGAACGCATCAATTTGAAGCGCTAGCTTCTGATAGAATTAAATTCTATATAGAATTAAATTCGATTTAGGAAATATTGTTCCTGATCTTTCTAATATTAGAAAGATTTTTTTTGTTAAACAGAGAATTTTTGGATTTAAAATCCAACGGTGATTATAATATCATCGATGAAATCAGAAGACAGAATCAAATTCTTTGTTAAGAAAATATTTTCCTAATGTTGTTAAAACGAATAGAAAATATTTTCTGTTAAACAGAAATTCACTGGATCAAACATCCAAAGGTGAATAAAATTCCCCAGGTAATCTTTAATATCAATTAGATCAATTGATATCTCTTAATGAGAGATTTTCTTAAACTAATTGATAGTTTTCTCTCTCTTATATAAAGGATCCGAGACTTCAACTCTCATATGTACAAGACTCTCCAAAAACTGAGAGTGAATACCCTTTATAAATTTCTGTGATAGACAATACACCCCCTAAGATTTTGTGAGAGAGAGAATCCCCTCCTTAAGTTTCTACAAAAAACAACCGCGAATCTAATTATCTTTTCGAAGAAGATCATCTCTCGTTCAAACCTTAGGTAAAAACAGAGATAAAATTATCTCCCTTCTTACCTACCTTATGTATGAAATAAGGGTTTAACCTTTTAAAAAAGAACTTAGTTCTTTATCTAAATCTGAGATCCACAAGACAAATCTCCCATAAAGGTGAGAATTTAATTCTCATTGGGAAGATCTTGTTCTTCAGATTCAAGATCCAGAGAAGAACTATGATATTTTACCACCCAATATGAACAAAAGAAAAGAACATGAAGAACAAGAAGATAAGATGTAATTGATATTCCAGGAACTTAGTTCATTCAAAATATGATAGGGTTTTATCCCAATAAGAACTTAGTTCTCAAAAAAAAGAAGAAGAAAGAACTTAGTTCTTGCAAAATCTGCAGATTTTTAGAGTTTACATCTAATTTTCAAAGTTAATCTCTGCATGAACATGAAAATGATCACGTGAAAGACACGAATATCCTGAAAAACAAAGAAAACAAAGAACCACGTGAATGGCACGTGGGCGCCTAAAGGAAAAACATGAAGCAGCGTCTCACGTGATATGCACACGAATGGTAAAAAAAAAGCCCTGAAGACAGATCTCACATGGAAGGCATGTGAGCGCCGAGACTTAAACTCTCATGTGAAAGGCATGTGAGTGCCGGGAAGAAAACAAACAGAAGTGCTTCACGTGATATTTACGTGAGCGCCAGATGAATTAGTGCTTAGCACTACTCACGTGAAAGACATCTGAGGACCATGAAATATAGCGATTCACGTGGAAAGCACGTGAGAGCCATACGAATCAGTGCTTAACATTACTCATGTGAACACCAAAGAAACCAGGTTGCTCATGTGAAGGGCACGTGAGCACTGAAGCTGGAAGGATGTTACATCCTATGATGGAGCTTAAGCTTTTGGGCCCAGTGCTTAACACTGTTGAGTTATGTTAACCCCCCCAAAATATATGGCTTAATGCTTAGCACTGTTGGGTAAAAATAGAGCCCGACATTTAGTCTAAAATTAAACCAAGTCCCTGAAGTTTCAGATTTCTTTGATTTTCAAAGGAAAATCAATCATGATCATGCATATTTTAAGTCAACCTCAGTCTAAAATAAAATTAACGATCTTTACTCACATTTTAAGTTGATCTTAATCTAAAACAAGATTAACGATCTTTAAACCTTCGAACTGATGGTAGAAATTACTTAAGTTCATCCCGAATCCGATATTTACGGATTTGAACTAATCCGTGCGCTACGGGCGACAACAAAATTAGTCTCCGTATACAATCCAAGGGCAACTTCAAAATAAACAATATATATATATATATATATATATATATATATATATATATATATACACATACAACACGACACGAAATGATACTTATGGAAAATGAGAAAGTTTTTATCGCGTTGCGATAACGTAATTAACCGTAGGGATTTGCGCCTGCAAGGAAAAGCGTCCCACAATTAAAAACTCCTCACAAATGAGGGGGAATCTGATAAGTCTGCTAAAACGGTCGCATCTATCCAAACCTCCGATAGACGGTGTCATAAATCAACTTGGTATCTTCGAAGAGATGGATGGATATGTTCCATATAGCATCTTCTATGTTTGTCTTCCCAGTTTTCGGCGGTAAACAGATTCTGGCACGCCCAGTGGGATCTTTTTCTCTTTCCGCTCCACACTTTGTGTGACTTGTTTCACGAAACAATCGCCATATGTTTATGATTGCTCTTAGAGTTTAGGATGCTAAAGTTTGGTGTTTTGCCTCTATGCAGATCAATGGCTTTATTCAGCAACATCAAATGCAACGCTAGCTCCATTGCCACATCGGATGGAATAACTTGGTCAGGGCAAGCCATGGCCCCAGTGCTTTGCATCCCTATAGCTCAGGTGGTTCAGCAACTGGATGGGCTTTTCTTTGAAACAATGCTTCCTCCTCCCTCCTTCGGCATTCCAGCACCAAAGGAGGATACTCAGAAGAAGTCGGTTTTCGATCAGGTCGTCGTCGAAACTCGCCATCGTCGAAGCTCACCGTCGTCTAGAGGTAAGTAAAATTGATTAGGATTAGATTAATTTTAAATTTTTTGGTTTAATTTTAATTTTAATTCTGCCTTAGGCCGTTGTCGAATCTGATCGAAGCCCTAGGTCGTCCCCGTCGTCGTCGAAGATCGTCGTAGTCATCAAGAGGTAAATTATATTTTTTTTGGGTTTAATTTTTTATTTTTGCAGAATACCCAATATTTTTTTGTTTTTATTTTGATACTGTTGTTGCTGCTGCTGATGTTGTTGTTGCTGTTATGTTGATGATGTTATTGTTGGTGTTGTTGTAGTTGTTGATGTTGGTGGTGATGTTGTTGGTGTTCGGGTAGAGTCAGGGTTTGGATTGGGTTAGGGATTAGGGATAGGAATAAGGTTAGGGATTGGGTTGGGGTTGAGGTTATGGTTAGGGTTAATTAAGATTAGGGGATAGGGTCAAGAATAGTTTACGGTTTATGGTTAGAGTTAGTGTTAGGGTAATTTAGCGAATTTTTGCAGGTAATTTAGTGAAAAGCAACAATAGTTAAGGGTATTTCCGTTGAAAAGCAACAATAGTTAAGAGTATTTTGGTGTAAATAAGTAACATTGAGCAAATGGGGTTTTTTATTAAAAAATTTAATGAAGTTCAGTGAAAACAACAAACGTTAAGGGTATTTTAGTGAAATTTATAGTAATTTAGTTAATTTACTAGGATGAATCGTTTAGTTAAATTTTTAAGGTAGTTTCATGAAAAACAACAATAGTTAGGGTATTTTAGTGAAATTCTTAGTAATTTAGTTAATTTAATGTAGTTTAGTGAAAAATCAAGAATGGTTAAGGGCATTTTAGTGTAATTTAGTAAAATGGAAGAAATAAGTTGCTTAGGGGTGTGTGTGTGTGCGCGTGTGTGCATACACACACTGTCACGCCCCACTTCCCAGAGTACGCTAAGATGGGCACGTGACATAGCCAACCATGCTACCTGTGGATAGGAAAAATCCCTCCACAGTCACATTACGGCTGTAGAGATATCAAGAACAGAAAAGTAAACTAAACTATCTAGTACATGTCCATGAGCCAGAATGAATGAGTCAAGAAATAATGATAGACGGAAGCAAAAGATACAATAAATGAAACACCTGGAAAGTAAAACTACATACCGACAGGAACTTCACCGCTCGGTCTAACAGCGGCAATACTCCTGATCAGTCTGCAACAAAGGTAGAAGAATCTGGGCCATGCAAAACCCAGACGTCAGCGCGTCATAACATCAAGCAATAATATATAAACAGGGTAACAGGACATGCAAGTATGATCATACATGGTAAAGCAGGTGTAACAGCAATATAAATCAGGGCAGTGAAGGGTAATGTGCAGTGAGTATTCTAAACTAGTCTATTGGTTTAACTACTCTCAAGTCTTTGAAATCAATTTGATGAATAATCGATGTAACTCAATAGTATCCCGTGCATGCCCGGGACCACGGTCTAAGACTCTCGGGCTGAAACCGAGACGTGCCGCTAGGCACTAAAACAGGGAATATGTAAAGACGAATGATGTCAGCAGCATCATCCCGAGGCGGGCCTAGCCTCTAAAACTGATCAGTATAAGCAAGCAACTGTCGAGTTACAAGTCAGCATTTCATCATTGATTTCCCTATACCCCCAAGTTATAAGTGTTCAAGTCATGTGTAATCTGAAGCTAATGCCAACACAGGATCAGTCATGTACAGGTTTGTCTGGATAGACAACAGGAACGGTCCGTAAGAACAACAGGTCAGGTTTGTTAGCATTAGACACAAGATCAGGTAACAGGTAAGACTATGGTACATCAGGTTAAGCCAGGTAATATAAAGGTGTCATGTTATGTCAAGAGTTGTACGGTACCAGGCCGGGTCAAGTAATATGTGTAGTAAGTCACGTCAGGGTGTACCAGATATCATGTGGGTGCTCATAATCAACTAGCATAATCATGGGTATAAATAAACAGGCATGGATACTAACAGAACAATAAACTGGAACATGTAGTATGATATGCAAGTAGGTATAGCATAAATTATATAGATGTACGGTTATCGATTCAATAATTATACTTATTAAAATAGATGCACAAAATGTAATGTAGCATGTAGCAAGGTAAACTTGCCTCAGAACAAAGGTCGATATGCAGACGGCCTGGTGCGACATGACACGATACGGTGTGTGAAACGGCGCGACACGGTACTGGGTCTAGTCGTGATCCGGTGCATGGTCTGGGCCCGATCTGGACACGATCTGGTGCATGGTCTGGACGTGATCTGGTGCATGGTCTGGGCGCGATCTGGACGCGACACGGTCGTGACATGGAAGTGGTGATGGTATGATTTTGGTATTGTAGTGGTACTGTGGTGATGTTATGGTTCGTCCGGATCATCGGCGGCGGCACGGCTCCGGCGGTGATCGGAAAAATGAGAAATCAAGAAAGAAAAAAGAGAAGGAAAAGTTGAAGAAGGAGAAGTAGAAGATAAGGGTTGTGGCTGTCCTCTGGGGTTGTCTCGGGTCAGAGGAGGTGGTAAAGGAGCGATGACGGCGAGGTGGGGTCATCGGCGGTGGCAACGGCGAGTCGCCAGTGATGGGTTGGAAGGAGTCTTGGGTTGCAGTGGGTTAGCTCGGGTTGGAGGAAGAAGAGGATAAGGTGGAGGTGGTGCTAGCGGCGACGTGGAGGTCGATGGCGACGAGGATAGACGTCGGCCGGGGTCAGTTTGTGCAGTCGGGGATTCTCGTGGTCGTGGGTAGCGACGTCAGGTGATGGCGGTGGGAGTTGCGGTGATGGGAGGAGGAGAGGCCGAGGAGTGGACGAGGGTGTGGGGGCGACGGCGATAAGAGGACGGCGACGAGCGCGACGAGGGTCGCGGGCGTGGGATCGGACGCAGGAAAACGAAGAAGGAGATGAAGGAGGAGAGAGAGTACGTGAAGGGGAGAGAGAGAGAGTAGGTTAAAAATAATATAAGATTTAGATTTTAAAATATTGGAATATATTTTTTTCAGGAGAGAGAGAGAGGGAGAGACGAGAGAGAGAGAGAGAGAGACGGTGACCAGTTAAGATTTCTTAACTAAAAAAAATATATAATACATAAACAGTTAGTATAGGAATAATTTTATAATATAAATTAGTTAAAGGAATAGTAATAGTTTATATATATATAAGGAATATAATATCAGTCCGTTTTGAGATTTTGGCAAATACAAACCTACTCCAAAACACGTCCGGATCGGGTCTAAAAATTCAGATTTAAAATATTAAAAATATATGCGACTTCCGAACTTTAAAACAAGTACTCAGGTAACGAAAAAGCGTACCCCCAAGAACGGATGCACGTACGTGCGCATAGCCATCCAAACACGTCCGTTTCACTGAACGGGACGAGATCAAGATACGCGGATGCTACCACGGGGTTAGGGGTATCATGCAGAACATGTTATGAAATTTTAAATTATTTTACGTGACTTAAAATGTTATATAATAAAAGATGCCATGCCAGATAAAATGCCAGTATGCGATAAAGTTGAAAATGCACAAGTTTACATAACAAGTCAAGGTGATTCATAAATATGAATCAAAAAAGTTTCGAGAAAGCGGGTCGGGTTGAATGCAATGTACAATGTAAAATACTATTCACACCCAAAAATACGATAAATCAAGAAAATACCATGAATAAAGAAATACGAGGACTGGAATTGGTATAAATGAACTCGGGTGTTACACACACATATACACACAAACATGCATACACACAAGCACTCACGCACGCGCGCGCGCGCGCGCACTCTCTAACCCCAAAACTAAATCTAAAATCTTAAACTTGATTAAGAAAATCCTTAACTATAAAAAACTGTACCCTAAACCAAAAACTTCGAAACCTTGAAATTGATGCGTAAACATAAAACCAATCCAAATTAAATCTTAAACTAAGTGTATGAAACTCGATGATAATATGAAATTTTCATATTCTCATCGATAATCATATGCGAAAATCAAAACGCGACTTAGTTCCCGTCTATCCATTAACATACGTGCGATATTCGTCGTGATATAAAACTACACGAAAGTTGTTAAATATTGGACGGTATTGTTCGGTTTCTAACAACTGTCGCGTAGTCCATGTGACAAGAATTAATATTCAATCATATGATAACCGATATATTTGTCCCGTGTGGATGGGTTAGGAATGTATAAAACAGACACCTGTATTCTCTTGTGTTTTTCATTCGTTTCGAGATATTTCGTCGGTACATTTCCGCTGGTTCTCTGTATACAACGATAGATTAGATGCTCATTTCAATATTGTTTGACAGCGTTGAAACATTCATCTTTTTTATTACAGTGTACTCGGAGAACAGCGGAAGGTTTTGCTCTCAGTCCTTGATATCATCATCATCATCTTTCTTGGAAAAAGAATCTAACTCCCAACCTATGAGCATTTGCTCTCAGTCCTTGATAATCTTTATAGCTAAATCATCAATTGAAACATAAGTTAAACAAGTCGTCAATTAAAACTAGTACTAACGCTTCTTAGTATCCCGTCTATCGCGTATTTGTCAAGAAATTTTAATCCAATACGTCTTGTTTATAGAAATCTTACTTCGTCCGGACTGTTCCAATATGGCATTCTTGTAACTCCACGACAAGAGTTGGATGTACATCGATACTCTCTCGAGAGTCAACTGCTTCGTTGACGGTGTTGGCATTTTCACCGACTTTACCTACGCACGTCTTGGATTACCGAAAAAGCATGAAATCTATTGTCCTTGTTCTAAATGTATGAATAAGCGATTGCTCAAGAAGTCGGAAGTTGAGTTACACATCGTAATATACGGTTTCGTTAGAGATTACGCTACGTGGGAACTTCACGGAGAAAAAGTCGTAACGGGAGACGGGCCATAGGTGCAAGAGACGGAAAACGAATTCATCAAAACGGAAATCGCAGAGTGGTAAGGGATAGTAGAAGAAAAGGAGGAAGAGGAATGACAGTTTGAAGACGAAGCCATAGAAGAAGATGATACTGTATTCGCGCCAATCAATGACATGGATGGGTTTATAAATGCCGCTGGACTTCCTTATGATACGGAAAGCACCGGACCCTCATTATTGGAGAAGTACAAGGCTGACTCTAGGATCCTGCTATATCCAAATTGCAAAGGGTTTTCAAAACTGTCTTTTTTATACGTATCTTTCAGATCAAGTGCAAGAATAGATGGAGTGATCGGGTTTTCACCGATCTCCTAGAACTGCTGAAGGAAGCTTTTCTTGACGGAAATGAAGTGCCACCGAGCCGGTACGAGGCAAAAAAGATAATCACAAATATCGGCCTGAAGTATCATAAGATACATGCATGTGAAAATGATTGTGTTTTGTTTCTGAATGTACAGGCCACACTCAGAAACTGCCCCGTGTGCGGAACCGGCTGATTCAAGCCAAAGAAAGACCCTCAGTTGAGTGATGTGCCCGTGAAGATTCTTCATCATTATCCATTAATACTGAGACTGCAACGGTTATTTATGTAAATTTACGGTAGCGCCCCGGCCAATAATCTGAGGCCAAACGCGAAACAAAAACTTTTACAACTGGCGCTATCGCATACTTTAACCCGGATCTTGCCATTAACGCTAAACCAACAAACTGTAAAGAGGTAGAAAGGCTATACCGATCAATCCGTGTCCTTCGGTCTTTAGCCATCATCCCACGCTCCTCGCTGTGACTCCGATCTTCTCTACGAGGTGGCACCACGTCATCGATTCTTTATACGGGCTCCCGCCTCTATACCGAGGTAACTCGGACATCAAGTTTGCTAAAAGAGATGACCAAGATGAAGTAGAAAAAGAGTAGAATACTTTGTCTCATTACACTCTTTGGTTCTCATCACATGAGAGGGTAAGAGTGGACGTTGAAGAAGATGCTAAGGTTTGGAGAGTGTGAGCTCAAGAAAACTCTAGTGAGCAAAAATAACCAAGCACCAAAAATTGCCTTGGCTGTCTAAATATTTTGTGTGTGATATATATAAGATTTTGTGCTGGAGAAACAAAGAAAATATCATCCCAAAATATCTCCAACTCAACCCTAAAATATCTCACCCAAAACAAACATCATTAATTCTTTAATGACTCACTAGATGACTCATTACATGAGTCATTAGTGAACATTCCAGAATTAATGAGTCACACCAATGAGTCACACTTTCCAAAAATCCATTTAATCATTTAAACTAAAATGATTAACCAAAAAGAAATGCATCTTCTAAAATATTCTCGTAACGGATTACGAGAATACCCCTCACCTGTATATACATACCTGTATCCGTATTCCGATCGAATACGAATACGATGAGACTAAAATATTCCGATTCAATATAATACTTGTATCCGGCTTAAACCAAAGCCCACCAGTATTATCTGTCCGAAATATGACACGTGCACAAGTGTACGTACATGTTCGAACCCTGCCATAAAACCATACGGCCTCTACAACGTTTCGCCCGAACTTGGGAAACTATCTGTGGGGGACTCTAAAGACTCGTCAGTACCCTGGCAGTGGGTTTAACTACAAGCACGTCAGAGGCACTAGCTGTGCGTAATGGCTGCCCATGTACTGACCGAAAGGGAAGCCGATGAGCGAACTCATCCTGGAATCCTACTGAGCCTATCAGTGACAATATCCGTACAGTCCGGTCCGTTCGTCTATGAGCATCGCATATCGAGCCTAGGGGCTGGTAACGTCAGACCCCCAATAGCTGTATAAGTTGTGTCGGAGGGTAGCCCTGAACACCCTGAGAAACTACTAGAATACCTACCAGTAATTCTCACCTGCTTTGGCCAAGGACTTGGTGTAATGGCTCTCCTAGACACAACGCGATCTCACCCCCAATACCGGGAGAGACGAATCCCCTGCCGATCCGCTCACTGCCTCTATGTGGCTCGAGACTGTACCCAACTAAAATCTGTTTGCACGACTCTTTTGAGCCGTTGTAGGGTAGTAATCTAAGCACAGTGGGAACCCACACAAGACAAATGACGACCTCAGGTCGATGAACTAACCTGTATATATGTCACCAGGGAACTGCTATCTAACGCTAGGTATAATACCAACTAGCAGGTTCCCGGCGAGTCCTGTCCGGTGCACTCATAACCCAATGAGCACCTGTATACATCTTAGGTGATCCAACTGACACCAATGGCTTGTGAGACCGGCCACCGCCCCTCGTCGGTGTCTCGACTGTATACACTAGTCTACTCCGGAGTATCGATGCCCTGTCTCGAAACTCCCACGACTAGGGACCATTTTTAAGGATGTGCTTATGGACTACCCAACTCTCACGTATATGATCGCCATCATACTGCTGGTAGTCAAGAAAGAATCCTAAGAGCTATATCAACGTGTAATAGTGATCATGTCACATAAAACTGTACACGATGATAAAGTTAAACCGGATAGCATACTATCATCTCAAGTAGGACTGTCCTACCGGTATATGTCCTCCTCAATCATTGCAATCACGTGCCTGTGATCCAATAATTGACTTTGAGGGCACTACATCCAACAATCTCTCACTTGCACTTAAGGCTAATTATTGCGATGTCGTATACTCACAGCCCGTGTGATACCGAACACCCAACTCCTCTACTAACAGTTTCACAAAGCTCGTTTGTAAAGCCTTTGTTTTCGAGAGATAGCCTCAGTGAGTGGATCCGCCCTGATGTTTCTTTCTATGTCTCTCTTAATCTCAAGTTCACGGAGAAAACCATCTCCCGAATTAAGTAATACCCGTCTTAGAATATGTCTGGATATCTGATGGGACCTAGTTCATAAATGAACTCCAAATCCAAACTTCTTAGACTGTATCGTCAACTGAACCTAATCAGTATCCTGCACCATACCTCCCACAGTATCCTCTTGGACCACCTGTCCAAACTATTGCCCCCTTCGTCAGAGGGAAAACTATAAATCTGACAATCACTCTGTCATCCATGTCATCTTGGAAGTCTGGAATGATAACTGTCTCCAAAGGAGGCTGCCGTCATCAAATCCGTAGAATATCCACTTATGTTCTAAAACTGCTTCCGAATGTTTCTCCAGGATTGGATTAATATAAAATTATTGCAGCTAGTGCAAAAACAACATCTGGTGTGGTACTTGACATCTCATGATCAACTCAATTGCCTAAGCAAGTGATACGTTAATCATGCACATCCCTCTCCCCTTTAGTCTGTAAGACACCTTTAGAGAGGGAGACTCCATCACCTGCAGGTACACCACCATGCCAGGAGTCGTCCATTCTAAAACACCTTTAGAATATTGTCTAAGTACCCAGATTGGGAAACTATCCAAATCTAGATCTAAAACCATATATCTAGTAACCAGAATGTCTGATATTATATCAATATCCTGTGTGGAGAAACAACTGTGTGACAACCAGAGTATAACCGATCGTAGTATAGGAATTTTACTTCCTACTCTGCGTGTGTCATCCAAATACTAGGACATCACACCCTACTACTTCATACCAGATCCATCCCCTATTCTGATGAAGTCAAAGCCATGACTGTCACATCAAAAATAGATGATCTATCTCTGCTATATCTGCTTTAGTCTATAAATAGACATAAGCAACTTGCCCACTATACTTCCGCTGCTCCCACTGACCACAACAACCCTCTGGCAGAGTCATATACACGTGCACTTCTAAAACTAGTTTAGAACGACGTTATACTCATCCTCCAGCCGGGTCTCATAGCCTGGAACAACAGTAGTGTCAAGTTTTGGGTAAACAAGAACCTCCCTGTCACCGTCCTTAAGGCTACCAAAATACCTCTCGGGTGCCTGAGGTTACCCATCATATCTGCGGAGTGACTAATGGAATGCTAAACTTGATTGAATCTGTAGGTCCTATTAAATTTTCCGTAATCGTTTGCGGTTCTGGAATCACTTCCAGTTCTACCATACCCCCACTACTGTTTTCTGAAAAAATCCATTTTACTAATACTGTGGCGAGTCAAGAACAATATCACTATTGATCTTCCAGATGGTAGAAAGTCAACCTTCGACATAACCCGGGTCAACCCACAAACTGCCATTACAGAAACGTGTCTTGAGTTATCCAGAGTCTGGTTTTAAGCATAAGCCGGACAACTCCCCGTACCTTAACATCGTTAAGATATGAACCATTCTATATCCAATATAGAAACTTTGGCACTGATTTAATTGGAACCAGATTCAAATCATATAGCTGTCTCCAGTGCATATCAATTTAATGGAAAGAGGCTAATCAGCATTACTCAACTTAGGAATGCATCCAATTATAAGTAATCTGAAAGAGAAACAAGTTTCTCAAAACTTTTACTATCAACTGAATACCAATCACAAGTATCTACATCTTCGATCACCTTGAAAAATCCTGATACTTGCGACACCTGGTTCTTTACTTTATTCCTATACCTATAACTTCTCAAAACTTAGACATTGTATTTCAACGAAACACTTGTCTAAAAACTAGAGAAGTCACGAGTAAACAGAACATAGTACGGGCACCAACCCTTTTGTCCTGATGGACACTGGACAACATAAAATACTCTGTATAAGTCCGCTGAGTTGAATAACTCAAAAACTTGTGCATCGTAGGTTGAAAACTGTACTTATGGTTAAGAACTACTCCGCTGTTCAATGCTCCTTATCCAATCGTCAACTGATATAGGTAAATGTCATGGACATAATTTCAAAAGGTTATATCTCACTTTATAAAAATAAACGTACAGATATATCAGTTTGAAATTGGTGCACAACAACGGATACTCAAAACCAAATACTTGCCGTCCGGCAAAAACCCAGGCGATTTCCTCAAATATCACCAATTACAACGAATTCCGATATAATGAGGATGATCACCTAATTCCCAATAACTTACTCCCACTCATCATCTGTAAAACCATACAGATGTGAGAATCATACCTGGTAAATACATACCCTGGAGTAAGTATCTAATTGGGAAATCAGTTTTCCTTTAATAACGCACAGTGAAACTGAAACATGAAAATGTTTCGTAGGGGTATCCTGGTATTCCTAGTAATGCCTCTTCCATAATCCAATTCATGACTGTAACCGTATATTTCTTTGCCATCTCTCCAAATCCCTTTATTTGTCTTTATTCATTACCTTCTGTACACCTTCGTTAGGCTTAATGGTTTTCTTCCTTCCCTATCGTTCGACACCAGCCTATGGTTTGGAAGAAGACTATCCAGTAAGCATAATAGGTGTATACTCCTAATCCTAGGAGTACTCGCAACTTGAGAGAAGGTGATGATAAAAGACAACTGAATAAAACCTTATTCTATTCCTCCCGAACTGGGGAAAAAAGCAAAGGTAAAGTAGGATTGGTGATGAACTACGTGGTTTGGTCGTGAATGATAGCAGTCGCAATTTACTTTACCCTCTTTCTAATCCCTTTACTTTGTCTTTACTTATTACCTTCTGTACACCCTACTTAGGCTAATTGGTTTTCTCCTTTCCCTACCTTTCGGCACCTGCCTATGGTTTGGAAGAAGACTATCCAATAAGCGTAATAGGTGTACTCTCCTAAACCAAGGAGCCCTCGCAACCTGAGAGAAGGTGATAATAAAAGACAACTGAATAAACCAATTCAATTTCTCCTGAACTGGAATCCATCCCATAGAAATCCCTTCGAGTTCGTATATAACCATACGATGGATTTATCCAATGGAAGCGGATGTTCGTAGTGATACGAGGTGTTCTGGAGAAATGCAAAGGGTAAAAGAAGGAGCGGTAATGATGTATGCAACTCAGACAATCCAAAAGCCAGTATTTTAAGAAGGTTCGGTCAATTTGGTCACTGAGTCATAGCACAACACAGAACATCAATGTGAAGTGGGCCCCAACCCAGTCGGGTCCCAAAAGAATAATATACAAACAGGCAGTGACGGCAGTCCACATGTTGGACGCTCGTCCCGCAATATCAAATATATAAATAAATCCAAACTGCACTACCATTGCACACAGCTATCCACCATGACAAATCCGCAACATCACAGCACAACACAGAACATCAACGCGAATGTCACGTTCGCAAATCCGTCTAAAAGGACTATAGCAATTAGACATGATTTACCGCTCGAATGACATTCACGGTCGGAGATATAATGTAAGTACTGTAAACTAACACATTTAAAATTCCGATGGACAAAACTTCCCGAAGTGGGCCCCAAGTACAACTCCAGTACTCAAACAAAATCTGGGCCCAAACAAAATATTCCAGAAACCACAATTCCACATGAAAGACACCCGGAAGAAAAATGATGCACCGAAGCCTCAAAACGGCGGCGGAACCGCGGCCAATACAAGGATTGTGTGGCGGTTCCGCGGCGGTATCGAAGGTTCAGTCGACTAAATTTCTTCCAGAGTCTTAGAAAAGCCTGCTCGATTTTCTGACAAACTCAAAATAATTTTTAGACGACAAAAAAAATTCGACAGAAACTTTAATTTCGGAATCGCGGTTTTGGAAATTTCGTTCGATCGATATTTTAAACATGTTAAAACAAGCTAGTAAAAGTTAATGGCGTGGCTCTGATACCATGTAAGTCTACGGTAGCGCCCCGGCCAATAATCTGAGGCCAAACGCGGAACAAAAACTTTTACAACTGGCACTATCGCATACTTTAACCCGGATCTTCCCATTAACGCTAAACCAACAAACTGTAAAGACGTAGAAAGGCTATACCGATCGATCCGTGTCCTTCGGTCTTTAGCCATCAACCCACGCTCCTCGCTGTGACTCCGATCTTCTCTACGAGGTGGAACCACGTCATCGATTCTTTATACGGGCTCCCGCCTCTATACCGAGGCAACTCGGACATCAAGTCTGCTAAAAGAGATGACCAAGATAAAGTAGAGAAAGAGTAGAATACTTTGCCTCATTACACTCTTTGGTTCTCATCACATGAGAGGGTAAGAGTGGAGGTTGAAGAAGATGCTAAGATTTGGAGAGTGTGAGCTCAAGAAAACTCTAGTGAGCAAAAATAACCAAGCACCAAAAATTGCCTTGGCTGTCCAAATATTTTGTGTATGATATATATAAGGTTTTGTGTTGGAGAAACAAAGAAAATATCATCCTAAAATATCTCCAACTCAACCCTAAAATATCTCACCCAAAACAAACATCATTAATTCTTTAATGACTTACTAGATGACTCATTACATGAGTCATTAGTGAACATTCTAGAATTAATGAGTCACACCAATGAGTCACACTTTCCAAAAATCCATTTAATCATTTAAACTAAAATGATTAACCAAAAAGAAATGCATCTTCTAAAATATTCTTGTAACGGATTACGAGAATACCCCTCACCTGTATATACATACCTGTATCTGTATTCCGACCGAATACGAATACGATGAGACTAAAATATTCCGACTCAATATAATACCTGGATCCGGCTTAAACCAAAACACACCAGTATTATCTGTCCGAAATATGACACGTGCACAAGTGCACGTGCATGTTCGAACCTGCCATAAAACCATTCAGCCTCTACAACGTTTCACCCGAACTTGGGAAACTATCTGTGGGGGACTCTAAAGACTCGTCAGTACCCTGGCAGTGGGTTTAACTACAAGCACGTCAGAGGCACTAGCTGTGCGTAACGGCTGCCTATGTACTGACCGAAAAGGAAGCCGATGAGCGAACTCATCCTGGAACCCTACTGAGCCTATCAGTGACAATATCCGTACAGTCCGGTCCGTTCGTCTATGAGCATCGCATATCGAGCCTAGGGGCTGGTAACGTCAGATCCCCAATAGTTGTATAAGTCGTGTCGGAGGGTAGCCCTGAACACCCTGAAAAACTACTGGAATACCTACCAGTAATTCTCACCTGCCTTGGCCAAGGACTTGGTATAATGGCTCTCCTAGACACAGCGCGATCTCACCCCCAATGCCGGAAGAGACGAATCCCCTGCCGATCCGCTCACTGCCTCTATGTGGCTCGGGACTGTACCCAACTAAAACCTGTTTGCACGACTCCTTTGAGCCGTGGTAAGGTAGTAATCTAAGCACAATGGGAACTCACACGAGACAAATGACGACCTCAGGTCGATGAACTAACCTGTACACATGTCACCAGGGAACTGCTATCTGACGCTAGGTATAATACCAACTAGCAGGTTCCCGATGAGTCCTGTCCGGTGCACTCATAACCCAATAAGCACCTGTATACATCTTAGGTGATCCAACTGACACCAATGGCTTGTGAGACCGGCCACCGCTCTTCATCGGGGTCTCGACTGTATACACTAGTCTACTCCGGAGTATCGATGCCCTGTCTCGAAACTCCCACGACTAGGGACCACTTTTAAGGATGTGCTTATGGACTACCCAACTCTTACGTATATGATCGCCATCATACTGCTGGTAGTCAAGCAAGAATCCTAAGGGCTCTATCAACGTGTAATAGTGATCATGTCACCTAAACCTGTACACGATGATAAAGTTAAACCAGATAGCATACTATCATCTCGAGTAAGACTGTCCTACCGGTATAGGTCCTCCTCAATCATTGTAATCACGTGCCTGCGATCCAATAATTGAGTTTGAGGGCACTACATCCAACAATTTATGTATGAGGAGACGGCGTCCGAAATGCAGTGGCACCATAAGGCGCCTCATGAAGAGGTAAAAATGAGTTATCCCAGAGATTCGATGTCGTGGAAAATTTTAGATGAAAATCATCCTTCATTTAGCGCAGACCCTTATAACGTGAGGCTGGAAATTGCAAGCGACAGTTTAGTCCATTTGGGATGGTTCGCGGCGGGCGTACTCACTGTACTTGGTTCGTTGTGGTGACTATATACAACCTGCCGCCATGAAGGGCTACGACGCAGTCTTATTTTACGTTGGCTCTTTTAATTGACAATCCCTCATCTCCTAGAAAAAACATTGATGTATACCATCAATCCTTGATCGATGAGTTAAAGTTGCTGTGGAAAACTGGCATGCGAACCTATGACACAAATGGTAAACAATTTTTTCAGATACGGGCTGCTTTGTTGTGGACTATTAATGATTTTCCAGCCTACGTCATGTTGTCGGGGTAGACAACTCAAGATAAGCTTGCTTGCACCAGTTGTCATACTCATACGAGTGTCGTACGCTTGAAGTTTAGCGGGAAAGTGTCGTTTATGGGCTACCGACATTTCTTGCCTATAACTCATAGATTTAAAAAGAATAAAGAATTATTTAACGACAAGACGGAGACCGGTAGGCCTCCTAAACCATTATCCGGTAATGACATATTGCAACAATGGAGAGGTTATCAGAATATCAAATTCAGAAAGAAACAAAACAAAGATGCAATGCCATGCCCAACCGGTTGGAAGAAGTTAAGTGGTTTATTTAAACTTACGTACTGGTCTGATCTACCGCTCCGCCACAATTTAAGATGTTATGCATATTGAGAAGGGCATTTCTGAACACGCCATCAATTTTCTGCTTTGTAAGGATGGAAAAACGAAGGACAATCTCATCGCTCGCCGTGATTTGATGGATTTGGATAGTTTGTCCATTAAAGAAGAATTGCAATCTCGGCATGTGGCGGTAAACCAGGTTATTATGAAATCCCACCAGCAATCTACAATCTGGACAAAGAGGAGAAGCGGCAATTCGTGCAGGTGTTGAAAGAATTGAAAGTCCCTGATGGTTTCTCATCAAATATTTCTAAACAGATACAATTAGAAAATGGAAAAATCGTAGGACTCAAGAGCCACGACTACCACATATTGATGCAACATTTTCTTCTTTTATGCCTGAGAGCGTCGGAAAAATCCTAAATCGGTCTCGTTCTTAACAACTTTTGCACGTATTTTCGAAAATTGTGTTCCATAAACGTGTGATGTCAATGAGATAGCAAAGCTCAGAAAAGATATTCCTATGATCTTTTGCAAGCTCGAGACTATCTTTCCACCTTCCTTTTACGACATCATTGTATACCTGTCCGTCCATTTGGCAACCGAGATCAAGATTGGCGGTCTAGTGCAGTACTGTTGGATGTATCCCATCGAGAGGTAAGAAAATGCTTATTACCAATCATTTAAATTGAAAAACATTATCGTGAATTATTAATATCTATTATTTTCAACAGATATTTATTAACTTTAAAAAACTATATCCGCAACGAGCATTTTCCTGAAGGTTTGGTTGCGGAAGATTATCTTTTGAAAAAGTGACGTCTTTCTGTACTCGTTTCCTGAATGACAATGTCAGGACGAAGATGAAAAAACCGCCGCGTATTCCTGACAGTCCAATTGGAGAAGGAAAGCTAAAAAACATGTCTTACGATGTCATTGGCGGTTTACGTGTGTTCATCTTGCTAAACAGCAAATGTTTTGCTAAATATGGAGTGTAAGTTTTTCTAATTTCATCCATTTAAACCGTTTGAAATAGAGTATAATCTAATTGATATAGCTGTAAATTAATGAACAGAGCGCACAAAACTATACTCAAGAGATCGAATCTTAAGACTGTTGGGGTCTAAGATTACACCCCGGTTGACCAAATCAAAATCAAAGTCACTCCCAAGCCAAGTGGGCCCAAGCCCAGGTCAAGACTGAGCATGGAAGGTGCAGGCCCCATGACAAAAAGAATGAAGCCATAGATTGGTTTAATGTAATTCTTTTTTTAGGAATAAATGTATGTAAAATGGGTAAAAAGCCAAAATTTTGTAAACCCCATGGTTTATGTGTAAAAAAAGATAAGAACATAAGGTATGGGATGACACAAGTGTCATTTGGTAAAGCTCAAGAGCTTATATGTAAAGTGTGCAGCCTATAAAGGCAAATATGATAAAAAAATCAAAAAGAACTTTTGATTCCCCTCAAAAGTTAGGGTTTCTGTGCCTCCTTCTTCTTCCTCAAGATTCTAAACCTTCTTTCCCTTTTTGAATTAAATCAAGAGTTTAACTCTTTTTTTTTCAAAAAAAAAAAAACAGTTTTCACTATAAACCCTTGAAGGGGAGCTCGGATTTTCCATCAAATCCCCAAAATGGAAGATTTTTAAATTTCACCTCCTTTTTTCTCCAAGATCCAGCCAAAAGAGAGGAGGAAGAAAGAGACCCATCTCCAAAACCCCCACTTTGGGAAGATCCAAGGCCCAAGAGAAGATTTAGGGCTTAAGGGTGAAGAAAGGGGTCCTCTTTCATCATCTTCGAAAATCTCTTGGGAGTTTAACTCCAGGAAAAAAAGAAACTTTCTTTTTAGGAGTTTAACTCCAAAAGTCAATTGGGAGTACAAATCTCAGAACAACGGCTAAGCCCCTTTGTCATTTTTTTAAGAGTTTAACTCCAAAAGTCAATTGGGAGTACAACTCCCAGTACAGGGGTTAAGCCCCTTTTTCCGTAGGCGCCCAGCGCCCACGTGCCGGGCGCGTGAGGCACCAGCGCCCAGGCACCCAGCGCCCACATACCGGGCACGTGTGGCCCAGTGCCCGTGTGCTGGGCACGTGAGGTGCTGGCGCCCATGTGTCCTTTGGACGCTATTCACCTTTTATATATATATATATATACACTCCACAACACTTTCCCCGTTAGAAAAAATTTCTAACGGGACACTGCCCCGCACCCCGCAAGGGGGCTGCTAGCCCCCTTGACCCCCCGCCCGCTATCCGGATAGCAGGACCCTCGTAAACTCTGGACGGACCCCGATATACCCAAGACCCCTCAAAACACAACATACGCACATTGCATATTAAGTTCGCATGACTAGTTTGACCCGCCAATCGGAGGTTTTTCTCTCCTCCCATATTTCGGGTTAAACGTTCATGCAAACTCAATAAACATATATATTGATTGCCTGTACTGAAGTCATTTTTTTGTGTGTACAGATTAACAAGTTTTCAGCCACAATCTTGAACTCTGCAATCATGTCTCCCAAGACGAGCTTCGTATCTGGCGTGACTCCGATTCCCTACATTGTCAGAATCAATGCCTGCATGGTTATCCCTGCAAGTCTCAGCCGGCAATGGGAAGAATCACCCCGCCAATTTGGTTCCGTCATCTATCCTGCCGGAAGCGCTCTTCTAGTAGAAATCCCAATAAACCAGGTGGCCAATCCGGTCTCAAAGGGTAGGAGGCCGAACGTTGTGATCGCTAAGGCACCACAACCTAAACTTAAGACGGTATTCGAACGACTCTCTGGTGCTCCAGCTGGGGGCAAGACTTCCGGTACAAAAGGTAACATCAAACGTTGCGGACGAGCTCAGGCGACGACTCCAACAAGTGCACAATCAGGCGTATCTCCAAAGCCCTCCATCGCCCGGTCTACGACGGCTTCCCAAAGAGCCGTAGCCAGCCAAGTGCTCAAAACAGAAAGGTTGAGACAGAAGCGGCTCAGGTATTGAGCCAACAAGAGGGCCAGGACTTTGGCCAAATGGAATCTTGTGAGGTTCCAAGAGCAGGGTCACTCTGCGACGACGGCTGAGTCGGCCATAAAAGTCAGCAATTCTTTCGAACCTCTGAAGTGGGTTCAAAAAAATGCCATGACCGCCAGAATCAGGAAGACAACTGTCCGAATGATACTATAAAAAGACGTATCCCAGCCCTAACAGAGAAAGCATGACACCATCTTTTCAAGAGTCTATCAGGCGCAATGTGCCGTGCGAAAACAGCGAGGCAAAACCAAAAAGGAAGCGCCAACACCATTCAAGAACCTGGTTAGGCCAGCCACCTTCAGTCGATTGCCTGTTACCGATAAAGAAGGGCCACAACATCAGTCCGCAAAATCAGCTGCCAATAATGAAAATGCGGTTGGATATGTTATCCATATGGTCTATATAGCGTGCATGCGTCCCAGCGAAAACTTGCACAGCAAAAATAAGGATGGGGCCACTACATCCTAAGCCCAATCTGGCTTGAATGTGGTTGTCGTTTTCCAAGATCAGCCGTCTCCGCTGGACGATGAAAACCCTTCCGATGAGGCCGATAGGCAGAAAGACCCCTTAGTCCATATGGAGTCAAGCTCGGACAGCGAGGAAGATCCGACTTTCCGTCCCAGGACCGCAGAGTAAGAGCTACTTCAAGAGCTTCGAAAATAGCTCAGGAGCAAAGATAAAGAGATGGCCAAGCTCTATTCAAAAATTGACGACCTAACGAATGTTGTGATGCAGCTCACAGCTCAAATTGCTCGGGCGCCTCCCAATCAAGTAGAAGTCTCTACTCATGAGCCGGGTGATGACAACCCGAAGCAACCGATGCCTGTCCCCTTAGGTCCAAGATTGGGCGAGCCGCACGAAAGCTGACCACATTCCGCTTCTGGGGACGCTTTGACCCAAGATAGCACTATCCCGCTAACACAAGATCGGATAATGGATTTGGTCACCAGCAAGGTTAAAATATTGGTGGCCGAAACCGAAGCTTAGAAAGAAATTGGCAATAGTGGTCGGCCATAGCCCGCACAGTATGATCCGATCAAGTTCTCGACCGGCTGCGTCATTCCTAAGTTTGGAAGATTTGACGGGACGGGAAACGCAAATCAGCACGTCGCTCACTTTAAAGTGTCATGCGGAAATACAGGGGCAATGATGCGCTCCTTCTTCATCAGTTTGTCAACAGTCTGACTGGTGTCACTTTCGACTGGTATGCAAGTATACCAGACGGGTCCGTCACTACTTTCGCCCAAATGGAGTCTCTGTTTCGGCAAAGAATCATGAGTGTTAGTGTCATGCCACGCTTCCCAGTGTACGGGTAAGAAGGCATGCCGGGCCCGCTACGTATTTACTCAGAAGTAAACACGCTAAGCGCATCTAAGCAATATAAAGTAAAATGTACACAAGAAGAGATGTAAAAGAACAACAACTTTTATTTATTCAATATTTCTTTACAAGTACAACTGGGAAGTAAATACAAGTCTGGAATGCAATACCTAAATAATGGTATGAACTGAAAGTAAATTGAGTACAAGTAAAGTCAATACTCAGGATCTTCTGTGAACTGCTCCAAGTGCCCCTGGCTGGTCTCGAACTCCTTAGAGTCGAGTCCTCCTAACAACATTCCAAAGAAGAAGAGAAATAGGAATGTCGTCAGCGAACAATCTCTCGGTAAGTCCCAAAAAAGAAGGAGAAGAATAAACAGAGAACAGAATAGGTGAAGTAGATAATTTTATATTTGTTATACTAACGTAGTTGTTGTAACTTGGTATAGAATAAGCCAGTGTATACGAGAGGAGTTCAACTTACACCGTGGACTTTGGTAACCCGCAGTACAAGGCTCCGTCGAAAATACCACGGAACAATGGCATGAATGTAATAGCGTATTTTAGTGACCACCTCGTGCCACCTTTAACATGTTCTGTGCCAGTCTATCTTTTTATAAACCCCGTAATGTCTTTGGTATTGATTGTATTGATTGTACTGATTGTATTGTATTGTCTTGTAGTAAATGGAAGACTTGCCGAAACCATGATATCAGTAAACGGAATGGATATAAATGGGTAGTCATGTAATCAGAGTATATCTATGGTTCGGTTCAGTCGAGTCATGTTGATATAGATGGAATTATGGTATAAACGGATTCATGTTGTATTGTAGTTATACTTGAATTGGATTCAAGTCAGATGTATTCAGATTTGACCATGACTCGAACTGAGTCAAACTTTTAAACAAAATTGAAGTCTTGATTATTTTGGAGTTATCAGTAACTGCTGCACATGGACGACAGGATTTGTGTCTTTTTCCAAGACAATTACCGTGTTGATAACATTGTTTTTAGGTTGTCTACTTTAAATAGGAAAGTACCCATATTCTCCGGCTCTCTAAGGCTCAAGAGAACTGATCCCGCTTAAACCCATGTTTACTAGGGTCGTTATTGTAAATTAATATAACTTGAAGGGGTTATATGAAAAATAGTGTTGATATATTTTCAAAATACACCTCAAGTAATTAATTATCGTCTTTAGGGTTTTCATAATTGTAATTTTTATAAAGTGAAATATTCTAGTGGATATAACCTAGTTTTCATTGGATATGGTATTTTAGTGTAATCTTGGAATGGTATTGAATTGTAAAGGTAGTTTCATGAAATTTGCGATTTCTTTGATTTAGAAAACACGGAATATATATATTGTATACTTAAAATATATATTTTGATAATATTTATATATATCTAATATTTATAAAAAATAGAATTTATTTATTAAATAAAAATCACATTTTTCTTAAAAATTGCATTAAAATTCCATCGAGATCGAATGCTCCTTGCGGAGGTCTGCATCTCGCTCTACTAGGCCCGAGAATGTGCGATAACCCGCACCATCCCGATCAGGGTTCCTAAAAAATGGGTTGTAGGTGCTCAATTGCATGGAATTAAATAACACACTTTTTTTTTATAAAGAAAACGGGTTTTGAATGTTCAAGATATTTATTCGTAATCTCGTATTTTTCCATAAACTAGAGTCCCAAATTTTATCGTGCTATGTCAAGAATATGTGTTGTGATGCGGCAGGTCATTACCTCGTGAGTTTTCTAAAGGTAATACGGTTAAATTGAATAATTATAAGTTGTATGTAACATGATGGTATTTTACTGTAAAATTGAAATAGAAATTGCAACATGAATTATTTTGAGATGAAACTTGTTCTAATATGTTTAATTATGTTGTTAAACATTATGAGAGAATATGGTATTTTATTATTTAAGAAAAATAGGGTTTTTAAAGAAAACGATTCGGAAGTCGAAATAACTCCGCTTCCGACGAGTTTTCGAAATAGATTATTTAAGAATAAAGATGGAGGAGGTGAGTGGGGACTTACAGGTTATAAAGAAAGAGGGGAGATGGAAGAAGCTTTCAGAACCATTGGGGCGTCGTTTCGTCGCCGAAATCTTCCTGAAACGTCGTCGGAACTTCGCCTCTTGCTAACTCCACTTGTACAACTTGGGACTTGGAAATTTTTAGAGTGTTTTTGTAATGGAATTCTGAATGAGGAGGGGTGAAATGGAATGTGGTATTTATAGGGAAAATTAGGGTTTAGGGTAATGAAGAATAGAATTAAAATGTGCATTAAAATGTGGATTAATGCCCATTTTTAATTCTCTGGAAATGTGCAGAGAAATCAAACAGTATGGGGGTAGTAGGGTAGGCCAAGGGGTGCTAGGGTTAAAAATTGGGGACCATCCCCTACGGGGGCCCGGCGGTGCCGGTTCTAATGAAGATCTCGCCGGTCGAGATGGGGGTGTGGGGTGTGGGATTCTGCCACGTGTCATGTACAGTGTATTTAACAATTTGCACATGTTTGATTTTTTTGTGACTTTTCATTTTACGTGTAGTGCACGTATAAACCTTTAGGCTTGTAAAAGTTTAAAAGAAAAATCAATTAAAAATATGTGGCTATGGGGATTCGAACACAGGGGCTACGTCACAGCAATACAAGGCTTTACCAATAAGCTACAAGTGCTTTCTTGTTGTTCAAAAGCAACTTAAATTTATAACTTGTGCTCAGTCTTAGGTGTTCCTTCTGTATTTCTGAAAAAATTCTGTACAGAAAATTTAGGGTTGTTACAGTTAGTGACAAAATCTCCATTGCTGACCTTGTGAGAACCAATCCGGGGAAAAACGAAAGAAACACTGACTTTATTGCCCGATGGTGCAACCTCACTGTCAAGTGCGAACCGCCACTAGAGCAGGACCTGTCCGTTAGCCTCCTTATTAGGAATCTCAGTAATTGGATGGTCCTATTCTTATATACAGCAGGCCTCAAGACATTTCAAGAGCTGACCAAGAAAGCCCAAATGCTGGAACGCTCGAAACAAGAATTTACCCCAGACACTCAGAGAGACAAGACTTGGAAGAGCAAGAGGGACGGCAACCGTAAAAGCGGGAATTCCAACAATACCAATGTCTTCAATGCGTCCGACAATGAAGACAAACGAAAAGCAGGCGAATCCAAAACCAACCGGTCTCGAAAGCCCGTGCTGGGAAGAGAAGGGCCTTTCCTAAAGAAGAAAAAAACAAGATTTACTCTTTCAGGAGGGACAAGATCTGCAAGATATTCAAAGATGCCTTGAATAACGTTCTACAATTGCCAGAGTCGAAAAGACCCCTGTTTACCACCGAAAACAGAGATGAGACCGGGACGGGTCGTCTTTCCTGAATTTGGGGGCAGATGCTATTTGGATTTATCCGTCCACCTCTCCGAAGATGCCAAGTTGATTTATGGCACCATGTATCGGAGGTCTGGACGGATGCGGCCGTTGTAGCAGACTTCGTCAGATTCCCCCTCGTTTACGAGGGGTTTTTGATTGTGGGTACGCTCTTTCCTGCAGGCGCAAGCCCCTGCAGTTAATTACGTTACCGTATCGCGGTAACCATTTTCTCCTACTCCAGAAGTTCACTTTGTGTCGTGTATGTTTGTTTTATTTTTGGTTGCCCGTGGATTGTATACGGAGATTAATTTATGTTGTCGCCCGTAGGGCATGGATTAGTCCAAATTCGTATATTCTTAGATTTGGGTTTGGTTTGATTTAAGGATCGTTAATCTTGTTTGGGATTAAGATCAACTTAAATGTTTGTTGAGGACACGTTAATCTAATTTTAGACTAAGATCTACTTAATAGGATTTTGGGATCATTCAGACCCAAGCATTTGGGCTCCATTGCTTTAGTTTAAGGACGTTACGGTCCATCGTTAGTTTAAGGACATTACAGTCCATAGATCACCATTTTTGGGTAAATGTTTAGTTTAAGGACGTTTCGATCCGTTGTTAGTTTAAAGACGTTTCGTTCTACAGCTAGTTTAAGGATGTTGCGGTCTGTTGGGATGTTCTCATCGGTTTGGGAATACACCAAAAAGTTGTTGGTTGTCAGGACCCTCTACCTCTCTGAAGACATTGAAGAATTACAACGACTTGTATCAGGAGTGTGGAGAGATGTACCCTTGAACAAAATTCCAGATTGAGGAGAGATGCGGGTGGACCATCTAAGAATCATTGGTCATTTTTGGGAGACTAAGATTAACTTAGTAGATGTGTGATGGAGATCATTTTGGTCAATTAGTTTGGGAGATCATGAACATAAAGGCTCAGTCTATTTGGAGATCCAAGACATTTTAATCTCAGGAAGACTTAACCAACTTGGGGCTGAAGTTGGCTTCTTATAGTGTTAAACACTAATATACACTCGGTGCTCACTTGTGGCACGTGAGGCTCTAAAGTAGTATTAAACACTGAAATTTGGGGCGCTCACGTATGGCACGTGAGGCACCTGAGAGTTGGCGCTGTACACTTGGGTCTTAATCCCCATCTATATCTAAGTGTTAAACACTTAATTCATGTGGCCTTCACATGTAAACACGTGAGGTGCCCAAAGTTAGGCTCTGCCTCTTAGGATTTATTCCCTCTTCTTTTTATAAGTGCTAAGCACTTAGCTCATATAATGCTTACGTGCGAACACGCGAGGTGCTCAAAATATGAGCGCTGTTTTTAGAATTTTCCCCTTTTCCAAATAAGTATTAAGCAAACTGTTTGGGGATCACGTGGGAACACATGAGGCACTCTAAAATGGGGTCTTTCTTTGGGTTTATCCCCTTTTTCATATAGTTGCCGAGCGCTCGTTTTAAGGGGTCACGTGGGAACACGCGATTCAATCCCAGTCATTCTTTTTTGTTCATCAGAGATGCTCACTAAATGAATTATCAGTCTTTTCAGGCATAGAGATTTTAATCTGAGTTTGAGAATTTTAGGTCTCTTATTTTATAAGAATTAAATTATCTTATAGGGTTAAACCTTAGTTTTATCAGATGAATTAAATTTTTTTATACTTTTGAAAGAATTAAATTGTTTGAACTTAGTTCTTTCCTCTAAGTTTTTGAATCCGCATAACAGAATCTCTCCGATGAGAATTAAATTCTCAATTTGTAGGAAGATCTGCTTCTGCAGACCCCAACCAGAGGAAGAACTAAATTCTTTTTTGAAGGGTTAAACCTTTAGAGAGAAAATAACCTATGTACTCTCTTCTTACCTAGGATTTTGTTTAAGGAGGGGATTTTCTTTCTCTAGAGAATTGAATTCTCTTTTTCTTTTCTTTTGTTTTTCAAAGTTTAGGGGGGGGTCTCTCTCTCTTTGTGTATCTCTCTCCCCTTCTCTCCTCGCTCCTATTTATACGAGAAGAACAAGAATCAATTTGTTAAGAGAATCTCTCATTGAGAGATCATGATTGATTCCATGATCTTTTAGATCAATTGGTGAATTTTATTCACCGGTGGATTTTTAATCCAAAGACTATCTGTTTAACAGAGAAGATTTTTTTTTTGTTTAACAAAATTAGGGAAATATTTTCTTATATAGAATTTTTTCTGTAGATAGGTGATTTTTAATCACCATTGAATTTTTTAATCCAACGGTATTCTGTTTTACAAAGAGTAATCTTTCTTGTTTAGAAAAATTTAAGGAAATATTTTCTAAAAAATATTTAATTCTATCGAATGGCTTAATTAGTGATATTTTATCACAATCGGATTTTAAATCCAAAATTCTCTGTTAGAGAAAGATCTTTCAATATTAGAAAGATCAGGGATATATTTCCCATATATATAGAATTTAATTCTATCGGATAGTTTAGAAAGATTTAAGGAAATATTTTCCAAATAGGGTTTGATCCCTTTATTTAGAATTTAATTCTATCAGTTTGGAAGGTGTTTAGGATCACTCATGTGTAGCACGTGACCCCCACTAAGTTAAACTTGTTTGCTTATAAGCAACTGCTTAATAGGGCATCACTTGCTAACACGTGATCTTCCTTGGCCTGCTATTTGTTTTGTTATGGAGCCTATATATTTTGTATATAGATGTCACGTGCTTACACGTGAGGCTCTATTTCAGCCTATCAATTATTTAAACCCAGCGCCTATAATCTTTATATAGGCGCTCACATGTGGGCACATGAGGCTCCATTAGTGGGGATTTTTCCCATTCCTTTTTCTCTCTCTTTCTCCTTTTTTCTTTATTTTTTATAAGGGAACAACCCCACAAAGCAAAAATGACCGACAATTCTCTATATTGCCCATACCACCGAGTAGTGAGCCATGCGATCGAGAATTGCTATATTTTCAAAGACTGGGTCGAGAAGTAGTACAAGACTGGAGATATCGAGCTGTCCAAGAGTGTGTGGGTGAACAATCAAGTTGCAACCACCAACTTTATACAGACAGAAGCTTAAGCCTTCTAGGAGCAGACAGCCGAACCCGCTGCCTTGAGAAATGAAACTGACTCTCCGCAGGCTCTGTGGAGTACGCACATATCTAATAAGACGAAGAAGATGCTAAAGCACTTTGGAAAGAGCCCAGAACAAAATGGGAAGGGCAGAAGAAGACCACCATTCCAGCTACCAATTCGGCTCAATCAGGCCCAAAGTCCAAGAAGCTCAAGAAGAAAAAAAGTGCGGCTCGATGCGAAAAAGAGTCTACGGGGAGATCGACCATGCAAAAGTACATCTATTCACTTGAAGACTATAAACAAAAGGAAATAACTCTGATTCAATTGAAGGAGTTCTTTCTCGTAAAAGCGGCTGTGGTTCTGTAGGAGCTAGAAGAAGATTCCAATGAAGAGATCTCTATAGTGACCTGCTATATTGTTCACCTTGGTAGCGACTCTGAAGAAGAACTTTTTTTTCCTGAAGATGACGAGGAGCTCGCTCCGAAGGCCAACCAAATCCAGCTCAGAAGTGGCAAAGCTCTACCGCCAAATCAAGTTAACGCTCCAAAAGGAAAGGAAAAACAAGTCACTAATGAAGAAGATGGCAGAGAGCTTGCTCATGAAGAATCGAGTCCTTCCCCAGTAGACTATAATGTCTTGGTTCATCTCCGGAAGCTTCCGTCTCTCTTAAGCATCTATGATGTTCTGGTCCTGTCCAAGGATCTCAGAGATATTCTCATTCTTGCTCTACAAAACCCTGAGCGGTACCAGGCCCGCTTTGCGGAAATTAATATGAAAGAGGCCCAGTATACTGATCAGTCAAAAATATTGCATTTTTAACACATCAATTTCCCTACTATTTGCAATCATCTAAACGTGTTCGGTATGAATATAGCACATATTAGCAATTTGTCTGTAAAATACCAAATAACATGTGTTATACATTATAACCGGTATCTTGAGGGAAATTGAGTGTTTATTATTGCACGCATGATCTTTGTATATCACAACACTTTTTTCGAGATTGTGTGCAGGAAATTCTCCAGGTAAAGAGCTGGAATCATAAAAGTGCTGATAAAAATACACCAAGTCCAAGACTTGTGATCTGCCAGTGAACAAGAAAGTATAACAATATTTCAGACATCAGAAAAGTGCCACAAAACCAACACCAAAATACCCTGAAGATTTCATGCACCAAGCCCACAATTTGGCCGCGGATCCGTGGCCAAGTTGGCCTATCCGCCGCGGATCCGCGGCTTGATGGACACGTCAGCACTGCAAAATCCTCCACGTGGCTTCTTGTAACGGTCTCAACTTCCAGAAGACTCCCAAAGAGCACGTGGCTTTATCCAGAAGGCTCGGCCTAACAATCTTATCCTAGAATATTCCTTATTCTAGAATCTTCCCTCCAACTAACTTCTTCTAGAAGACTCTCTCTAATAACCTAGCTTTGGAGGGAAGATTCAAATGAGATGGTTATAAAATGAGATCTAGATCTAGGGTTTGGAGGTTGTTGAAATTGGAGGGAAAAAAAATTGTAGATCCAAATCAAATCTAAATCAAATTGAGTGACACAATTTGATCCAAATCAAGATCTATTGAGTGCCGAGCCAAAGCAAGCATCCAACGAGCCTTTTTGAAGCAACGCTGATCTTCATCCGAGCAAGTGATCCACGACGATCCGCGACTCACGAAGACGATGTGAAGCTAGTTCGACGATCGAGTTCTCTCCTCAATTTTTGTAGTCTTTGAGTGTGTTGTAACGAAACGTTGAATAATAAAAGGTGAAAATTCTTGATCTTGCTTTTCTTTACATTTGAGCATTATGAAGAGTTCTCAATTCTTCATTGTTTTCTTTTTCATGATGTTTGAGTGAAAACTCCGCTTATGAAGGAATCGAGAAAATAGATAGATGATGATGATTAAATTCTTGAACGATTCTTAAGTCTTATGAGTTTTGTAAACTTTAGGAAATTGAATCATCGACAATCTAGTTTTGAGCGAGATACTTTCTTGAATGTTTTCGCTCTTAATTAGAGATCAACGATCGATGATTGAATTTTCTAGAGGCTAGAATTTGAATGCTAATCAACGAAAGGACAAGGGATATAAGGAGAAACCCTAGTTTCTTCAGTAGATCCCTAATTCTCGTTGATCGTCATTGATCTAGCAACAAATCATCAATAGATAAGAATTTGTAATCATAAGTATTCATCATCACTATCAATTGGATCGATTCCTATAAGCCTCTTTACAAATCTCGATATTTCAAACTATTTGGACATTTTCTTGATCTTTATTGATTCTTGATTCTAGATCTATTTTCTTTATGTTTCTTGAAATCAAATCTTTCAAATCTTGAATTAATTTTCTTGCAATTTTCTTTTATCTTTTAAATTTCGACTCATCTAAAACAAGATCGATCAAAACACACATCTCAGTGGACGATCCATATTCATTAACGCGCTACATCGACACCGTTAATTGATTGCGGTATAAATTTTTTTGGTTGTGAAACATTTCAAATACACACGAAGATATGATCAATCAAATGGCGCCATTGCCGGGGATGCGTGCTATTTTGTTCGTTTTTGTTATTTGAGTTGAAAAATTATTATTCCATCAAATTTTCATCCAAGATTCGCTTCAAGTGCTTAACGATTAGTGTTTTAATTTTTGCGAGCGAATCTGGAATCATTTCACAAGTGCGATCAAGATTCAGAGAACATCTGAAGAATCCAGAGAAGCACAGGGACCTGCACAAAAATTTTGAAACCCTAATTCCTCCATAGTGCCGCGGATCCGCGGCCATAGTGGTGTTTTTGCGGTGGTTCCGCCGCCGTTTAGGGCTTTCACTGTGTGAAATTTCTCAGGTTTGCTCTCTGTAGTCTCCTCTTCTCTTTGATCTTGTCCAATAATCAATTTCTTGCAGGGTTTTTTGCAAAATTCAGCGCCGCTAAAAAATAAATTTGTTGCGATTCTTAAAATTGGTTCTTGTTTGTGAATATTTTAATACGGAAATTAAGGGGCAAAGACCAAATTCAGATTAGATGGGGAGTTCATTATCCTTCCTAAGCCCCGAAAATCAAAAAACTTGCATCCGCATCACCCTCATTAATTAAAAAAATATTTAGACAAGACTCTAAGTACCGTCGCGCTCAATTAGGACAGAAGGAGATCGTGGATAATCTATTGCTTATCCGCGTTTCTTTTGTGGTGTCTAAGGAAAGTGTGTCTAAAGAAAGTGTGTCTAAGGCAAGTGGTTACTTAATTAGACCCGCTACTTACGTAGTGGAGAACCTCCCACTTACCTGGCACTTACCTGGCCACAGAAGGGGCAAAGAGGCAGTAGAGGATTTATCCTGCGATTTGTCTTCTGGAAGTCTAGGAGCGGTCTAGAGACTTGACCTAGGTGACCATTAGATATAGGGTTGTGTGTGCATGTTTGTGTGAATTTTCATAAATCCGTCCTTTTTCAAAACAAACCAATTATCTTCTCCCCTTTTTACCCTTTCCCCTTCTTCTCTTCTTATAATGGGTGACCCGAACAGAAAAACTCTTGCCGAGCTTTGTTGTCCACAACCAGATATTTCTTGTTTTCGTAATCTCTTCGGTATACCGTCCGACTCTCCCATGTCCTTACGAGATCGGATAGAACAAGCGGGTAGAAACAGTTGGCCACCTCAGTTCAGGTCCTATTAACCGTATCCTAATTCTACATCCGTTTCAGTTGATACTCCGAGTGAGGATGCCCTTAGACGCATGTACATTGCTGAGCATATAGCTAGGGCTAGAGGCCAAAGTTTCAATCCGAACCAATATCAATCGTATCCTAATTCTACATCTGTTTCAGTTGATACTCCGAGTGAGGATACCCCTAGACGCATATCTATTGCTGAGCATATAGCTAGGGCTAGAGGCCAAAGTTTCAACCCGGACCAATATCAACCATCACCTTCACTTTCCAAAGAAGAATTTCATAATCGGTTTGCAGCATGTATGATGTCTAATAGCCAACCGACGAACCAATATCAAAATTCTTCTTATCATAATATTGACCCTACTCCCGTCCAATTTTCTCAACCATTCTGTTCCTATTAATCAAATCCGACTTTTCCACCTTCTCTAAACGGTCCTTCTAATCAGCTATTTGGGAGTTTTAATTGTCCACAAGAATTTCAATCTTATACTGAAAATCCTTATCGACCCAAGTCTAGTCTTGAGCGGACATTAGAAGAAAGTTTAGTGATATTGAACAACATCAGAGAGGAATGGAAGGTAAGCATGGCTAAATATGAAGGGGCAAATTTCAAACCAGCCCAAAATTTTTCAGTATATAATTCGGGCATAGGAAAAAATGAGAATTTGGGTAGTGAGAGAGAACTGTACACCTTTCCTAATCAAACATTCCCTTTCCAAACTGAAATCCACAACTCTAGTTTCACAGATTCATCGAGTACACCAAAGGATTCACCAATTGACGATAGAATGTATGAGAAGTTGTGTAATAATGCAATGTTTGATTTACCCAACTGCGAAGGGTCCATTTCAAGTGAAACCATTCCAAATACTTGTGATCTCTATACTTCCACTCTTGAACCAAAATTGATTGAAAATCATACTTTGCATGGGGTGTTTGAGAATTTTAACCTTCACTTGAATGAGGTGATTGACGTTGGGAATATATTGATTGATGAATCCAAAATTTTGGATGAGTTTGTCCCACCAATTCATCAGGCTCTTTCACTTCCTTGTGGTCATCATCTTGAGCCTTCAATTCTTCCCGAACCCCAAATGTGTCTTGAAGTTGATAATAATAGTATAACCGAACAGCAGACTAAAATTCAGCCCACATCTTCCACATCTGGTTCAGCAATACTCGACACACCAATTTGTTTACCCATTTCATCTTCCTCTCTTTCTGGTTCTTCTTCTGTTCCTGAAATGATAGTGAGTGTTGATGAATCACAATCCGTTAATTCAAGTTCGACAATCCCAGAAAGCCAACTTGATTTGGATATTTTTGAAAATGAGGTAGATGAGTTTTTCGAGTCTTCTACCTCCATATATTTTGATGAATCAAGGATGGTAAAATCTGACAGCAAAATGTTTGATCACATCATCGATGAAAGTTTTGAAGAACTTTTTGCTGACGAACTTGCATTCCTAAAAAATACGGATTTTGTGATTGATCAACCTCCACCTATAGAAGTTGAACCGCCACCACTCCTTCTTCCTAATCATTCACATTCATCCTCATTCTTTCATTTCTCTAATTTAAAATTCAAACCCTTTCCAGATCATCACTTATCTCTTCCTCATTTTATTCTGACTCGATACAACATATTCTTCCACCGACCTATACGCTACACCGATAAAATCTTTGAATGGTTGGTATTAACTTTTGGTCTTTGTAAAGTCTTATTTTGACCAAATGACTCACCCCCTCTTAAAATGCTTAATATTGTCTAACTCATGTTTGACGGGGGTGTATTTTTGGCTCTTGAAAATAACTGTTGTCCTCAATATTGTGAGCCAAAAATAAGTTTGGGGGAGGATTTTCACTTTAATATATTTTTCCCCCGTTAATAAATGTCCTCCCAAGCTTACAGGTTTTTGAGGTTTAGCAGATAGCAACAGTGAGGACACTGTTGAAAACAAGTTTGAGGGAGATTTGTGCTTATTTACGTATCATCATACTTTGCATAAGCACAAAACATATCACAAAACATATAAAAAAATAATTTTTTTTGTACATAAATAAGATAATAAAAGATTAGATAGTGAAAAATTACATCCAAAAGATTGGAAAAATTTAAGAAAACCTAGAAAATTAGAAGTTTTCTTAAACGAAACTAGTAATAAGTACTTATGAGCCGTTGTCCTAAGGGTTATTAAGATGAAGGAAGTCACTAATCTGCGGATAAAAATAACTCTGAAAAATAGTTCCTATTCTGGAAGCCAAATATTTAAATGTTGATACCCTACTATACGCACTTACAAACGTCTTGAAGCTCGGGATAGTAGAAGATACCTTGAAATGCTCTTGTCTAAAAGCCAAAGTATGAAGAAAATAATGAATGAAAAATAAAAGATAAAATGGTGAAAAAATGAACACTGATTTTTTTATCGCCAAGGCAGCAATAAAAAAATATAGCGATGGTGAATCATCACCTAGTGTCTTAGACCAACTGGTCTGGGAGTCACTGCTAAACCTTAGGTGGTGCAAGACGAGGAAAATACTAATACACCTAATAAGCAAGCATATGAGTAATCGGTCGGTTAGTATCTCAAGAAGTATTAACGGTCGCATGAAAAATGTGTGAGCAATCTCATCTAAATATTCATCGATTAAAAAGTACTGAGGTAGATGGACAAGAGTATGATAGCTTGAATTGAATTCTCCGAGTGTAGGGATGTCTTTTACACACACGTAGAGTTATATGATCGATATTTGGAAGAAAGGTAGGAATGAAGAATAAAGATGATGTTTTATTGAGGGATGATGTGATTTCTAACATCTTTTCATGACTATTAAGATAGGGCTCATGACAACCGAAAAGCTAGTATAATTGGAAACTCTGATTTTTAAAGTCTTTCTTTTATAATTCTTATCTTTATATGTAACTTTCACGGTCTTCCTTTTATTATGGGATTTTGTGGGTACAATCCGCTGAAAACCCCCAGGAGATAACACTCCTCCTACTAGGGACACCTAGAGGTTTAAAGCCTTGTTGCACGTGCTCAGTGCAATCGTGTTGCCTACGAAAGTATGCTAGTTAGTTTTCCTTTTTCTTTATTTTCTC
The DNA here is from genome assembly GCA_030015575.1 of Agapanthus africanus. Lineage (NCBI taxonomy): Eukaryota > Viridiplantae > Streptophyta > Magnoliopsida > Asparagales > Amaryllidaceae > Agapanthus > Agapanthus africanus. Next base: position 12,359,717 of record JASDDO010000019.1, read on the forward strand.
CTTCTCTTTTTAATAAAACAAGTTTGCTCGAGACGACCAAAAATAAGTTTGGGGGAATTTGATCAGTCGAAAATATTGCATTTTTAACACATCAATTTCCCTACTATTTGCAATCATCTAAAGGTGTTCGGTATGAATATAGCACATATTAGCAATTTGTCTGTAAAATACCAAATAACATGTGCTATACATTATAACCGGCATTTTGAGGGAAATTGAGTGTTTATTATTGCACGCATGATCTTTGTATATCGCAACACTTGTTTCGAAATCGTGTGCAGGAAATTCTCTAGGTAAAGAGCCGGAATCATAAAAGTGCTGATAAAAATACACCAAGTCCAAGACTTGTGATTTGGCAGTGAAAAAGAAAGTATAAAAATATTTCAGACATCAGAAAAGTGCCACAAAGCCAACACCAAAATACCCTGAAGATTTCATGCACCAAGCCCACAACTTGGCCGCGGATCCGCGGCCAAGTTGGCCTATCCGCCGCGGATCCGCGGCTTGATGGACACGTCAACACTGTAAAATCCTCTACGTGGCTTCAATAGATCCCTAATTCTTGATCATCATCGATCTAGCAACAAATCATCAATAGATAAGAATTTGTAATCATAAGTATTCATCATCACTATCAATTGGATCGATTCATACAAGGCTCTTTACAAATTTTGATAATTCAAACTATTTAGACATTTTCTTGATCTTTATTGATTCTTGATTCTAGATCTATTTTCTTTATGTTTCTTGAAATCAAATCTTTCAAATCTTGAATCAATTTTCTTGCAATTTTCTTTTGTCTTTTAAATTTCGACTCATCTAAAACAAGATTGATCAAAACACACATCTCAGTGGACGATCCGTATTCATTAACACGCTACATCGACACCATTAATTGATTGCAGTATAAATTTCTTTGGTTGTGAAACATTTCAAATACACACGAAGATATGATCAATCATATACTCTGCATACTGCCGCAGTCACGTTTAAGGATGAAGACCTGCTACTGGGAAAGACTGAGCATAACCGGCCGCTTTACGTGACCGGATGCAGTGACGGAGATCGGATTAATCGCATATTGATTGATCCGGGATCTTCAGTGAACATCATGAACCTGCGGACTCTGAAGAGTTCGTCAATGGACGTCTGACACCTGTCAAGGGAAATGATTGTCATTCAAGGCTTCAATCAAAATTGCCAGCAAGCTCTGGGATCCATAGCTCTGCCGATCAAGTTGGAGGACCTACAAACTGAAACCAAAATATACGTGATCGACGCCGACACGTCTTATAAAATTCTCTTGGGGCGGCCGTGGCTCCACGATTACGGCATTGTTCCATCAACTCTCCATTAATGCATGAAGTATACTAAAAATGGCGAAGAAAGACGCATTGACGGAGATATCCAGCCGTTCGGTGTGCATGAAGTCCGATATGAAGATTCCCAGTACTTTGTGAACCCCCAAAATGCTAAACACGATTGACCGAGGACAGAGCGGCCCCGAAACTCAAAATCAAATCTGAGCCGGCTGTCACTTTCAAAAGCAAAAAACCACAGGTGCGTCCGCATTTCTGCAGTGACACTGATGAGTCCGACGCTGGAAGTCCATCTTTCTGTAAAACTCGCCCTCATTTCGGTAGCGATACGGACGAGTCTAATATTGAAGGCTCATCCGGCAGCAAAATTCGCCCTCATTTAGGCAGCGACACCGAAGAACCAGAAGAGAAGGATCCGTCTTGCAACAGCTGTACAAATTAGTCTCTCGTGCAAAATGCGAAGCTAAGAGAGACCTTCAAAGTTATGGAAGGGTCCCTAACCATCACAAGGGTGCCAGAGCAGATGTACAAGAGATCGATGCATTGTCAATCTCTACCGTGGACCAGCTGAAGACTTTCTATGTTCCCGGAAAAAAGAGTGGACAGAAAAGCATCCTGTTTTATGAGTCAAATCCTGTCGTGCAGCCGGATGATTTGTCTATCATGTGCCTTCCTTATGAGAGAGGTATAAGAACCGTCCTCAACCCCAGATATTATGCACCTAAGATGCGGGAATATTTTAAAAAGTGCGAATGCCAGTTATATCAAACGGAATCCGAAGCGAAGTTTTACGAGGGGCTATGGCATCCGTCTTAGATTCGAGCACTCATCGATGGACGGATTCCAGATAGACGGGGCATAGGTTTCATTCAACCTGATATCAAAGTATGCAACATGATCCATATTGGTGAAGCCAGCGAAGAGTCAAATGATGAAGATGAGCTAGCCAAGCTAGTAAAAGTCCCTCAAGAGCTCGAAGATGGTAGATAAGCAACCTTCGATGAGCTAACCGAGATCGTTTTAGGAACGCCTGATAATCCAAGGCCGAGCTACATCAGCTCACTCTTGTCAAAGGAAATAAAAGAGCAAATAATCTCCCTGCTGCATGAGTTCACCGACTGCTTCACGTGGACGTACAAAGAAAATCCTGGCCTCTCCCCTGAAGTGGCCGTGCATAAGCTGGCTATATCTCCTGATGCTAAGCCGGTCAAACAAGCTCCTCGAAGAATGAGAATGGAGCTAGAAGAAAAGGTCATTGAGGAAACTAAGAAACTTACCAATGCTGGCTTCATCAGAGAAGAGAAATATACGGACTGGATCGCATGCATCGTCCCAGTGAAGAAGAAAAATGGATAGATCCGAGTTTGCGTTGATTTCAGAGACCTTAACAGGGTATGCCCCAAAGATGATTTCTCGCTACCAGTCATGGAAATGATGGTCGACGATACCTCAAATTACGAGCTGTTCACCTTCATGGATGGCTCGTCTGGATATAATTAGATCAAGATGTCTTCTGAGGATGAGAAACACACAACGTTTCGAACCCCGATCGGGATATACTGCTACAAGGTGATGCCGTTCGGACTGAAGAATGCGGGCGCCACATATCAAAGAGCAATGACCAAAATATTTGATGACTTAATCCATAAAGTTATCGAATATTATATTGATGATTTGGTTGTTAAGACCGAAGTCAATGCCGATCACATCCGAGATCTCAGGACCGTTTTTACCCGACTGAGAGAATACGATCTGAAAATGAATCCTCTGAAGTGAGCTTTTGGCGTGTCGTCCGGAAAATTCTTAGGATTCATAGTTCGACATCAGAGGATCGAGGTTGACCCATCAAAGATAAATGCCATCATGGAGATGCCCCCTCCGAAGAATCTGATGCAGTTAAGATCCTTTCAAGGTAAACTCGTTTACATACGAAGGTTCATCTCGAACCTATCGAAGAGATGTCGACCTCATGAAGAAGGGAGCTCTTTTTGTCTGGGACGTCGAATATCAGGAAGCGTTCGAAAATATCAAACAGTACCTGTTGTACCCTCTAGTGCTTGCTGCTCCCATTCCAAATAAACCGTCGATTCTCTATACTGCCACGCTAGATGAGTCACTCGGTGCACTCCTTACCCAGAACAACGAGGAGGGAAAAGAGAATGCCCTCTACTATCTCAGTTGAACGTCAGACGGGGCAGAACATAACTATTCCCCAATTGAAAAGCAGTGCTTGGCCCCTGATATTTGCCGTGAAAAGCTTAGACACTATCTTCTCGCTCATCGGGTTATGCTGATCTCCAAGATCGACCCGCTCAAGCACTTAATGACCAAAGTAAGCCTAATCGGTAGAATGGCAAGATGGGCTGTCATGCTTCTTGAATTTGACATAATTTATACAGCTCAGAAAGCAGCAAACGGGCAAACCCTTGCCAACTTCCTCGCTGCTCATCCCATACCAGAAGGGTCGCCACTCAATTGCGAGTTACCCGATGAATAAGTTCTGCATCTTGAGGATAGCGAGCCATGTAGGGAGCTCTACTTCGAAAGAGCCTCATCAATAAGGACCTCCAGTAAATCAAGTGTCCCGGAGATAAAAGCAGGAGTAGGATTGGTGTTCGTCACACCATCGAGAGGAACCCTACGACCTTTCGCTCTCACCGAGTCTCGCACAAACAACGAGACTTAGTACGAAGCTCAGATAGCGGGTCTGGAGCTCGCCATAGAAATGGGAATCCTTTGGCTACGGATTTACGGTGATTCCCAGCTTGTCGTCAACCAAGTGAGCGGCGACTACAAGATATATATGCTCGTGTTAGCTCGATATAGAAGCCGGGTGGTGGAACTCGTAAAAAGGTTCACTCACATTGAACTAATGAGAGTCCATAGGGCGTTAAATGGAAAAGCCGACGCACTCGCTCGCTTAACCAAAGAGTTGGATGATCCTGACATGGATGAAATTCTGATCACAAGCAGGAGCCGGCAAATTCTTTCCCTAATCTCTTTACGAGAAGAGGAAAACACATAAAAAAAGAGCAATCCTGCTAAAGAGGCTCTGATCATTGGAGACAAGCCTTATTGGGGAGAACCCTTCATAGAGTATCTCCGATACAATAAGCTGCCCGAACGAAAATCTGTGAGGATTCAGCTGAAGAAGAGAGCTTTCCGATATGTGTTTGTAAATAATACATTATACCGCAGATCACATGACCAACACTGTCTCAGGTGCCTGTCTTCGGCCGAAACCCAAAAGGTCATGAAAGAAGTTCACTTGGGCGTCTGCGGAACTCACCGGTCTGGGCCTAAAATGCGGCTTTAGATCAAACGACTTAGATATTACTGGCCCACCATGATAAGAGATTGCGAAGAGCATGCATAGAAATACCATCTCTGCCAAATTCATGGTGATTTCATTCACAAGCATCCCAATCCGTTACATCCTACGGTGACGTCGTGGCCCTTCGAAGTTCGGGGCACCGACATAATTGGCCTAATTGATCCTCCATCATCTAAAAGTCATCGGTTCATATTGGTTGCAACAGACCACTTCTCCAGATAGGCTGAAGCTGTCCTGCTAAAAGAAGTCAAGACAGAAGATATTCCGACATTCTTTCGGCATAATATATTATACCGCTTCGGTACACCAAGAAGAATCATTTTAGACAACGGGTCTTCTTTTAAGAGCTTCAAAATCTCAAGATTCGCTATTCAACACAAGATAGAATGGAGATATTCTTCCATCTATAATCCAAGAGCTAATGGGCTAGCCGAAGCCTTTAATAAAACTCTATGCAAGCTCCTGAGAAAAAATGCTTCAGCCAACAAGAGAGACTGGAATCTCAAATTTCACGAGATGTTGTGGGCATATCGTACCACGCACCATACTCCAACTCAGTCCACTCCATACTAATATAACTCTTCGGAGTGGAGGCGATCCTCCTCCTCGAAGTTGAAGTTCCAAGCTTAAGAATGACCATTCATCTCCTTCGGCTCGAAGAACTCGACGCCCTCGAAGAAAAGAGGCTCGCAGTATAGCAAAATCTGGTGCTGTACCGAGCCCAAATGTCATGGACCTATGACAAGATGATCCGTCTCTGCGCTTTCAAGAAAGGCGAATTGGTGTTGGTCCTCAAAAGGCCGATCATCCCTAATCGACATGCCAAGGGAAAATTCGAGCCAAATTGGAAAGGGCCATACATCATCGAGAAAGTGTTCGATGAAGAATCCTACCAACTAATAAGCGCCGAAGGAGAAAGGCCCATGCTACCTATCAATGGCCGATATCTCAAGCAATACTATGCGTGAATGCTCCAAGTCGCAGGCGAATTGAGCACACCGGCCATACGATCTGGATCATACATCCTGTGAAACCGTATACAATCCACAGGCGTAAACGACCCCTATTTCTCTTAAAGTCTTACCGGCGAGACTACATTTAAAGTTTCACTGGCGATGAAGCAAAAAAAATGGTATTTTCCACTAGCAAAATGGGTACAGATGAAAACCCGAAAGGGCTCCGTGAGTAAAAACAATAGGACTGCCGGCGAGTTTATGAAAACCTGAAAGGGCGCAAACTCGTGAAAAGGGATAAAATACACTCGCAAAGTCCTTTCAACCTTATGAGGAGAAAATCCCCGCGTGAGATCCTTACGAATCACGAAAGAGCAACACACTTAGGAATCCGTATGATTCCTAGGGAGAAAATACATCTGCGAGATCCTTTCGACTCGTAGGGAGAAAATGTTTTAATGAGACCCTCACGGCTCATAAAATTGAAAAGCCTTAGTTGATAGGGATATAAACCTGTCTCCTGAGTCATCGCTTCTCAACGGGCAACGGCAAATGATGAGTCGCTCCTGGCATTACACTTCAGTGTTAGCGGTGCTAATACCGAACCAAAACCCAAACCCGAAGTTTTCCCAATGGCAAATGATGAGTCGCTCCTGGCATTGCTTCAGTGTTAGCGGTGCTGATGCCTACCCAAAAACCAAATCTCAAGTTCTCCCGGGACAAATAATGAGTTGCTCCTAGCATTATTCCAGTGCAGCAATACTGATGCTAAACAAAATCCAAAGTCCAAGTTTCTCTCAAATTCAAAAATCCCGCCAAATAAGATAGAAATCAAACAGATCAAATCAACGTCCCACCTAACAGCATTTCTAAGCTCGAAAGTCCCACTGAACGGGTAGGGAACCCCCAAAATAAAACAAATCAAACAAATTAACCCCAACACCGCAAGAAGCGGAGCAAGTCAATTTCAACCCAGACACCGCAAGAAGTGGAGCAAGTCAACTTCAATCCCGACATCGCAAGAAGCGGAGCAAGTCCAATCAAGCACCGACCGTTCAAGTCGCAAAAATGGCAGTACTGACCGTCCACGTCGCTAAAATGGCAGCACCGACCGTCCACGTCGCTAAAATGGCAGCCCCGACCGTCAAAGTCGCAAAAATAGCAGCACCGACCGTCCAAGTCGCTAAAAGGGCAGCACCGACTGTCCAAGTCACAAAAAGGGCAGCGCCGACCATCCAAGTCGTTGAAAGGGCAGCACCGACTGTCCAAGTTGCTAAAATGGCAGCACCGACCGTCCACGTCACTAAAATGGTAGCATCGAGCATCCAAGTCGCTAAAATGGCAGTATCGACTGTCCACGTCGTCAAAAGGGAACCCAACAAAATCAAGTTCCATATAGAACAAAATCCATCAATTTTATACACACAACCCACACACGCGGTGTACATTTATTGATGGGGGGCACTTTGTTAGGGTCTAAAATGACACCCTGGTTGACCAAGTCAAAATCAAAATTAACCCCAAGCCAAGTAGGCCCAAGCCCAGATCAAGACCGAGCATGGAAGGGGCAGACCCCATGACAAAAATAATGAAGCCATAGATTAGTTTAATGTAATTCTTTTTTAGAAATAAATGTATGTAAAATGGGCAAAACCCCAAAATTTTGTAAACCCCATGGCTTATGTGCAAAAAGAGATAAGCACATAAGGCATGGGGTGCCACAAGTGTCATTTGGCAAAGCTCAAAGGGTTATATGTAAAGTGTGTAGCCTATAAAGGCAAACACGATGAAAAAAATCAAAAAGAACTTTTGATTCCCCTCAAAAGTTAGGGTTTTTATGTCCCATTCTCCTTCCTCAAGATTCTAAACCTTCTTCCCCCTTTTGAACTGAATCAAGAGTTTAACTCTTTTTTTTCAAAAAGAAACAGTTTTTCACCATAAAACCTTTGAAGGGGAGCTCGGATCTTCCATCAAATCCCCAAGATGGGAGATTTTAAGTTTCACTCCCTTTTTCTCCAAGATCCAGCCAACAGAGAGGAGGAAGAAGGAGACCCATTTCCAAAACCCCCACTTTAGGAAGATCCAAGGCTCAAGAGAAGATTTAGGGCTCAAGGGAGAAGAAAGGGACTCCCTTTCATCATCTCCGAAAATCTCTTGGGAGTTTAACTCCAGAAAAAAAGTGTCTTTCTTTTTAGGAGTTTAACTCTACAAGTTAATTAGGAGTACAACTCCCAATGCAGCAGTTAAGCCCCCTTTGTCATTCTTCTAGGAGTTCAACTCCAAAAGTCAATTGGGAGTACAACTCCCAGTACAGGGGCTAAGCCCCTTTTTTCGCAGGCGCCCAGCGCCCATGTACCGGGCGCGTGAGGTGCTGGCACCCAGCGTCCAGGTGCTGGCGCCCAGCTCCACGTGCTGGTGCCTAGCACCCGCCTGCTGGGCACGTGAGGCGCCGGTGCCCATGCGTCCTTTAGACGCTATGCACCCCTTTTTTATATATACACTCTACAACACTTTCCCCATTAGAAACGCCTAGCGCCCGCGTGTTGGGCACGTGAGGCGCTGGCGCCCATGCGTCCTTTAGACGCTATGCACCCCTTTTTTTATATATACACTTCACAACACTTTCCCCGTTAGAAAAATTTTCTAACGGGGCGCTGTCGTGCATCCCGCAAGGGGGCTGCTAGCCCCCTTGTCCCCTGCTAGCTATCCGGGTAGCAGGACCCCCGTAAACTCTGCGAGACCCTCGATATACCCAAAAACCCTCAAAACACAACACACGGACTTTGTACATTTAGTTCGCATGACCAGTTTGACCCGTCAATCAAAGCTTCCTTCGCTCCAATGGCGAGGGGTAATTAACGGCAGCTTAGTCCGCGGCTGCCGGAGATTCAGATCCCTACAATTAATAAACCCCAGCCTATCTTAGGCAAGGGGAATCTGTAGTACGCTTGACAAGCGACGCGTATTCTCATCTCAATGGGGTGACGAAAAACACCCTACAAGGACATGGTTGGATGAGGGAATCGAAGAAGAACAGAGACGCATTTTCATCGCTTGGTATAGAGAAGAAGTTGACGGACAAATGAATCATGGTGAGCAGATTGATATAGAGTTCCAGGGCCTTTTAATTGGTCCATCAATTGCAACTACATTTTACAATGGGTACGGGGTTTCCGGCTACAAATTTGAGATCAGAAGGACGGAACATATTAGAGCTATGCAAAATAGCAGCGTCGCAACCTCTGATGACAGAGGAAATCCCTATTATAGTGTTCTTGATCAGATTATAGCGGTCTCATACATTCATAAGGCTGCCCCATTTTTTATATTCCATTGCAGATGGTATGATACCAAGTCTGAACAGGGTATGAAGGTCGATGATTACAAACTCACTTTAGTAAACACCAAACGGACAGCTTACGAATATGATAACTTTATCTTTCCATCGATGACAACACAAATATATTATTCTCGGGACCTGAAAAAGGCTGACTGGTGTGTTGTTTGTCATTGGAAATCAAGAGATTATTATAATGTGCCGACATTGAGTGACTCTGAAAATGAGAGTGATGAGGAAGAGGCGATAACATGTCTCAGTCCTTCTATTGAACGTACCAACGATCCAAACTATTCTGTATTATCCATCAATACATTTGTAAGACGTGATATCGGCCAAGTGATTGTCACAGATCAAGATTTCGATAATCCACCTATTGAATTTTCAGCTAACGCACCGAAAAAACGTGTTAGGTAATGAAATTGAACTAAATGTTTTAAATTATATAAAGATTATAAGTAAATTTTTAATATTTGAATAAATATGTAGGGTCTGATGGGAGGCTGTGGATCCGGCTCTAGACGTCATAGAAAACGACGTCTAGACGAGATCGGCGGGATGTCAGTAGCTGTAGCAGCAGCGCCAACAACACCTACCCTTACACACGCCCCATGTACTAGAGCCCCTCCTACCAGCGACCCTCCTACCGTCCGTCCTACCATGGCCCCTCCTACCGGCACCTCTACTACTAGAACTCCACCACTCTCTGCAGCCGCAGCGTCACAGGACCCGCCGCCTACCCCTATTAGCAGGGTAGAAGATCCTCCCACTTCAGTCACTCCTCCTGCACAGGTATATAGTAATATATTCATATTTTAGTTTTCTATTAAAATAATTGCATCGAATCATCTAACAGTTTATTGTATGCAGTCATGCATGGTACGGACCGGACGGGGTCTGGCGTCGGTTCTAGCGCCATGCCGGGGACGTCGGGTATAATCATTATTGCTTAAATCTTTTAAATAACGATTGTATTTTAAATTTATCGAATTCTTTATACATACTCTGAATATTATAATATTGTGTCCGTATATCTATCTTTTCTCAGGCTCTACCAGTGTTAGGATGAAGGGTCCTACTGGGCCCTCTTCCTCCAGACCAACCCCAAGTGTTGATCCATGGACGCTGGAGTGGACCATGTTAGGTGTGCCTGTTGGTGAGTACTCGATCAAGTAGGGGGATTATATGGGAGTGGAAATCCATACTTACTATAGGTACCCGCTCCATATTAGGTGGAGCCTACGCCAGACTGACTATGTTCGACAGTTTTTTATTGCGGCCACGGTATCACATAACCTTTTATATATTTAAATTTAATCGTCGTTACATATTTATTTATTTATTTAAATTTTTGTAATTTCAAATCCAGGGACATTATAGATCCATTGGCGTCATCGGCGAGGATGGCGTTCCTACGCCGTTCGATTCACATCGGACCATAGACTGGGTCATATCCGAGTGCAAGGCTACCAAGAGGAGACACTGATATGAACTAAGGAAGCATCATTACATTTCCTGAGCCGCGGCTACTGAGGAGGAGCGGGAGACGATGATGGAGGCCATTTTTCGGGATGTCCCGAGAGAAGATTGGCCGCAGCTGGTCGCGTATTACGAGCGCGATGATATTCAGGTATAAATTTAATTTTTAAGATTATAATAATTTAACATGAAATCATATTTTGTAATATATAATATTTTCTTCTTTATATTTGCAAGACGGTTTCGGCTCATAACAGGGAGAACCGAAACAACGGCGTTAGAGAACGCGCTATCCCGATCTAAGGGAAGCAGTTGCAGGCTAGCATTCGACACTAGTTTGTGAGTATTTCTACGTTTAAGAATATATGTTTTTTTGTCGCAAATTACTTATTGAAATAAATCCTAATTTTATCGCAGAAAAAGAAAGACCCCGCCAACTACACTGCTGCCAGAAAATAGTCCTCGTTACACAGGGGCACGAGCAAGCACATGATAAGTTTCATATAATCAAGTCGATACTGTATTTAAGTTAACATGTATATATATATATTCTTCACAGACCCAGTTCTGGGGGAGGACGGATGCCTTAGGACTTAGCCCCGACAACTCGATTACCGCCATTTCCCCTGTTCTGGATTCGATATCTAGCGGACATCATGGTGGCTATGAACGCGAGGTTGATCCCGGGGCCCACTGACACTTTGTCAGGCATTCATCCATCCACGAGTACGCTATGGCCCAGACACGGACAGATGCGGCCGCTGTGTAGTGGGAGGAGATTCGTCGGCTCCAAAATCGGGTGGAGCAGTAAAATGTGCAGGTGGATATGTTTCAGGCGCAGATCGAAGAGCTGAGGCGGTCGAACGCGGTGGCCATCAGGCAGGCCATATGAGACGAGTTTGGGAATTTCTTCAGATCACGGGACGATGGAGCTAGATCGTCTCAACGACCATAGATTATTGATTTTTTATATAAACATTTGTTTTATTGGTTTATTGATTATGCCGTTTGGTGTATATATTTTATTTATAATTGTGTTTGATTCTAATCATATTGCTTCTTGATTGTTAAAATTGCGTGAAATTTGATCATATAATTATTATCTCACTGGTTGTAATTGAAAGTAGCACGCGTACGTCGCGCAGATTTCAGTTTAAAAAAATTGATAATATATTTGGTCACGGTTTTAACCGTGACCATAGGATATAGTAACGGTTATCTGCTAATAGTAAGTAACTTTCACTATGATTTCCCCTTATGGTCACTATAGGGATTATATAGTCACGGTTACTTGCTATAGCAGGTATCCTACATTACGCTTTAACTTTTTGGTCACGGTTATAACCGTGACCATATATCTCCTATGATCATGGTTTAAACTGTGACCATAACTTAGTCACGGTTATAACCGTGATCATATATGTGGACCCCACATAGGTTTCATTTAGTTGTTTGAATTGTTTTTGGTAACGCCACGTATATGGTCACGGTCTTAACTGTGACTAAAAAACATATGGTCATGGTTAAGGGCGTGACTGGGGTTCTCGTGACGTTGGTTTAGGCGACAGTTGTGTTACGGTTTTAACCATGACCAAATATATCTGTGGTCACGGTTAAATTAACCGTGACCAAAATCCATACTCTGTAGTAATGTGAACATGTAATAGTGATCCGTAATACCACATAATACATGTACATAATGATAAAGACAAACCAAATATTATACTATTATCTCGAGTAAGACTGTTCTACCCATATAGCTCCTTCCTCAATTATCATAATCGTCAGCCTGCGATTATCATAATTGCAATTGCTTTGAGGGCACTATAGCCAACAATTCTAAATTGCTTACGGTTGTAACCGTGACCAATTCCCCGTTACTATTGGCCATATTTGCAGTAGTGGTACCAAATAGACTAAATAAAGTTTATCATTGCAACTGGAAAGCACGAAATAAAGATTTCAAGGGGTATATGACAGTACAAAGATTAGAGGGGTATATATAAATTCAGAAATTACATGAGGGTATATACAAAAAAAAAAACCCTAACAATTGACCATATATCTTGATAACCTAATGCTTAATTTCTTTTTCTAAGCGTACGTCCCTTAAATTGTTCAAGAATCTTGGTTTAATATCTACATTCAAACCAATAATCGATTAAATAAGTTATGTGATGAATGATTAATTGTATTATGAAAACCACAGTATTTTTCAATTGCCTTCTTAAGTAGAAATTAATTAATTGGCTTAGCGTGTTTTATACTTTACCACGGACATCCCTCATCAAATTAATGAGTTGATTAGTATCGATTAGGTGGAAAACCTCTAATTTTCCTATGTTCCAAGACAAGATTAGCGCGACAAAACAATCATTATCAATCACAAGAGTGCCATGTGATCATGCAATAGGACTCCAAACTTTATCGATCTTTTTTCTTTCGGCTGAACCATAATGTACGCGATGAGGTGTATGATTACGCGGATGGGGACCAAACAAAAGATACAATAATCGTTTCTTATAGAACATTATGTGTTGCACTAATCTTTAATTAATCTTGAAAACCATTGGTATTCCAAGTTGGACAACGTAAAGGAGAATTAAAATATGATTATGGGTCGGTTTGTCAATTTCAATTTCAATTAAAAACGATTTCTTGTGGACTTTGGTGACAATGTTTGTGGAGTTTTTTTCTTCTTTGAGTTGGAACAAGTCCTTCACATGGTCTTCCTTAGTTACTTTTAATATATATATATATATATATATATATATATATATATATATATTTGTGTGTGTGTGTGTGTGGGGTAGTGATCTATTGCAAACCGGTCTGTGTATTTTAAAGATGGTAACTCTCGATTCAAGACATATTTGAATGATCCGAACCGTTCAAGTTGATCACCCTACCCTCAAATGTATATATATGAAAAACCATAAGATTTCAAGATCTCTAACCCATGTATCAAATGAGTGCAAAATGAACATCTTTCAATATAACAACATAAACTCCATCGATGCATAGCCTAGGTGTCTTCATAACCTTTGATTTTTTATATACAGACTTGAAGGTGAGGTGATCAACTTGAATGGTTTGGACCGTTCAAATATGTAATGGATCGAAAGTTCCCGTCTTTAAAAAACATGGTCAGAGACGCTAGAATCAATAATCTAAGAAGTATTAGATATTGTTGAAGAAAAACAATGGGAGTTACCTGCAAAATTTGCTACTGAATGAGAATAAATAAGGGAATTGATCTTTACAATTTGTTCAGTTTATTTGATGTTGTTTAGGATGATTGAGACGTTGATGTTGCATTCGTAGCGTTGAAGTGTTGTAGTAAAAAGGCTAGGATTAGCATATTAAAGTTTGAGTAGTTGGAGTGTTCGGCTTTTGATGAGAGTACATGGGCTTTCAATATGGAAAAAAATGAGAACCTATCTATAAAACTTTTTATAGGGATGAGGATCTACCGCACACGTGGCAGATTGGGTGTGGATCTATCGTACAAAACAATAGCGCGCTTCTTTATTTTTGAGATTCACACACAATCTGCCACGTGTACGGTAGATCCACACCCAATCTGCCACGTGTACAGTAGATTCTCCTCCCTATAAAAAGTTTTATAGATAGGTTCGCATATGATTTTTTTCCTTTCAATATATCGATTTTCCATGCAAAAGACTTAAGCCTATTGATGGAGGTGCACATCTATATTTTATACCTATATAACTCTTTTGGTTTTCCCATGTGGAGCTATTATTTCAACAGAGTGATTCCTTTAGAGGGAAAATTAGGAGATATTATTCGGTACATTAGGTACAATATATCTGGCAACGGCAAAAAAAAGATTTGAAAATATTAGAGCACTTTTTGGCAGATGTATGAGACCCATGATATTATATATTCCTCTCTCATGGCGCGGCTTATATTGATGAAATAGAAGATTTTTTAATTAACCGTATATATATCTAGGATATAGGATTATTTGTATTGATCTAACACACCAAAGTATAGGAGAAAGAAAACTCCAAATTCTATGAAAAAACATTAACTTTCTGTAGATTAATCATAGGCTAAATTTCAACCTGCTATCATGAACTATTGACATTTTTTCCAAATGATATCATAAATTTTCAAAATGATGGATTAATACCGTGAACTTTCAAAAGTATCAAAAAAAACCCCGAGGAAAATTACAAAATTACCAAAACGCCCATTCTTTTTTTTTTGGTGCAAATATAGTCTTTTTTTATCACACGAGAAGGATATTTTTGAAAGTTCATGGTATCTACATTTTATAATAAAAAAACATGTTCTTTTTTTTTCTTATTACACGAGTTAAAAATTTCCAACTTTGAGTCAATTAATCCCCCGGCAGCATTCGGTTTTTGTAACTCAGCTGAAATGTTCTATTGTGCTTCTTCCTATATATAATCCTGAAATATTATTACTATTACTACTACTACTAGCAATTCAATTATCAGTTTTTCACATGTCATGCAGACTTGATTGGCTCCAATAAAAGTTAAGTTTTAATTTTAATTCGCTGCCTACAGTATTCTGGAAAGGTACGTACTAAGTGTACGAATAATTCATGTTAATTAAATTGATGGTGGCACATATATATGATTATCACTGGATTCCAAAAAAGAAAAAAAAAAGACTATCACTCCTTTTCAGAAGTCTGTTCATCCTTTTCTAAACCACTATTTATTTTTGTGATGTTTCATGGATAATCTTCTATAATGAGATTTTAATTAGGTGAGATATTAATTATATAATCTCAGGTGATCACTGAAATTTTTAACTACACAAATTTTGTTTCTCTCATTATCTTACTTGTTACAAAATTATTTAATATCTCATGCACCATAGATTTTAATTAATTTATTCCAAGTAAAGATGTTAATTAAATCTTCATTTTCTGGCAAAGTCATCTCAATTCAGTAACCACATGCAACATACCATTGACAAGAAATTAATTTAGTATTTGACTAGCACTTTAAATTTGTTGATAATAATAGTAGTAGTAGTAGTAATAATAGACTTTTGTAGGGCCCTAATTAATATAATTCTTTTAATCAATGAGCTTTATTAGTTGCAAAGCAACGATATAAAACAAATCTAAGCAATTTTTCCCCTCTAGGCCCATGAGAATGTCTCATTACAGCATGATTGGATTGGAGAGAGAATCTTCCCACCCCTAGTATCTACACTCTCCCTATATTTATTTAGGAAAAGGATATTAAACAAGAAAGTAGCTTAATATTAAATTTTTTTGAATTGCACAACACTAGCTAGTATCAAGTGATCACCTTTTTGAAATTAAGCCATTTCAATATTGCTATTGCAACACTATTACAGCATTTTAATTATAAACATATATGAACAGTAAAAAAGATCTACTCACTGTGCTTTCATCATTAGATAACTCAACTAATCTAAAATATTAAATGTAGTCATTTTGTATTTAATTAGCCACTTTCAAAAGGACATGGCTTCAAGGATTTGTAATATCGTAGCATAATGATATGGCAGCCCTGGCCATTGCCATGATTATAGAAGTAAAACAAACTTACCCCTCGAGATCTCAAAAGGGTTGATATGGAATAGGATATCCAAACAAAACAAGTTGGATTAAAATTCAAGTTAGGAAAGAGATCATGTGTAATGATAAACCTAATGAGATCCCAACTTTGACCTATGGTTCTGAGGATTAATGAAGAGGTTATATATATATATATATACATATATATATATATATATATATATATATATATCCATTGCAAACATGTCCGCGTTTTTTAAAAACAGAAACTCTCAGTCTAAGACATATTTGAACGATCCGATCCGTTCAAGTTGATCATTCTATCCTCAAATATACATGTATGAAAAATTAATGGATTTAAAACCCTTTAATATATGCATCGATAGGTGTAAAATGAACGTCTTTCGATAATGCAATATAAACTTCATCCCATGCATATGTTAGAGGTCTTTAAATCCATTGATTTTTCAAACACGTATATTTAAGGATAGGGTGATCAACTTGAACGGATTGAATCGTTCAGATATGTCATAGACCGAGAGTTCCCGTTTTTAAAAAACGCGGACCGGTTTGCAATGGATCACTCTCGTGCGTGTCCCCGATGTGACATCGATTATCGAGAAGAAGAAAATATTTTAATGGCTTCTGTTAGTCTAAAAGTGACAACGGGTGTAGAACTCTTTCATTGCATCCTTTGATCTGGTCTCACATGGTGGAAAAAACAAGCTCTCCGCCACCCGAAGATGAACAAGAAAACCATCTTTTTGAATGTGTGCTTGGACAAGGCTTAATCTCTCATTACTATCTAATGGAATGAACAAACAAGTGATAAAGTTTTCTTTCCATTGTAGAAAAGTGGTCCATAAATTAAGAGAAATGACAAACATAGATTACCTGCTTCCGCTTTGATATAACAAATTATATTAATTATATCTTAAATCATAACAAACTAAGGCTTATGATTCATCACAGTATTCATTGTCATAAATCAAAGATTAGAATGTTTTAAATATAGGAGCTTGGAGAATAATTAATTAATCCATTTAAGAAACAATATTTAATTAATATATATTTATCAAACTTCAAATTAAGTTCTAAACCATCAATTATCTATTTTTCCCCCTTATATTTTTATTCAACTCTTTGCAGACGTACGAGGATGCAAAACTTTCTGTTAATATAAAATAAATAAACAAAATCAAAAATTGAAGAAAAAATTATAAATTAAAGAAAAAACATGCCCTTGATAAGAGATAACAGAAAGGAGAGGGAGGTGATCGTACCGCGGAGGGTCTGACCGTGGTGATGACGACAGGTGACAAGGACGTATGGTGGGGGACGTGGAAGCATCTGATTGGTTGGAAAAGCGGAGGACAGATCGGATTGGGCGGGAGCGGGAGAAATAGTGAAAGCCAAGTCTTTCTGTTGAAGTACCCGGAAAGCACGGGGGTCTTTTTTGTCCTGTTTCTTGCTTTTTTGAGATCCTGCAATCAGCCCCTTGTTCAATTTCTAAATTGCAAATGTAATCTCTAGTTAACAGATCGATGTACCCTCGACCAAGTATAGCGTTGCATGTTGGCATATAAAACTTTCAGCTACATTTCTTAAGGAAATGTTCTTAAACCATTTGGTTAAATTATCCAATCCAATCACAACAATTAATTAATTAATTAATTAATTAATTAATTAATGAAAAAAATGAAAATCAGCTGCGCATCCCCTGGAGGTATGGAAGATATCGTCTTGGGCCATTAATTAACAGCTGAACTCATGGTTGTACATGCGTAGACAATCAAATGATGTCAGGTGGGTAGCTGGTACGTACACAGTAAACCTCGTTGTTGCCTTAACCGATATGTGATTTTCGAGTTGGAATACGGTAAAAGTAAGGAAAGTTTTAAGTTTGGGGTGCAATACTTAGCCGCCCCCAGCTTACGTAGCTCGTCCGTCAGTGAAAGGGTAGACCACGGTAATTCTATGTTCACACCTCCATATGGAAGACATTTCTAAATCTTGCTGCTGCTGCTACTACTACCACCACCAATACTGCTGCTGCTGCTATTTTGAGAGAAGGATATTGTTTGGGGTTACTTAGAGACGGATCACGGTCGCTAGGGTTTGATAAGCTCGAATACAGCTCAGAGGCGATGTATAATTATTTCGTACGTAGGTCGGCCTGTCGAACAGGGGGTGCGTTAGCTCTGCTATTTTCGAGCTAGGTGTTCAAATTCCACTTAATTATTCAAATTTGTTTGAATGGATGAAATCCAGCCCAAATATGTAATTTAGAAAATGTTGAGGAGGGTAAAAGCAAATTATAAAGAGAGACTCCATACTTTTTTTCTTGCCTTTGAGATCTTCCAGGCTCTAATGAGCTAGCGCACCAGAGTACTTGGGGCATGCAGGAGGGCCGAGCCTGCCCGTCGGGCAGTACGGGCAGCCGGGCAGGGCCAATCTGTCGGGTTCGATTAGATCAGTGGTGAGCTGCCCGGATTTTCTGGGCAGCTAGCTACCTATATAATAGCCATGGGCCAATGGGAGGGATCGAGAGCTCTAAAACCCATGATCAAAATTTCAATATCAATTCCCAACGAAAGCGACAGCTGGTCTCATGGCCGACAACTCATTCTGTGGCCCTGGGCTCCTTGTACTTTGACTCCCAGACCGCACGTGACCTCCACCACCCTCTCTTGCCTCCATGCATGGTTAGCGGCTGGCTTAAGCTTTTGGCTGAGCTTCAAGCCCCTTGGCAAGCCATTTGTATCAGAACAATTCAGATTCAACTTAATATAGCTATTTAACGCTCATTTTATTACAAAAAAAGTTTACGATAATATCATACAACTCCGTGTAACTAGTTAGGGTTTCGGTTCTAAAAGTCCGTTAACATGTGGGCAGGTTCGGTTAGAATTTAAAATTACTCCTATGTCTCTTAACGTCACTATAGCTTCAGAATCTTGGTGCAGTGAAGGGGCTTTAGGGTCCAAACAAACCGCAGAACAGTTGACACACACACGCGCGAGAGAGAAATAAGAAAAATATTAGATTATGTCAATTGGGCTGCCGGGACCCCTTTGAAACCTATGCTGTGGTATGTTTGCATATAAATAAATTAATTAGAGGATACCTCAAGCGCCGTTGGTAGGGGGCTCAATCTATTTTACGGAAAGCGTTTTCGACATGCTTCCCAATCCACTAACGGTACAAGCGCTTGGTTTTCCTGATTTAATTATTGCTTTCCCTAATTTAATTATTGTTTTCATATAGGATTATATCTTGCATTTATTAATAATATTTCTAGCATTAAAGTAGGTTGATTGCTTTATTTAATCTTAATTTGGTATTTTCAAATAAATGACACCTTTGCATGATGATGTTAAACCCAAAAAATTTGGAGGATCTAATTTTCATAGTTGGCAACGTAAAACTCGATATTGGTTAACTTGTTTAGAACTTATATCGACGATCATTAATTCTAAAATTGACATATCTGAAAATGATAGTAAATCTACTTTGTCAAAAGATAAAAATTCTAAATCAAGTGATTTTATTCTAGAAAAGTGTAAATCCCCAATTCCATTGTACTTTCTGTATTTAAAATTTTAATGCCAATAAATTTCTATTTAAATCCCAAGTTAGTTTCATAAATTTGCCCCCAATTATATTTCCTACATTTCCTAATATTTTCCTAATTAAATCTTTCTTTTATATATTTTTTCTAAATCTAAACCCTAATTAACCAAAACCATATATATATATATATATATATATATATATATATATATATAAACCAAACCCTAACCCAATTCCCCGGCCCAAGCCCACACAACCAATTCCTAACCCCAACCCGAAGCCGAACCCACACGAGCCCTTCCCCTTCCCCTTCTCTTTTTTCCTTCCTTTTTTTCCCTACGTTCGTCCTCCTTCCTCGCAACGAGCACCGCAAGACCCGCTCCAACCACGTCCCAATTGACCCCGAGATCTCAGCATAGGCCTCCTCTCTTCCCTCAACATCTCTCTCTCGCATTCTCAACATCTCTCTCTCTCTCTCTCTCTCTCTCGTTGTCTCTTCCCTCAACATCTCTCTCACCCTCTCTTAATCTCTCTCTCGCTGTCTTTTTCTCTCTCCCCCTCCCAAAACACTTCGAGCTCCTCTGCAACCTACAACAACCCCACGAGGCCAACTCATCACCGCCACCGCCGGCGACCTCGCACCACCTCGACCTCCTTTTCACTTCCACCGCTAGACCACCGACCTCCTTCACCGGCGACCACCAATGAGCCCATCGAGCAACCTCACTGACCCATTCCTTCTCTTCCCTCACCTTGCTACCACCGACCACCTCTGCAACCCTATCACCTCACCATCTCCTTCAACCTCCAGCAACTAACTTGAACACCGCTGCAACCACCACCACACCGGCAAGCCCCTAAGAATGTCCACCGAGCCTCAACTCCTTCGAGCACCTTGCCGTCTTCAAGCTCTTGCCACCTGCTGCCTTCGCTACCTCCTTTCACCATACCAACGAGCTCCTGCAACTCTTGAAGCCCCTACGTATTCCCCTCCTAGCCGAGCCAAACTCTAACCGCTGCCACCGTGCCGCAACTTGCCGTGCCGAGCTCACCGTTGCTGTCGTGCGTGCCACGCTTGTGCCGTCGCCATTGTCGTCGTTGTCGTGCCGATATCGTCGCAGGTAAGTGAAACCTTCACTTGGTTATCATGCTACTATAAACTTTAGCCATGAAATTTATAACTATATATATATATATATATATATATATATATATATATATATATATATATATATATAATTAGATAGTAGATTATTATTGAAAATCATGTAGCGAACGATAATCCTGTCTTGTTGATTGGAGCCCGATTAGGGTTTATTACTGTGTTGGTATCACGTAGGAGTTATATGCTAATATCTAAAATCATTTGACTAAAGGAAATGTGTGTTTCAATTGATGACCGAACGTTTACCCAAGATGTTCGATAAGAACCTTAAACAAGAACCAAATTAAAATAGGCGGAACTTGTGATCTTGAAACCCGTTTACTGTTCATAGATGTACTGCAGAAATTTGACTGCAAATTAGTATCGTTTCACCCATAATATGTTGCCCCTGATAACCATTGCGAAATAAGAATTTCCTCGAACTTGCTAGCCCATTAAATTCATAATAAATCGTACAAAAATTGGATCATAATGTTCTTAGGCTCGCTGCGAAGAGAAATGTATAACCTATAAACCTACGGTGGCTTTTAGAGAATATCGTGTCTTTTAGATAGCGAAAACTGAAGGATTTGTGGCTCTGGACTGCAGTCCTGAACGGAAATCCCTATGACTACCTGAAATCAAACACCTAAAACTCACTGTTCGAATTCGTAAATACGCGGAACCCTATAAAGATACGTAGGAAATTGAGTTAGAATTCTTACGCGACCAGTTCCACTGAATTGCGTCGCTGTTAGCTATTTTTAACATAATTTATTTTTATCAGTGCATACGGCTGTTTTCTGCAGTCTTTCATGTTGGAACCTGAGTTTAATCGCCTGCACATCCCTACATAAAATTGAGAATATGCGGAGTCCTATATCTTTGCGTAGATATTTTAGTTAGGTAGCTCATTGTTCTGGTCTCGTTCAGTTTTCTTATCTTTCGATATTTTAATTATATTTTAGATTGTCGACGTGTTCTGCAGTTTTCTGCAATGAAAGTTTTTACATCTTGACACTAAACATAACATATCTCCCAGTACATAGAGGCTATCATTGATCCGCTTGATGTTTTAGAAACCTAACAGATAGAGCTAGGATTTATTCAACTGGAGAAATACCTGCATCTAAACACAATTTGTAGTAAACTAGGTGTGAAGTTGGATTTCTAGTTCCGAAACTGGAATTCCAGCAACTAATCGCTGATTTAAAATGACGATGAATCCTTAACCTAAATTCCTATTGACATGAAACTAATTTTATCGTTTAGATAATCATGTATACTTCGTATTCCTTTAATATTGTTTTGGCCGATTCTATACGTGTCATTTATGGTGAATTTTGCAAGTCGTATGAGGTTGGCTGTCATAACATAGTGAACATCTGTTCGGTGCATTTCTACCTTATCGTGTGTTTACTTTATACCCAGTGCATAGTGATTGTTTACATTGAGACTTAGCGACTGATTTGCATTGTCGATAGAGAAGTGTTAGTAATTGGGTTGTAATAAGTACGATAGTGAACTAGTGATTGAAAGTGATATCGATGAGTGAAAGCGTGATTAAAAGTGAAAACGATACGTACTTGTTCATAACCTATCTAATACCTGAACGCATACTGTAACATGGGGAAATGGGTAAATCAAGATGCAATTGAACTCTGTTTACCGTCGAAAACAGAGACGAAACCGCGTAGGTCGTCTTGCATGAATTTGGGGGCAGATGCTATTTGGTTTTATCCGTCCACCTCTCCGAAGATACCAAGCTGATTTATGGCACCGTGTATCGAAGGTTTGGATAGATGTTGTCGTTGCAGCAGACTTCGTCAGATTCCCCCTCGTTGTGAGGGGTTTTTGATTGTGGGGATGCTCTTCCCTGCAGGCGCAAGCCTATACAGTTAATTACGTTACCGCGTAGCGATAATCATTTTCTCCTGCTCCAAAAGGTCACTTCATATCATGTGTGTTTGTTTTATTTTTGGTTGCCCGTGGATTGTATACGGAGACTAATTTGTGTTATCACCCGTAGGGCGTGGATTAGTCCAAATCCGTATTTTCTTAGATTTAGGTTTGGTTTGATTTAAGGATCGTTAACCTTGTTTGAGATTAAGATCGACTTAAATATACATTAATCCGATGTTGGACTAAGATCTACTTAACGGGGGTTCAGGATCATTTTTGATCCAAAGAAAGAGAATTTGGGCTCTATCGTTTTAGTTTAAGGACATTGCGGTCTATAGCTAATTTAAAGATATTACGGTCCATAGCTAGTTTAAGGACGTTACGGTCCATATTGGGATGTGTCCGTCCATTTGAGAGTACACTAAAGAGTTGTTGGTTATCGGGACCCACCACCTCTATGAAGACGCTGAAGAATTACAAAATTTATCAGAGGTGTGAGGAGATGCACCCTTGAACCGATGTCCGTTGGAAGATCAATAGTCGTGTTTGGGACTAAGACCAATTTGGAAAAATTGTGAGCACATGGGCTCGGTTGATCTGAATTAGGGACTTTTGATCAACTTGGACTCAGCCCACTCAGTCATTGAATAAAATGTTAAACACTTATTTGGGCTTGGTCCCTTTTTTGTGCAAACAGTGCTGAGCATTGATCTGAGCTCTGACGCTCGCTCTTTTTTTTTTGTTTTTTTATGAAGTGTTAAACACTCTTTATGGCGTCCATGTGAGGGACACGTGAGGCGGTTGGCGCTGAGCGCCAACCACTGAGTGCTAGGCACTACTTGTTGAGCAGCGCCCATATGAGGGGCACATGGGGCGCTTGACGCTGGGCGCCAACCACCGAGTGCTAAACATTCTTTATTAAGCAGCGCTCACGTGAGGGGCACGTGGGGTGCTTGGTGCTGGGCGCCAACCACTGAGTGCTAAGCACTCTTTAAGCAGCGCCCACGTGAGGGACACGTGGGGCGCTTGGCGCTGGGTGCCAACAACTGAGTACTAAGCACTCTTTTTTAAGCAGTGCCCACGTGAGGGGCACGTGAGGCGCTCGGCGCTGTTTCTTTCTTTGTGCATTTTTCTAAAGAGTTCGATTCTTTATTCTCCCCTGAATCTTCAATCCCCAAGAACAAATTCATTCCCACGAAAATTAAATTCTCATTTGTGAGAGACTTGTCTCCTGGATCTCAGATCCAGGGAAAGAACTATGTTCTTTTATGAGAGTTAAACCCTTAGATATGCAGATGAGATGCTCTGATCTCTATTATCTTTATTTATGTTGAAGAAAATTCTTCTTCCTTCTTCTCTCTTAAAACTCTTTTTTTTGCTTGCTCTTCTTTTTGAACTTGAAGTTTATTTGGGGGGGGGGGTCCTCTGTACAAGACTTGAAGTCTTGGGGCCTTTATATAGTGGAGGCAAGTTTGTTGATTTAGTTAAAAAAAATCTCTCATTGAGAGATCCTTAATTGATTTGGAGATTTTATCCACCGTTGGATATTTGATCCAAGGACTTCTGTTTTACAGAAAATATTTTTCTTGTTTTTAACAAGATTGGAAAAATATTTTCCATACAGAACTTATTCTGTAGCTTGGTGATTTTAATCACCATTGGATTTTTAATCCAACGGTGCTATGTTTTATAGAGCACAATCTTTCTTGTTCAGAAAGATTGGGGAAAATATTTTCCCCTACAGAGCTTATTCTGTAGCTTGGTGATTTTCTTTTCTAATCACCATTGGATTTTTAATCCAACGGTGCTCTATTTTACAAAGAGGAATCTTTCTTGTTCAGGAAGATTTGAGGAATATTTTTTCAATCAGAATTTAATTCTGTATTTTGATGATTTATCATCTCCGTTGGATCTTTGATCCAACGGCAGAGAACTTTTAGTTCTGGCACCGGCGCTCTCGTGCGGGGCATGTGAGGCACTGCCTTAGAATTTTTAACTCTTGGCGATGGCGCCCTCGTACAAGGCACGTGAGGCGCTGTCTCAGAGTTTTTAACTCCTGGCGCTGGCGCCCTCGTGCAAGGCACGTGAGGCGCTGCCTCTTTTCAAATTTTGAACAGAGCCTTGCTCTTCTATTATTGAGGGGAAACAAATGGTCCCCACCGTTGCACTTACGTGGCTCACACGTGGGTGCAGCGGTGGCAGCTTTTCCGCCGTTGGATCTTCTTGGAAGTTGGATCAGTTTCCCCTGCCTATAAGTAGGGCTTTTGGCCTTTGAGACAACTGTTGTTCATCTTCTTCTCTTCTTTCTTCTTCTGAGAATTTAATTCATTTTTTTAGAGCTTAGATCTCTGCCCAAAGAAACTCTTTTAGAGTTGGAACTTTGTCCAAAAATTTGGTAAGGATTATGCTCGAACCCTTTAAACAGAGCTTTGCTCATCTTAGATCACAGATCTTAAAGATTTTTTTTAGGGTTTCTTAACTCGTTAAATGAAAACAGAGCTTTACTCTTCTTAGATCATAGATCTAAAAAATCATTTTTTAGGGTTTCTTAACCCGTTAATGAAGAACTCTTAGAGTTTCTAAAATTTGTATTTCAGCTCTTTAAAGATCTTGGGGTTTTACCTTGTACCATCGCTTTTACAGAGCATAGCTCTTTTAGAAATTTCTGGGGAATTTTTATTCCCTTCTTAATTACATTTGACAGATATGATTTCTGTCTGCAGAGCACTGCTCTCGAGGGAGTTCAACTCCTTGGCCCAATGAGTTTCTCATTAAATGAGAATTCTTTTAGAATTCCCTCCTTAATGAGCGACTGTCTCATCAATGATGAGCCGTCACTTTGATTTTGTGGGTCCCCCTTGGTCCCTTTCTCCTGCATTGCTGCATGACACAATTTTAAAGTACCAAGTGTCAGAATTCGGATTATAGCGTTGGCAACTAATCCTCGCCTTTTTTCGTGCA
This sequence comes from Agapanthus africanus, assembly GCA_030015575.1. Lineage (NCBI taxonomy): Eukaryota > Viridiplantae > Streptophyta > Magnoliopsida > Asparagales > Amaryllidaceae > Agapanthus > Agapanthus africanus. The sequence goes on from JASDDO010000019.1 coordinate 12,385,270, forward strand.
GGTACTATGGCTTTCGATTCTTCTTTTCCTTTTGTTCGTTCAGAGAGCGTCTTCGCTGACGCGCCCATGGATCGGAAAGTCTTCGCGCTCATTAAAGATCACGACCCAGAGCAGAAATCTCTTCACCTATGGGGGTCGTGGTACAATTAGATTATCCAGGGTCGGCGCAGTTTTTCTTGTGCAGTACACTCAGAGCCCATTTCAGCAATTCACTATGCCGATTCGCTTCAAATGAATTACGCTGTAGAGGAGGTTAACTAGACCTCGGAGGGTCGTCTTCAGCCTTCTATGGTTTCAATACCTGTACAGCCTCCGATGGCTTTGGATATCTTGGGGCGACACATATGTCAAGGCGAGTCCCGCCCTTGGGGACAAGTATATATGATTGGTTTGACTCCTCGCCATTCAGCCAGATACCTGCAGTGGGCTCGATACATCCTGTCGGCTAAGAAGTCGCTGTTGCTGAAGCTCGGGTTACATCCTGCAATTTATGCATCGCTTTTTCAATATCCTGCGCCGCATGTATGGTGGGTCAAAGTTTTTCTGGAGCAATGGAACATTCCGACTCACACCTTTCTTCTATCGGATCGGAAAGTTTCAATTTTTTTGGAGGAGTTCGCGGAGATCTCCGACTTACCCGTCAGAGGGGAACATTACGAGGAGATATTACCCCCTGACGAGTACATCTTTGCCACCAAATCGGTAGTGATGGGCCTTAACCCGGAGAATGCCGTTCAACATCAATTCCCAAGCCTAATTAAGGTGTTGAATATTTACGAGAGTATATTTCTAGAGTCTGAAGGGCATGGAGTTAGCTTCATAGACTTTATCGTTCGCTTTCTTCGCTCAGAAGTCTTGTAAAAAAAAGCCACGAAATTTGCTAAGCTTGACTACCCGTTCGGTTTCGGTTTGGATAACCAGCCGACGGCGGAAGCAGATTTAAGAAACTTCTTCATTCCAGACATCCCGGTCGTCCCTTTTGTAGAGCTCGCTGCTTCAGATGTTGATGAAGAGACGTTCTTCCTGGGGTTTATTGGCTTGTGGTTGAACTGGTTTGTGCTTCCGATGCACCCTCGCTATATAAGGCTGTCAGTCTTTTACCCAGCCCATCGCATGGTTGCGGGGACACGTGTGGCCATTGGGATTGTGGGGGTGGTTCATCTATACCACGGCCTGAGCTTAGCAGCGGATACTACTCAACCTGGGGTAAAACTTATACATCTTCCGTTGCACTACTTTACGTCCTGGGTCGAGATGCACGTGCTTGGTGCTTTCAGAGTCCACAAACGGCCCCGTTTCTATGACAGTTATAACTTACCCCGGGTCATGTTCTTAGTTGACGCTTCCGCATTAGATCCGTTGCAGTGATAACCTCGACGTATGGTCCTTCGCCCGCGTATAGTCGGGGATAGTATGACTTTTGTTGACAGAGTCTTAACTATCGGCAAAGAATCTACCAAGGCAGTGCAACCACTGCGTGATAATTTCAAAGACGGGGTTCCTATGTTGAAGGCTCGGGAGATCCTGCACTTATATTCGATCAGGCTAGGCTTTCTAGTGTTCAGGCAAGGCGTCTCGGCATTGTTCATGAGGTATAACCCGCACCGTTTAGCTCAACATTCCGGTTATGATCAAGGTGTCCCGCTCGAGGCTTTCTTAGCTGAGCCGGTTGCTACGGAAGAGGGTATCCACAGCGCTCTGCACCACTTTATGTGGCTAAACACGGGGTCTAGCTTTCTCATCAGCGGGCCAAGCTACGTGCCGAAAGCTTCAAATGCCTACGTGGCGTGGTATCAGCATGCGACAGGTGCTGTTATCAGGGAAGAGAGGCGGCTATTACTTGATCATAAGGATGCTGTCCCAGCTGATAATCCAACAGTTCCTTTGAAGCGACGGACCACCATCCGTCCTTCCTTAAGAGAAGCTGTTGCGGTTGTGGTCCCGCGCGCCTTTCCTGAGAAGCCTCCATCCCGTATTCTTGTAGAAACGGTAGCTGTAGCATCCCCGGAGTCTGGCGTTGGTGTGGAAATAGGGACCCGCCATCCAAAATTCTTGTTAAGTGCAAGCTCTTGTCATCGGTCGCTGGTGCTCGCTCGCAAAAGAAGAAGAAGTCGCTATTTTCTGCCGATGTCATATTTGGCCAGGAGCCACATGCTCCCTAAAGCGAGGACTTGTGTGAATACGGTACCAACGAGGGTTTGTTCGACACGCCTGTGACCGACACTGATCTTCAGGCTGCCCTCGCAGCTTCCGAGCGACTGGCTCGTGAGGAAGCGGTGTTGATCACCATCGCGAAGTCAGGTATACTTCAGCTTTATTCTTCCGCGTCTATCCCTTTTCTCTTTATTATGTTTGTATTGACGCTTTCTTCTTCAACAGGTATTTCTGCCGAAGAGGCTCTCGCGGATTCCCTCAGGACATTCGAGGAGGAAGAGAGGCTCCGTGCTTCTTTGGGTCTTGGTATGAGTCGCTTTATTACACCCTTATTCTTTTTATTCATGCTCTGACCCTCTCCTTTACTTTATTGCAGGGACTACCTTGACTCAGGCTATTCTAAGTGCAGTGCCGATCCCGAGCAGCGATGCGGCAAAACTTCCAGAGCCAGTTATTGTGGCTCCAGCTCTCCTAATGTCACCGCAAGAGGCTTTGCTAAAGCAGCCGATGATCAACGCTGTAACGGCTCAGAGGCAGAGCTTGGTTCGGACGACGATGTTGTTCCCCTCCGAACGGCGGCCGACGACGCTGAGGACGTCTTGCCTGAGATTCGGGGCAGATGCTATATGGTTTTATCCGTCTACCTCTCCGAAGATGCCAAGTTGATTTATGGCACCGTGCATCGGAGGTTTAGACGGATGCGGCCGATGTAGCAGACTTCGTCAGATTCCCCCTCGCTTGAGGGGTTTTTGATTGTGGGGACGCTCTTCCCTGCAGGCGCAAGCCCCTGCAGTTAATTACGCTACCGCATCGCGGTAACAACTTTCTCCTTCTCCAGAATTTCACTTCGTGTCGTGGGTGTTTGTTTTGTTTGTGGTTGCCCGTGGATTGTATACGGAGACTGAGTAATGCCGTCGCCCGTAGGACGTGGATTAATCCAAATCCGTATTTACTTAGATTTGGGTTTGGTGTTTTTAGTTTAAGGATACGTTAGCCGCATTTGAGACTAAGATCAACTTAAACGTTCGTTAATGATACGTTAGTCTGATTTGAGATTAAGATTAACTTAACGTGATGATCCATTTAATATATGGCCGTCGGGACTCATCACCTCTCTGACGTCGTTGAAGGATTACAACGATATGTGTCAGAGGAGTTCAGAGATGTACCCTTGAACCAAAGTCGATTTGGATTTTTACAGTCCATTTGAATGTTTAAGGATACGTTAGCCGTGTTTGGGGCTAAGATCAACTTAAAAGGGATCATTTAGATCCAGCAAAAGAGCATTTAGGGGCTCTATTGCTCCAGTTTAGGGACGTGGTGGTCCATTATTAGTTTAAGGACGTTTCGGTCCATCGCCAGTTTAAGGACGTAGTGGTCCATCATTAGTTTAAGGACGTTTCGGTCCAATATTAGTTTAAGAACGTTTCGGTCCAATATTAGTTTAAGGACGTTTCGGTCCACGAGTTTAAGGACCCCGCAGTCCATATTCATGTGTGGTCGTTGGGACCCGTCGCCTCTGACGTCGTTGAAGGATTACAACGAGAAGTGTCAAAGGAGTTCGGAGATGTACCCTCGAACCGGAGGTAAATTGATTTAAGAGAGCAATCTTGCTCAGTCAATTTAATTTGAGGACTTACGGCCAAAATTGGGTTAAGTCCAGTTGAAAATGTTCAACATTTTATTTGCTTTTGTATTGCATTTTTTTTAATTTTTATTTGGGCTCTACCCATAGAATATGCAGAGCACCACAAAAAGCAAAAGCTACTTGGGTGCCCACTACAACGGCCCCCTCAACTCCAATCACTCAAAAAAGGTGGCTTGCGCCAATCCAGGAGCGCAACAGCGCAATTTGCAAGTGCAAGGCACTATAATTTGAGATTCTTTTAGATTCTAGAACCAAAGGTTCATAAAAGAAGTGCAAAACACTGTTTATTTTCTTTTTCTTTTTTTCCTTGAAGATCATTGGAATTTGAAGCATGGTCCCGAAGAAATCGGAATTTGCGCAACTCACCAGAGCGCGACACGTGTCAGCAGCGCAAGCGCAGCGCACTGCGCTTGCGTGACACGTGTCAACACCACAAGCGCTTGCGCTCTTTGATTGGCGCAAAGCGCCTGACAAATGCAATGCATTTCCTAAAGGGCCAGGCTCAAATCAAAAAGACCTAGTAGGCCTAATTAAATTGCAAAGCAATAAATGGGCAGAGCCCAAGTAAAATTGATGATCTGCATCATTCATAAATGAGCAGAGCCCAAAATAAATTGATGCTCTGCATTCTTTATGGGCAGAGCCCAAGCAAAAAAAAAATAAAATAAAAAAACAAATAAAAGTGTTGAACTTTTTTCAACTGGACTTAGCCCAATCATGGCCGTAAGTCCTCAAATTAAACTGACTGAGCAGAGCTACTCTCCTAAATCAATTTACATCCGGTCCGAAGGTACATCTCATAACTCCTCTGACACCTATCGTTGTAATCCTTCAACGACGTCAGAGAGGTGACGGGTCCCGACGACCACACATCAATACGTACTGCGGGGTCCTTAAACTCATGGACCGAGACGTCCTTAAACTAATGGTGGACCACCACGTCCCTAAACTGGAACATGGACCACCACGTCCCTAAACTGGCGATGGACCATCATGTCCCTAAACTGGAACATGGACCACCACGTCCCTAAACTGGAACAATAGAGCCCCTAAATGCTCTTTTGTCGGATCTAAACGATCCCGTTTAAGTTGATCTTAGCCTCAAATATGGCTAACGTATCCTTAAACCTTTCAATCAGACTTTAGTCCTAAACTGGACTATAGATCCCCCCAATTAACTCTGGTTCAAGGGTACATCTCTGAACTCCTCTGACATCTGTCGTTGTAATCCTTCAACGTCGTCAGAGAGGTGACGGGTCCCGAAGGCCATACATTAAATGGACCACCATGTCCCTAAACTGGAAATGGATCTATACGATCCCGTTAAGTTGATCTTAGTCTCAAATCAGACTAACGTATCCTTAACGAACGTTTAAGTTGATCTTAGCCTCAAAGTGGCTAACGTATCCTTAAACTAAAAACACCAAACCCAAATCTAAGTAAATACGGATTTGGACTAATCCACGTCCTACGGGCGACGACATTACTCAGTCTCCGTATACAATCCACGGGCAACCACAAACAAAATAAACACCCACGACATGAAGTGAAATTCTGGAGAAGGAGAAAGTTGTTACCGCGATGCGGTAGCGTAATTAACTGCAGGGGCTTACGCCTGCAGGGAAGAGCGTCCCCACAATCAAAAACCCCTTAAGCGAGGGGGAATCTGACGAAGTCTGCTACATCGGCCGCATCCGTCTAAACCTCCGATACAAGGTGCCATAAATCAACTTGGCATCTTCGGAGAGGTAGACGGATAAAACCATATAGCATCTGCCCCGAATCTCAGGCCAGACGTCCTAGCGTCTCGGCCGCCGTTCGGAGGGGAACAGATTCTGGCACGCCCGGTGGGACCTTTTCCTCTTTCCACTCCACACTTCGTGTGTTGTGTTCGCGAGCAAATCGCGGTTTGCTGTGGTTGCCTGTGGATTCAAGATACTTAGATTTGGTGTCTTTCTCCGTGCAGGAAACAGAAGATCAATGGCTTCAAGCTGCACTACCTGCAACTGCAACTCTCGCTCCGTCTCTGCTGGAGGAGTGACTTATGGGCCCCAAGCGGCCTCCCTTTTCAAGATGCCAGTGGAGCAAGTAACTCAAGCCACCACTGGACTATTCTTCGGGACCATGCTCCTACCGATGAGCTTCAATGCCCCAATGACATCGCAAGAAGCTCCAAAGAAGCCGGTCTTTGATCGATTTACCACTGCCGCGACCCCTCTCAACGGGTCGCCCAGTTTCAATACCTCAGTTTTCAACAGACTGGGCCAGAACGTCCGCAAACCTGCGATACCCGAAGCTGCCATCCCAAAGCGGATAGCCATCCCGACGCAAACGGACGAAATCATTGGAAAGGTTCCTTCTTCCGAGAAGTCAGTTTTCACGAGACTGGCCATTCCGGTTACTGTTCCAGGCGGGGTCCTCAAATCTGCTTCCCCTACCCAGAGCAGGGGGCATGAAGAAGCTTATCCAACAACGGAGGTGACTCCATCCGCAAGACACGCTCGACGTCACCACTGGCATCGAGTAAGAAAGGCTGGGGGCAACTCCCCCTCTGGATTTACGCCACCAGCTCCGATGGTGGGGATCGATGCTGCTGTTCCAACCGGGAACAACTTCGAATTGCTGAATACGGTGCGTAGAAACTCTCCTACTGCGATGTTGAGATGAACTCCTTCACCTGTGGAGAATACTCCAGAGAAGAAGCTAGAGCAGCCCCCTCAACGGCTGTCCTCTAAAATTTACAAGGTCTGGCGACAGGTCCAAGAGTTGGTAATTGATAAAAACTATCTCCGCTGACAAGAAAAGATGAAGGTGCGGCAGGAGAAGGACTACTCTGTCAAGCCACAAAAAGCAAAAGCTACTTGGGTGCCCACTACAACGGCCCCCTCAACTCCAATCACTTAAAAAAGAAGGCCGCAAAAAGCCCTATGTCTTTGGCAAATCGCAAAGACACCAGACACAAACGCTCCAAGTCTGGGGGCATGGTGGTGCACACCGTTTATATGGCTTCCGGAAAGGAGGAAAGCCGTGCTTCGACGGGTCGCCGACCGCTCACCCGATCTGTGACGAAAGCCCAGGAGCAGCAACAGAAGCTTCAGGAAATGATGACTGTGATGGCTGCACTTACCGAACCGAAAGAAAGTTCGGAAGTATCATCAGAACAGCGTCACGAACAAGAGACTGATGCTGACTTCTTACGTAGAATCCTCAAAAAGAAGGACACAGAAGCCGCAGAACAAGCGGCTAACATAAAACAAATGGCACTCCTCTTCCAAGACATGGTAGGGATGATATTACAGCCGGACCCTCCAACTGAAGGCCCTCCAGTCATTGTCGGAAATGACGGAGGGGAAACATCTGACCCTCCTCCTGCTCTTTCAGCAGCCAAGGAAGAAACCATTTCCAAGGCCGCGCTTGATGACTATATAGCTCAGCAAATACGAGTTCATCAGGCGAGTGAAGCAGCTGGGCAAACTGTTAGAACTGGACGACCCTATCCGGGCTGGTATGACCAAATCAGTTACCCGCCGGGATATACGATCCCTAAATTCCACGTATATAAAGGGACAGGAAATCCGCATCAACATGTCGCTCAATTAAGGGCCTTATGCGGCAACACTGGAGGTGATGACAAATTGTTGCTTCGCCAATTCGTTGGCAGCTTAGCAGAGACAGCCTTTGAATGGTATTCGGAGCTACCTAACGACTCTGTCAAAACATTTGCGGAGATGGAGCTACTGTTCACGCAAAGATTCGCGAGTGCTAGTGAACGCACCCCGATAACATCACTGATAAATGCCAGGATAAGGCCAGGTGAAACGTGGGTCCAATACGCAACACGATGGCGGAACCTATGGTCAAAATGTGAACAACGCATAGAAGAGGCACCTGCGATAGGCATGTTCGTGGGTACCCTCGACCCTTAAGCGACCATCTCTCAATCCATGATGTTCTTCAGGCCGACCACCTCCCAAGCCTTGATCGACAAATTAGCCCAAAGGGACCAGATGCGCCATGGACCGTCTCCTCCAAAACCTGATTCTCGAAACGAGAAAAGAAAAGGGAAAGCGATCGTCGTCGCCAATGCTCAACGACAGCCGAGCAATTCAAAACCGGTCGTTCGCCAAAACAAGGTGCGTCCGCGCCCATCCCTCGAGGTGAGACTAAGACGTCCTTACTCGTTTCCTCAAAATAAAACGAGAAGACTGTTCGAGCTGGCAGTGTGCAACAGACTCATCAATCTGCCGAGTCCAAAGCGTCTGTCACAGCCAGACGATCTTAATAATCCCAATTATTGCCCTTACCACCAAACGGTAAGTCACCCGATCGAGAATTGTTTCGTCTTTAAGGGATGGATCGAGGATCAGTACCTACAAGGCAAATTCGCGCTGTTTGAAAATCGGAAGGTAAACCCGCCACAGCCGCATACTCCGAAGAAAACGGATACAACGGGTGCAGTTTGTTCTATCGTCGAAGATGAAAATGATGGAGAAAACTCATCAGATGAATCCGAAGACTACGTAGCGATTTGTCATGCGATTTCTCATTCACTGGCAGATGATGAAGAGGCTTCTTGCGCCGAGAAACCAATGGCGAACCCTGAGCCGGAGACTCTACAGCCATCAGACGAGTTGATCGATGTCTTCCTAAATGAAATTCGTCTGAAAGCAAAAGCCAATCAAGAGCGTGAAATGGCCATACTGGAAAGAGCCAAGGCATTCCCGTCAAATCAAAAGCCATACACTGCGGGTAAAAATAAATTCAAGACGAGGAAAAGGTTCGCCAAAGCTCTATCAGTAGGAATGAAGTTACCGCCCTCTGAAGAAAATACTCTCGCTGAGGTAGAGATACACCCTAACTTCTGTTTATATCATCAGAAGATCATACATCCTACCGAAGACTGTGAATCCTTTAACTGTTGGTGGCAAGGGTATGTCGCTCAAAAGCAACACTTTGACAGGGCAAAATGTGAAGCTCGTAGATGCCGAAAAAATGCGATAGATGAGCGCAAAAGAGCCCCCGATGATTGTCATATAGCCGACTCCAAGGGATCACAAATTATCACCTTTGGAAGCGACTCTGACGAAGAAGCTACCCCCAACCCTTCTCTTGGGGAATCTAGTTCAAAAATAAAGGAATTGAGGAGCTGCGAGAACGTTCAGCCGTGCAATCGCACGCTACTCGGAAAAAATCTCAGCTCCGCAAACAACGGAGCGAACAAAAAGGATAAAGGAAAAGGAAAAACGGCCTTCGTCGCCAGCGCTCAACAACAATCAAGTGACCCTAGACCGGTTGCTCGCCAAAGCAACAAGTGGCAACCCCTCCAGGAAAAGTTGAAACGTCCTTACTCGTTTCCGCAAGATAAAACAAGGGGACTGTTCGAACTGGCAGTGTGCGACAGACTCATCAATCTGCCGAGTCCAAAACGTCCGTTACGGCCAGGCGATGTTAATAATCCTAATTATTGCCCTTACCATCAAACGGTAGGTCATTTGATCGAGGATTGCAACGTCTTCAAAAACTGGGTTGAAGATCAATACCTACAGGGCAAGTTCGTCATCTCCGAAAACTGGAAGGTGAGCCCGCCACAGCCACACGCTCCGAGAAAGATGGATACGCCGGGGGCATCGTGCCCATTCATAGGGAAAACCCCATAGACCGAAAAGTCAATAAACTAGATATTCGCCTCAAATACGGCGACAACAGACCAAAACGTCGTTAAACTAACAGCGGACCACTACGTCCTAAAACTGGATATGGACCGAAACGTCCTTAAACTAACGGCGGACCGCAATGTCCTAAAACTTGCAAATGACCGAAACGTCGTTAAACTACTCCCAACCCGCAGCATCTTCAGGCTGACGTGGTAAAAAAAACGGTACGTCCACAAGCAAAATGGGCACAGATGAAAACCCGAAAGGACTCCGTGAGTAAAAACAGCAGGGCTACCGGCGAGTGTTCGTGAAAACCCGAAAGGGCGCGACCTCGTTAAAAAAAAATAAAAAAAAATTAAAAAAAAGAAAGGTATGTCCATAAGCAAAGTGGGCACGGATGAAAACACGAAAGGGCTCCGTGAGTAAAAACAACAGGGCTACCGGTGAGTGTTTGTGAAAACCCGAAAGGGCGCAAGCTCGTTAAAAGACACTTATAGGGTCCTCTCGACCTTGTAAGGAGAAGCCACCCGCGTGAGATCCTTATGACTCACAAGGGAGCAACACACTTAGGGATCCTCACGATTCCTAAGGAGAAATTACACTTGCGAGATCCTCACGACTCGTAAGGAGAACTTTCTTATGGGACCCTCACGGCTCATAAGATTTGAAAGTCTTAAGTTACAGAGACCTGAACCTATGCTTAAGCAACCCCCATAACTTCCGATATTGCCCTACAAATGGTCCAATACTGACCCTTGTATACAATCCACGGGCGCGAATAAGCATTTCCCTAATCAAGTCCCATCCGAGACTAGGGATATGTTCGCATGGTAGACAACCCTTGTAAATCCTCTCGATTTATGAGGAGAAAACCCTCCTGTAGGATCCTTACGACTTACAGAGGAACAAATACATAGGAATCCTCACGATTCCTAAGGAGAAAATCCACCTACAAGATCCTCACGACTTGTAGGGAGAAATACGTTTGTGAGACCCTTAAGGCTCATGAAGTCAAAAGCCTTAGTCGACAGGACCCTAACCCTGTTCGCTAAGCCACCTTTGTTCGACATCGACAGCGGCAAATGATGATTCGCTCCTGGCAATATTCCAGTCGCAGCTATGCTGATGCCAAGATTGGTATTAGATCCCAAATCCGCTACTCGCGAGAAAAAATCAGCGAGCCAAAAAAAATGCATATGAAATAGCCGAAATGATGGGGCAACTTGCAATAAAAAGCAGCAAGTAAAAATGTATGCATGTAAAATAGCCGAAATGATGGGGCAACTCGCAATAAAAAGCAGCGAGTAAAAATAAAGTAAACAGCCGAAATGATTGGGCACCGCGAAAAATAGCCGAAATGATTGGGTAATCGCGATCTTCGCGACATAAAAGCCGAAATGATAGAGCATCGCGGAAATAAAACAATAATAAAAAAAATAATACTAAAAAGAAAAATATGATGAAATTTCTGCCCTACAGGTGAGATCACATCCATCCCTGTATACAATCCAGGGGCACAAACAAAGAAGAAAACACGTCTTCCCTTCCCATGCTCCATCAGAAAACGGAGCCAAGTCTTGACGGTAACTCATATAAAACCGGAAAGACGATCAGAGATCATCTCGCACCACGTGGAGTGGTCACCACCTCGACATCCGTCTCAATATAGCAGATACTTGACGTCAACCCATATAAAGCCATAAAGACAACTGGAGATCGTCTCATACCAGTGTGGAATGGTCACCACCTCGACGTTCGTTTCGATACAGCAGACGAGTTGTCACCCCAGCGTTCCTCCTCCAGCAAGGATCAGACGCGACAATCAAACAAACGGAGTCACGGCAAAATTCCAGCTCCACCTCGACGTTCGTTTCGATACAGCAGACGAGTTGTCACCCCAGCGTTCCTCCTCCAGCAAGGATCATATGCGACAATCAAACAAACGGAGTCACGGCAAAATTCCAGCTCCACCTCGACGTTCGTTTCGATACAGCAGACTAGTTGTCACCCCAGCGTTCTTCCTCCAGCAAGGATCAGATGAGATAATCAAACAAACGGAGTCACGGCAAAATTCCAGCTCTACCTTGACGTTCGTTTCGATACAGCAGACGAGTTGTCACCCCAACGTTCGTCTCGACACAGCAGACGCAACATCATCAAACAAATGGAGCCATGGCAAAATCCCTAGTTCCAAACCTCGATGGTTCACCAGCAACCTAGAAACAATCTCGACGCCCGTACCGATACAGCAGACGAGATGTCACCCCAACGTTCGTCTCGACACAGCAGACGCAACATCATCAAACAAATGGAACCACGGCAAAATCCCTAGTTCCAAACCTCGACGGTTCACCAGCAACCTAGAGATAACTACGACATTCGTCTCGATACAGCAGACGAGATGTCACTCCAGCGTTCTTCCTCCAGCAGAGTGCAGACGCGACAATCAAACAAATGGAGCCACGGCAAAATCACTAGTTCCCACCGCGACATTCATCTCGATACAGCAGACGCGATGCCAGCAAAACGAAGCAAAGGCCAAATTCCTAGCTTCAGGGTCTTGACGGTAACTCACATAAAACCTGAAAGACTATCGGAGAACATCCCACACCAGCGCGGAGTGGTTATGACTCATCGGGGCTCGCCAAAATGAGCCTAACCTCAAGTAAAAAGCGGCATGGCAAATTCCTAACGCTTGCTCTTCCGACGGTCAAACTGCCTAGGAAGATTGCTTGAAGGCGTCTTGTCTAGCCCCCGAAGGGATCAGAGACACGGCAGTCGCAGGGCTACTCGAACAGCACGATTGCCTATCGAGGACTATATCAGCTTATGCGACGGTACGATGGCCAAAACCCTAAGTACCACCGACCTTAACGGGCTTCTGTCGTAAAGAACAGAGGTTAAATGCGACGTTAGGATGTTCTTGGGAGAAACGCTCGATTCGTCTCGACTTGTGAAGAAATTGATGTCTTGGCGAGAAATTCTTAAGGCGGCTCGAAACGTGAGATAAAGCCTTAGGCAGTGGGCATAAAAGAAGCCTGTTTCCTAAGCACTGGGACCCTGCAACTCGATCTAAAACGGTCTCTTGCACACTATCCACGGGTCTCACTCTCCAAAGTCGAGTTTCGACAAGGAGGGAAACAACCGCTTACGGGTCCTCTCGACTCGTAAGAGGGAAAAATTCTCTTATAGGATCCTTACGAATTATAAGAGAAAACCACACTTAGGAGTCCTCACGATTCCTAAGGAGAAAAAACCCACCTACGAGATCCCCTCGATCCGTAGGGAGAAAAATCTCTACGAGACCCTCACGGCTCATAGAGTTAAAAAGTCTTAGGCAGCAGATCTGAACCTGCGGCCTAAGCCATCGCTATTTCTGAAGAAAGTCAGGATGGGTGCTCTATTATCTGTTGACCATGTTTACTAAGGCAGCATGCTGATAATAAGAGAGTGACAGAAAGAACATCCGATTTACATTTGATCAAGCGTTCAAGACATACTCATTCATGCATGTGCAAACGGTTCAGAACGAGGAATAAGACATGCTGAAATGGAAATTTTCTATTCATATCATAAAAAAGGGGTTCTTACAATCACGGAGAAATAAATAATAACATTATTAAAAGATTATTACAAAGGAATAACCTCGAACCCAGGACATGGATTGAGGAACTCGAAAGCGACCCTATCTATGACTTTCCAAGCCTCATGGAGCATCCTAGTGTGCTTTCTTTCGCGAGCACAAGCGTCAGGGTCCCCCCTGATGTCTTCCACCCTCCGATAAGCGGCGAGTATGGCGGACTGTTGAAAGACCTCATGCAAGAGATCGATAAGACTGTCTCGCCGTCTCTTTGAGATAAAGTTCAACAGGTACCCCGAGTGCACCTTATCCTCAGCGGCATCCAGCGCCCTAAGCGGCACACCGGAACAGAACAGGGGGAAGCGCTTCCCAGATGGCTCCTACAATAAGCTTAAGAAGGGAGGAACGCTGGGGAAGCAGGGGACCGTTGTATGCGTCGAAGCGGCTCATGATTTCAGCACACTCCGCGTTTGTGAACTCTCGATTTTGAGAGCGGCCAAGTCGGCGGATGTCCCCGTAAGAGATGATCTCGTTAAGAGCATACATATGGGCGTCCATTGTTCCTGTGAAAGAAGATCAGCAAAATTAGCAGGCCGACTGATTAGGCGAATTCTTGTTAAAAAAATGAGCGCAGAGGGTTAAACTCCTCGAGAGCAATGCTCTACGAATAGGGATGACGCCTATCAAATTCCATAATAATGGAAATTTGAAGAAGTCCCCCAAGAACTCTGAGATCATTATTATTAAAAGATGATATAATCCTTTAAATACAAAACTCCATTTTTAATTTTCAGTTCATCTCATTTTTAGATCAAAGAGATCTATGTTTTGACAAAGATACAAGATTCTGTTCATGGGTCAAGAGACCCTGAAACAGATTCTTGAGAGCAAGGCTCTATTGGTGAAACCCCAGAAGGGTTTCTTTAGATCAAAGATCTATAAGAGCAAAGCTTTATTAATTAAAATTGATTTAATTCAAGACTAATTCTTACCTAAATAGTTCCTTTAAAAGAAAATCTAAGAGTTCTTAAAAACAAGAGCAGGGCTCTGAGATTCTGAAAATAAAATTTTTGGAGATGACGATCATCTGTGAAGGACCAAAGGTCCTATTTATAGGCATCAAGTGCCCTTTAAGCTTCCAAAGATACCGCAACGGTTGGAATTCTGCCACCGTTGCGCTCACGTTTGGCGCTACGTAAGCGCAACTGTGGGGGGGCATTTGTTTACCCCAATCAGAGCAAAGCTCTGTTCAAATTCTGAGGCGGGAGATGAAGCAATGCTTCATCTTCCCCCAATCAGAACAAAGCTCTACCTTGAAAATCTAAATTTTAATAAATAAAGCAACGCTTCAGATTTTTTGCGCTGCGCGCAACACGCCATGTGTCATGCGCAGATGCATCAGCGCAGCGCCCAAGAAGGCGCGCCCAATCAGAGCAAAGCTCTATTTTAAGCAAAATTAAAGGAAGCAACGCTTCAGTTGTACTAGCACTGTGCTGCGCGACATGTATCAGCGCAGATGCGCTAGCGCAGTTGCGCTGCGAGGCATGTGTCAGCGCAGATGCGCTAGCGCAGGTGCGCTGCGCTGTGCGCTGCGCGACACGTGTCAGCGCAGATGCGCTGCGCTGTGCGCTGCGCGACACGTGTCACGCGCTGGGGATTTGCGCCAAACAGAATTAAAATTCTAAAGAAATCTTTTCTGTTCTTATTAAAACAAGAAGATTTTCTTCTGTAAAACAGAAGCGCTTGGATCAAAGATCCAACAGTGGGGAAAATTCCCCAAATAACTCAGAGAAAAATCTCTTCAACAAATTTAACTAATTTATGGGCACTATAAAAAGGACCCTAGACCTCAATTCAAAGGCATCAACATTTTCTTGAAAAATCAAGAAGTTTCAAACAGAGAGAACTCTGAGAAAAATTCCAAGAAAAAGGTAAAAACCCTCACAAAAGAGAAGAAATTTCTTTTAATAGATCATTGATCTAAAAACCAGATCAATGATCTTCATATAAAAAATAATAGTGCTTTGTACTGTTAGTTATATGTATGCCCTAGAGGCCATTACTGTACATAGGATGTATATTGTAGTGGATGCTGGGACATATATAGGGAGGACTTTCTTGCTCGACATGATAGTATGCTATCTGGTTACACTTTACCTTAACGTGTATGTTGATTGTCTCTCTATTACATGTTGGTAAAGCCCTTAGGATATGTACTTGACTACCTGGACTATGATGCGGATCATACTAGTGGGGACATGGTAGTCCATAAGTACATCCTTCAAAGTCCCTAGTCGTGGGTGTATCGAGACGGGGCATCGATATACCAGAGTAGACTAGCGTGTACCTTCTCGACCCATACAGATGGGCGATGGATGATCCCATATCCATCGGTGTTTGACATCAGAGATGATATACGGGTGCTCAGTGGAGACTGGGTACACTGGACGGACTCGCCGAGAACTCCCAGATGGTATTATACCTCACGTCAGATGGCAGTTCTCTGGTGACACTGGTACAGAGTAGTCTGTTGACCCGAGATCGTCATAGAGTCTTGTGTGGTTCTCACTGTGCTTTGATTTCCATCTTACCACGTCCAAGAGGGCGTGCAAAACGGTGGTTTTTGGGTACAGTCCCGAGTCACATGGAGGCAATGAGCGATAGGAGGGGATTCGTCTCTCCCGGTATATGGGGGTTGATGTTGCGCTGTGTTCGATTGGCTATAACAGGAAATCCCTGGCCAGGGTTGCTGAGATTTACTGGTAAGTGTTACCAGTAGTTTCTCGAACAGTTATAGACCTCATATCGACACGACTTATTGAGCTATTGGGGTCTGACGTTTACCACCCCTAGGCAAGATATGCGACATATCAGACGATCAGACCGGACTGTACGGTAGTGTTACTGGTCGGATTCACTGGAGTGTGAGCGGGCTTGCTCGTCGATCTTCAGATCGCTCAATACCCGGGTGGCCGTTACGTTTAGCAGACCGCTTGCGGCTTGTGGGTGTTTGATATGATCATCGCCTGCTGCCGGCGTATTGACTAGTCTTTAGAGTCCTACACAGAGGTTTCCTGGCTCAAGCGAAACGAAATAGGAGCGCATATGAGATATGTGCGGGACCGAGAATAATACGAGTATGTGATACTGTATTCGATTCTCGCGATGTGACATTGATCGGTTATATGCGATATAGCCGGGTTATCGGATCAAGTGTTGATTCGATAAGATGTTACTAATGATACCAGTCGGTTATGTGCGCATGACCGGATCATTGAATCAAGTGTTGATTTAATGATTTAATGCATATTTATATATTTGATATATTGCTTTGCATCAACTAGTATCGGTTTACTTAAGATGGATTTTCTCGCTCGAGTGTGCGCATTGTATATGCGATATGTTTATGTGCACATGTTTGTATCATGTTTGATGATGCATACCACTTTGGTTAAGTGTAAAGTTTGAACCATGGTTGTGTTTGTGTTTAGGGTTTTATTTTCTTAATTATTCATTTATTCTTTTTGATAAATGGATAAAAGGAAAGCAAATGAGAAAATGGTGGCTTCTTTTGTTTTGTTCATGAATCTTCATGAAGCTTTGACTTAGTTAACCATTTTGTCTCATGCTTAACCCTAACCACTCCACTAACCCTAGTTCACTCTCTACAACTAACCATGGTCATGTTATGATAAGAATGAGTTTCTTTTCTAATTAAACTAATTCTTTTCATAACAATTCCCTTCTTCTTCTTCCTTGCTTCAAGTGAAGAAAAGCTTACCTCATCAATGGTGATTGATGTTTTTGAGTGAGAAATCCAATTCTAAAGTTAACCCACTTCCTATTTCTTCATCCTCTACCTCTTGCCAAGTAGTAGAGTGTGTTTACTTCACAAGTTTCTTGACTTGGTGAAGTCGGAGCTTGATTTAGCGATGCCTCGACGTAGATCATCTTCGGCATGGACATCGACGACCTAGCTTGCCCATTCTCCGACGAAGCCGACTCTAGAGCCCGGATTTGATTTGGACAGCGGAGACGACCTCGTTGCGGAGCCGTGGAGGTGGAGGACCGGATCTACAAAGGTTGTATTTCTGTTAAACTTTTAGTTAAGTGTTAACTATTTCTTTTTCGCCTAGAAATCTAGCAAACGATCCGTAGTTTAGGGTTTGTAGGCACCGTAATTTTTGAAATTGGCATGTTCGATGCCTTGTGAGACCTCCTTGGAGTGCCTAGGAACCCTACAGTGGTATCAGAGCCTAGCTAGAGCCTTAGGCGAAGTCCAGACGGAATTTGAAGTCCGATCGAACCAAAACTTAACCCGGAAAATTGCTCTCTGTCCTTTTTTGAAAACAGTGGTTTTTTCAACATTAAAAATATTCAGAATAATAAGCAGGTGAATATAAGAAAAACTGTGAAATTCGTGCCCCTATCTCCTTCAAACTGCCGCGGTTCCGCGGCACGAGCAAGGCTCGTGCGGCGGTTCCGCGGCGGTACGGCCGAATTATTTTATTTTATTTGCACAGTAATTCTTTATTTCCAGTGCTTCTTTTTCTGGGAATTTTTAATATTTTTTCAAGAGTTGAATTCTCAGAGGTGGTTTTGGGGTTTCGGAGTTTCGATCGGAATATCAAATTTTTTCTGTGTGGCTTTCCGGATAAATCTTAGAATATGTTAAAAAGTTCGACCGGATATAAATACCCAATTTTTCCCCTGTCGGGAAATTTCCAAGTGTTGGATTTTTCCGTAGTTTAACGACGTTCTAAGTAGTGCAAGTAACGCGATGGTCCCTCTAGAAGACACAAACCTTAACTCGATTATGTGACCGTCTTGAACTGCCCTTTGAACCTTCGGGTTTGGGGCAGTACGGCGTGCCACATGTGAGGCGTTGGCTTGACCCTTCTACGGCTGGACCGTTGGTACTGAGGCACGAACGGAATGTTGTTAGACTTATTTCATGTGTTGAGCTGTATCGGGAAAACTTGGGTGTTCGATTGTTCGATCGAAAAGTTTAACATTTTCTATTTATCTGGAATGGGATACAATAATTGGAATTCACAAATAGTTATGTGATAACTGAATGAATGTTATAAACGTAGCAGTTTAGTCTCACTTGATCGGTTGCCACGGAATTTTGATGTGATCAAAAGTCCGTCGCAATCACGTAGCGTACGCGGATACTCGCCGGGTAAACTTAATAGACAGCTTCACTCCATAGCCCCGACCAAGTGACTGTAGGAGAACCCCGTCGCCGAAAGCATCCGTCCGGGTGCTCGCGGTAGCGGTGTTCCGCCTTGGTGCACTTCGTCGACGGTATCGGGGGTGCGGCCGTCTACTGAAGTTTGCGACGAGCATTCGATCAGGATGTCGGGAATCTTGTTGAATTGCCCGACTAGATATTGAAAAGAGTTTTCGATTTTGAGACTAAAATGCTGGGTTTATAATTGTTAGGCATGCGATGTCTAAGGAATTCATTTGGTCAGGCATGCGATGTCTGAGGTGGTTGCGGATTCCAACTGTTGTAGTTTTACACTTTCTTTTCTGTGACCGTAAGTGTAATATGTGATATCGCCGGTTTCGTTGCTATATGTCAACGACAATTGGGATGCGCATATTTACTTACGTTGATGACATGTGATGTTATGTGTTGCTGGATATGTTATATTGGATCGTCGTGTTTGAATAGCCGGGGGTTTTTATGTGAGATGAGTGTTTTTCATTTTCATTCATGTAAAAACTTGTATGTAATATTCTTTTATTGGGGCGCTTCCAGGTTGCGGAAGATGTCACCGTTGATGTATATTATTTACTTTTCCGCACTAGGATAGACCCAAGGAGGAGGGCACAAGCAACCGGGTTCTGGAGTCCAGTGGGAGACCAACTCGAGGAGTCGGGTCCGGGTCTCCTAACTCCAGAATTGGTAGGGTTGCTTGCCGCTCTCGTAGGGGTCTAGGGGTGTGGGTTTGGCTATTCATCACGACCGTGGAATCCGTGTTTTATACTGGCTCGTATTGAAAACACGGACGTCCTAGTATATCCAATATTTCATATGATTCTTCTGCTGCGATATCTGTGATGTGATCATGTGATGTTCTGTGATAGATACAGTATATAGTATATATGATATATTATATAGACGTTATTTATGTTTTACACCCGCGCTAGCCCTGTCCCGCTCTGCCGTTAGTTACCTAACCTAACGGTGCACGAGGGGACATCGAGGCGAATGCGGATGGCATAAGTGTACGTCGTATTTATCTGTGATGTTTAGGTACATAAATGATGGGACTTCATTAATGTGATTAATGAAATAAAAGAAACCTAAGATGTTGTAGAATCGAATTTCAAAATAAAACAGGTAGCTACAGTTCTTGCTTTGCACAGAGGTATATGTGATATATCCTGCACCTTATTCGATGAGGAAAGGACCGAGATCCCTTCACCGGGAGTGACTCCTTTAGCAATAACTGGCAGATGATACACACTCGGTTTGTCTTTTGATTGCTTTTAAGTGTTTTGCTTTGCACAGTGATATATATAATATATCCAGCACCTCATTCGACGAGGAAAGGACCGACGATCCCTTCACCGGGAGTGACTCCTTTAGCAAAACTAGAAAAGCCTCAAAAACACTCCATTACAAAATTCATTCGATCCTACAACGATATCAAGTTCATTACGCAATAGGTTTTCAGAAAAACCTGTCGTAGCCCTCCGTCATTTCAGATAAGTAGTAGTTAGTATTCGTGCTGCGTTTGTTGGCCTTTGTCAAGGCGCAGTGTGCGGTAGCTAACTGGTGCTTATCTGCTTATGCATATGATGCAGATTGAGTTAGGGTAGTCGTGCGACCTTGTTGGCCTTTGTCAAGGGCCGTGCGGGTGGGTTTAATTCAATCAGGAAATGACGGGTTGAACTTGACTAGCATCCTATGGTTTGTTGGCCTTTGTCAAGGTCATAGGAGGTTAGGGGCAAAATATTATCGGGAATTTCAAGTGTTGAAATTTGCAATGAGATTGCATACCTTCTATGAGATAGTTGGATCCCGATACCCGCTGCGAGTAAGAGTTACTCCTGGGAGAGTTTTATACATTACAATTAGCCGATCAAGTAGGTGTCTAGAAAGGTGTCAACGGGGTTACGCCTCTGGGAAAACGAGATTTACATTAATTAGGTTCGTGCGAAAGCACGGGGGACCTCCCTCAAAGTACCGACACTGGCCTGGCTGAAAAATTGGCGAACTTGTAGTGTGTAATTAATCCCGGCTAGTCTTTCCTTTTAGGGTTTGAAGGAAGATTTGATAAAAAGCAGTGGGAGCCATCCTGATTAGATAAAATAATAACCAATCTATTCTTGACAGAGCGCACGCTGAGTGTTTTCTTCTCTCTCTCTCCAGGTAGCGACCATATCACGCCTTAATCAAGATAATAATACGGATTATTGACCGAACCCGCTTGTTATACTGAGCTGGGGAACGTTGGTCCCGCTCCAACTTATAATTGTTATAAGACAGAGTAGGAAATTAGGGATTACCAGAATTCCCGTGCCGCCCAAACGAAGAGAGTGCATGCTGATGCATCATCTTCGGGTGTGTTCATTATACAGAACTTTTTCTCAGTATCCTTTACGTCCTGGGTATGTGATACCAGATCAGGATCCCAGATATGTAATATGTTACATAGGGCTACAAAAGGGTAGAAAAACTGAGAACGGGTGATAAGTTTCATGAGGCAGAAAACGGGGCAAGAGTTGCAGCCAAGTCTGTCGGTCACTGTCACCCTGTATTACCGATACATTGATTCTGAACGAATGTTATTAGATACCGAACCTGATATACAAAATCCTATCTGTCTCTTTATTAGTAAAGAAACGATAAAATTTTGTATAGATGGATAATGTTTTGAACATTTCCTATATCAAAAGTTGATCGGTTCAGGCACGTTATCTAAAAGCATTGATGTTCTAAATCAAACTACAGTTCTTAGTATACAGAACACACACAAGAGGAAGAGTTCAGAAATGAACGAATTCTTCTTGAGGCATTGTAGACTAGGTCAGATCATGGTGACCCGACTAGCTAGAGTTACATAAAGATACATATTTAAATTAGTTTGAATTTACATCTTGTGAAACTCGCCAGTCATGTCACAAAGATAAGATGACCATAGCTCCGTTTATTGGAAACAGAGAAAGAGTTAGTAAACTCTTGGGATGATACATGTTGATGTATGTAAGGTCCCCTGTCTACACATGCCAGGACTGGTTCTTTGTACTTCATTACGTTCTCTGATGATCTTTCGAGTTTCAGACCTATGTTCCTGTTGAAACACAAGTCCGAACCTTTTGAGATATTCACAGAATATAAGTTAGAAGTAGAGAACCAAAATAAGGGTATAAGTATTATGTCCTATGATGAGATCAAGGAGGAGAATACTTGAGCACGGAAATCCTGTATTATTCTAAAGGAGAATGAGATTCTCTCTCAGCATTACTCCTCCGTATACACCATAGCACGATGGTATATCGGGGCGGAGCAATCACACCCTATATGATATGGTGTGCTCTATGATGAGTATTACTGAGTCACCTATTTCCTTTTTGGGAGTTATGCACTTGAGAAGCTGCATACCTATTGAATGTGGATCCAATCAAATCAGTTGCCTACCATTCCATATGAGATATGGAAAGGGAAGAGCCCATGTCTTAAGCTTGTTAAGATTTGGGGTTGTCCGGCCTATGTCTAAAAGCAAAATCCGGACAAGCTCGAGGCAAGATCTGTAATGTAGAACTGGAAAGGTTCCAGCTATACAAACTGCAGCTGATGATTTGAAAGAACCAAAGGATTCGATAGTTACTAACGAACCTCAGCCTCTCCGCCGATCTAGTAGGGTTCCTCACCCACCTGAGAGATACTTCGGTTTCTCTATGACAGTGGGAGCGAGGATTGCATCATGAGATGATGACCCAATTAGCTTCGATCTGGCCATCAGGAGTGAGACTCTGTAAGAATGGCTGGATGTTTATCGATCTGAGATGGAATCCTTATACACCAACAAAGTATGGACTTTGGTTGCTATATCTGAAGGGTTAAATCCCCATCAGGAGCAAGTATATCTTGAGAAGATTACTTGGTGTACATGGAAAGGTTGAGACTTTCAAAGCTAGACTTGTTAAAGGTTTTCGTCATCGACCAAGCGTGGATCATGATGAAACCTTTTCAAGTGACTATGCTTAAGTCCATCCAGATCCTACTTGCCACGGCTACATACCATGACTGCGATATCTGGTGGTTGGGTGTCTTGACTGCTTTTCTAAATGATGATTTAGAAGAGAGCGTCTATAAGTACACAGCCAGAGGGCTTCGTAGACAGTGGGAGCAGCGGAAACGTGTGCAAGATGCTTTATAGGATAAAGCAGGCATCGCGGAGTTGGAACATCTGTTTTGATGAAGCGGTCAAAGAGTTTGACATCATCAAAATGGTAGATGAACCTTGTATATACAAAAAGGTAGTAGGGAGTATGGTGACGATCCTCGTAGAGTACGTGGATGACATACTCTTGATAGGGAAGGAGTTTCCTATGCTACGCTCGATCAATCTCCGCTTATCACAATGATTCTCCACTTAGGATCAAAGTGATACCTACTAAATCCTGGATTTTGGATCTATGAGATAGATCTAAATGGATGTTAGAATTCTCACTAGATGTAGTGAGACGGTATCAACCGATCCTGGGGAGAATCACTGGAAGGGTTCCAGGGTGATAAAGACGACTGAATGTCAGTCACAGGCATTGTTTTTACCCTCAGTGGAGGGACGGTATGTTGGAAGAGTTCCAAGCTAGATACCGTGACATACTAGACGATAAAGGCTGGATACATCGCTACTTAAGATGCTACCAAAGATGCTGTTTGGGTGTATATTGGTTCATAAGATGAACTACGTTCCTACCATTGTGTGACAATGGAGTTGTGGCTTATGCCAAGGAACGCCGGTCCCATCAGTGATCCAGACATATTCTAAGGCAGTATCACTTGATCATGGAGATGGTTGATCTCCAGGGAGATCGAGGTTAGGAGAGTAGACTAAGAGGACAACACAGCGGATCCACTCACAAAGGCCTGTTCCTAGAGAGAGATTTTTATGGGATGGTTGAGTATGAGATACTGCAACCACTGCTACAGATGGCCCTAGTGCAAGTGGGAGATTGTTAGTTATATGTATGCCCTAGAGGCCATTACTGTACATAGGATGTATATTGTAGTGGATGCTGGGACATATATAGGGAGGACTTTCTTGCTCGACATGATAGTATGCTATCTGGTTACACTTTACCTTAACGTGTATGTTGATTGTCTCTCTGTTACATGTTGGTAAAGCCCTTAGGATCTGTACTTGACTACCTGGACTATGATGCGGATCATACTAGTGGGGACATGGTAGTCCATAAGTACATCCTTCAAACTCCCTAGTCGTGGGTGTATCGAGACGGGGCATCGATATACCAGAGTAGACTAGCGTGTACCTTCTCGACCCATACAGATGGGCGATGGATGATCCTATATCCATCGGTGTTTGACATCAGAGATGATATACGGGTGCTCAGTGGAGACTGGGTACACTGGACGGACTCGCCGAGAACTCCCAGATGGTATTATACCTCACGTCAGATGGCAGTTCTCTGGTGACACTGGTACAGAGTAGTCTGTTGACCCGAGATCGTCATAGAGTATTGTGTGGTTCCCACTGTGCTTTGATTTCCATCTTACCACGTCCAAGAGGGCGTGCAAAATGGTGGTTTTTGGGTACAGTCCCGAGTCACATGGAGGCAATGAGCGATAGGAGGGGATTCGTCTCTCCCGGTATATGGGGGTTGATGTTGCGCTGTGTTCGATTGGCTATAACAGGAAATCCCTGGCCAGGGTTGCTGAGATTTACTGGTAAGTGTTACCAGTAGTTTCTCGAACAGTTATAGACCTCATATCGACACGACTTATTGAGCTATTGGGGTCTGACGTTTACCACCCCTAGGCAAGATATGCGACATATCAGACGATCAGACCGGACTGTACGGTAGTGTTACTGGTCGGATTCACTGGAGTGTGAGCGGGCTTGCTCGTCGATCTTCAGATCGCTCAATACCCGGGTGGCCGTTACGTTTAGCAGACCGCTTGCGGCTTGTGGGTGTTTGATATGATCATCGCCTGCTGCCGGCGTATTGACGAGTCTTTAGAGTCCTACACAGAGGTTTCCTGGCTCAAGCGAAACGAAATAGGAGCGCATATGAGATATGTGCGGGACCGAGAATAATACGAGTATGTGATACTGTATTCGATTCTCGCGATGTGACATTGATCGGTTATATGCGATATAGCCGGGTTATCGGATCAAGTGTTGATTCGATAAGATGTTACTAATGATACCAGTCGGTTATGTGCGCATGACCGGATCATTGAATCAAGTGTTGATTTAATGATTTAATGCATATTTATATATTTGATATATTGCTTTGCATCAACTAGTATCGGTTTACTTAAGATGGATTTTCTCGCTCGAGTGTGCGCATTGTATATGCGATATGTTTATGTGCACATGTTTGTATCATGTTTGATGATGCATACCACTTTGGTTAAGTGTAAAGTTTGAACCATGGTTGTGTTTGTGTTTAGGGTTTTATTTTCTTAATTATTCATTTATTCTTTTTGATAAATGGATAAAAGGAAAGCAAATGAGAAAATGGTGGCTTCTTTTGTTTTGTTCATGAATCTTCATGAAGCTTTGACTTAGTTAACCATTTTGTCTCATGCTTAACCCTAACCACTCCACTAACCCTAGTTCACTCTCTACAACTAACCATGGTCATGTTATGATAAGAATGAGTTTCTTTTCTAATTAAACTAATTCTTTTCATAACAATTCCCTTCTTCTTCTTCCTTGCTTCAAGTGAAGAAAAGCTTACCTCATCAATGGTGATTGATGTTTTTGAGTGAGAAATCCAATTCTAAAGTTAACCCACTTCCTATTTCTTCATCCTCTACCTCTTGCCAAGTAGTAGAGTGTGTTTACTTCACAAGTTTCTTGACTTGGTGAAGTCAGAGCTTGATTTAGCGATGCCTCGACGTAGATCATCTTCGGCATGGACATCGACGACCTAGCTTGCCCATTCTCCGACGAAGCCGACTCTAGAGCCCGGATTTGATTTGGACAGCGGAGACGACCTCGTTGCGGAGCCGTGGAGGTGGAGGACCGGATCTACAAAGGTTGTATTTCCGTTAAACTTTTAGTTAAGTGTTAACTATTTCATTGTTCGCCTAGAAATCTAGCAAACGATCCGTAGTTTAGGGTTTGTAGGCACCGTAAAATTTTAATATGGCATGTTCGATGCCTTGTGAGACCTCCTTGGAGTGCCTAGGAACCCTACATGCACTTCTCATGAACCACTGGTTCTTTAAACAAGAAAAAACAAAAATAAAAAAATAATGCTTTGCACTTTTATGAACCATTGGTTTTTGAATTTAAAAAGATTCCTAAATCATACTGCTTTGCACTTGCAAAGTGCGCTGTTGCGCTCTTGGGAGAGCGCCACGTGTCAGCATCTGAACCACTTGCGCTATGCGCTTTGAGATAGAGCTTTGCTCTCTGTAATTGGTGCAACTCACCAGAGTGCGCCACGTGTCAGCAGCGCAAGCACAGCGCACTAGCGCAGCGCACTGCGCTTGCGCGGCACGTGTCAACACTACAAGCGCTTGCGCTCTCTGATTGGCGCAAATCGTCTGAAAATGCAATGCATTTCTTAAAAGGCCAAGCCCAAATCAAAAAGACCAAGCGGGCCTAATTAAATTGATGCTCTGCATCATTTATAAATGGGCAGAGCCCAAACAAAATAATAAAAATGCTATGCATTTTAAAAGGGGAAGAGCCCAAACAAGGTAAATACTTTGCATCATTTACAAATAGGCAGAGCCCAAAACAAACTGATGCTCTGCATCTTTTATGGGTAGAGTCCAAATAAAAATGCAATGCAAAAGCAAATAAAATGTTGAACATTTTCAACTGAACTTAGCCCAATTTTCACCGTAAGTCCTCAAATTAAATTGACTGAGCAAGATTACTCTCTTAAATCAATTTACCTCCGGTTCGAGGGTACATTTCCGAACTCCTTTGACACTTCTCGTTGTAATCCTTCAACGACGTCAGAGAGGCGACGGGTCCCAACGACCATACATGAATATGGACTGCGGGGTCCCTAAACTCGTGGACCGAAACGTCCTTAAACTAATATTGGACCGAAATGTCCTTAAACTAATGATGGACCACTACGTCCTTAAACTGGCGATGGACCGAA
Organism: Agapanthus africanus; assembly: GCA_030015575.1. NCBI lineage: Eukaryota > Viridiplantae > Streptophyta > Magnoliopsida > Asparagales > Amaryllidaceae > Agapanthus > Agapanthus africanus. Next base: position 12,411,644 of record JASDDO010000019.1, read on the forward strand.
ACGTCCCTAAACTAATAATAGACCATCACGTCCCTAAACTGGAATATGGACCACCACGTCCCTAAACTGGAGCAATAGAGCCCCCAAATTCTCTTTTGCCGGATCTAAACGGTCCCGTTTAAGTTGATCTTAGCCCCAAATACGGCTAATGTATCCTTAAACATTCAAATGGACTGTAAAACTCCAAATCAATTTTGGTTCAAGGGTACATCTCTGAACTCCTCTGACACCTATCGTTGTAATTCTTCAACGACGTCAGAGAGGTGATGAGTCCTGACGGCCATATAATAAATGGATAACCACGTTAAGTTGATCTTAGTCTCAAACAGGACTAACGTATCCTTAACGAACGTTTAAGTTGATCTTAGCCGCAATACGGCTAACGTATCCTTAAACTAAAAATACCAAACCCGAATCTAAGTAAATACAGATTTGGACTAATCCACGTCCTACGGGCGACGGCATTACTCAGTCTCCGTATACAATCCACGGGCAACCACAAACAAAATAAACATCCACGACATGAAGTGACCAGCTGGAGAAGGAGAAAGTTGTTACCGCGATGCGGTAGCGTAATTAACTGCAGGGGCTTACGCCTGCATGGAAGAGCGTCCCCACAATCAAAAACCCCTCAAGCGAGGGGGAATCTGACGAAGTCTGCTACATCGGCCGCATCCGTCTAAACCTCAGATACACGGTGCCATAAATCAACTTGGCATCTTCGGAGAGATGGACGGATAAAACCAATTAGCATCTGTCCCGAATCTCAGGCAAGACCGTCCGTTTTACGCCGCCGTTGGAGGGTAACAGATTCTGGCACGCCCGGTGGGAATTAGACTAACGTATCAGCAGATGGCATAAATCAACTTTGCAGAATCTGTTCCCCTTCGAACGGCGGCCGAGACGCTAGGAACGTCTGGCCTGAGATTCGGGGCAGATGCTATTTGGTGCTATCCGTCTACCTCTCTGAAGATACTAAGTTGATTTATGGCACCGTGCATCGGAGGTTTAGACGGATGCGGCCGATGTAGCAGACTTCGTCAGATTCCCTCTCGCTTGAGGGGTTTTTGATTGTGGGGACGCTCTTCCCTGCAGGCGCAAGCCCCTGCAGTTAATTACGCTACCGCATCGCGGTAACAACTTTCTCCTTTTCTAGAATTTCACTTCGTGTCGTGGATGTTTGTTTTGTTTGTGGTTGCCCGTGGATTGTATACGGAGACTGAGTAATGCCGTCGCCCGTAGGACGTGGATTAGTCCAAATCCGTATTTACTTAGATTTGGGTTTGGTGTTTTTAGTTTAAGGATACGTTAGCCGTATTGCGGCTAAGATCAATTTAAACGTTCGTTAAGGATACGTTAGTCCTGTTTGAGACTAAGATCAACTTAACGTGGTGATCCATTTATTATATGGCCGTCAGGACTCATCACCTCTCTGACGTCGTTGAAGAATTATAACGATAGGTGTCAGAGGAGTTCAGAGATGTACCCTTGAACCAAAGTCGATTTGGATTTTTACAGTCCATTTGAATGTTTAACGATACGTTAGCCGTGTTTGGGGCTAAGATCAACTTAAACGGGATCGTTTAGATCCGGCAAAAGAGTATTTAGGGGCTCTATTGCTCCAGTTTAAGGACGTGGTGGTCCATGTTCCAATTTAGGGACGTGGTGGTCCATTATTAGTTTAAGGACGTTTCGGTCCATCGCCAGTTTAAGGACGCAGTGGTCCATCATTAGTTTAAGGACGTTTCGGTCCAATATTAGTTTAAGGACGTTTCGGTCCAATATTATTTTAAGAACGTTTTGGTCCAATATTAGTTTAAGGACGTTTCGGTCCAATATTATTTTAAGGACGTTTCGGTCCACGAGTTTAAGGACCCCGCAGTCCATATTCATATGTGGTCGTTGGGACCCGTCGCCTCTCTGACGTTGTTGAAGGATTACAACGAGAAGTGTTAAAGGAGTTCGGAGATGTACCCTCGACCCGGAGGTAAATTGATTTGAGAGAGCAATCTTGCTCAGTCAATTTAATTTGAGGACTTACGGCCAAAATTGGGCTAAGTCCAGTTGAAAATGTTCAACATTTTATTTGCTTTTGTATGCATTTTTTTTAATTTTTATTTGGGCTCTATCCATAGAAGATGCAGAGTATCAATTTGTTTTGGGCTCTGCCCATTTATAAATGATGCAAAGCATCTACTTCGTTTGGGCTCTGCCCCTTTTTTATTGCTTTGCAATTTATTTTGGCCTGCTAGGTCTTTTTGACTTGGGCCTGGCCCTTTAGCAAAAGAAATACATTGCATTTGTCTGGCGCTTTGCGCCAATCAGAGAGCGCAAGCGCTTGTAGTGTTGACACGTGTCGCGCAAGCGCAGTGCGCTGCGCTAATGCGTTGCGTCTGCGCTGCTGACACGTGGCGCGATCTGGTGGCTTGCGCCAATCCAAGAGCGCAACAGCGCAATTTTTCAAGTGCAAAGCACTGTAATTTGAGAATCTTTTAGATTCAAGAATCAATGGTTCATAAGAAAGTGCAGAGTACTATTTGATTTCTTGATCTGATTTAGATCAATCAAAAAACAAGCTTTTTCTTATCTCAGGAACCAGAGGTTCATAAAAAGTGCAAAGCACTATTTTTATCTTTTTTTTTATTAAAGATCATTGATCTTGCTTTTAGATCAATCATCTGTTCATAAGAGAATTTTCTCTTTTTCTAAAGGCTTTTTACCTTTTTTGTTCTTGAGGATTTCTCTTCAATTCTTCAGAGTTCTCTCTGTTTAATTTCTCACAAAATGTTCATCCCTTTGAATTGAGATCTAGGGTCCTTTTTATAGTGCCCATAAATTTGTTAAAGAGATCTTTCTCTGAGTGATTTGGGGAATTTCCCCCACCGTTGGATCTTTGATCCAAGGACTTCTGTTTTACAGAAAAAAATCTTCTTGTTTTAACAAGAACAGAAAGATTTCTTAGAATTTTAATTCTCATTGGCGCAAATGCTCCAGAGCGTGACACGTGTCACGCAGCGCACAGCGCAGCGCAGCTGCGCTAGCGCATCTGTGCTGACACGTGTCGCGCAGCGCAGCTGCGCAACCGCATCTGCGCTGACACGTGTCGCGCAGCGCAGTGCTTGCGCAACTGAACCGTTGCCTCCATTTTTGTTTTTTAATAGAGCGTTGCTCTTATTGGGTGCACTGCCTTGGGCGCTGCGCTGATGTATCTGCGCCTGACATGTGGCGCGTTGTGCGCAGCGCAAAGGATCTGAAGTGTTGCTTTATTTATTTCTGTTTTAATTTTCAATACAGAGCTTTGCTCTGATTGGGGGAAACAGAAGCGTTGCTTCGTTTCCCGCCTTGGAATTTGAACAGAGTTTTGCTCTGATTGTGGTAAACAAATGCCCTCCCCACCGTTGCGCTTACGTGGCCTTCCAAACGTGAGCGCAGCTGTGGCAGAATTCCAACCATCGCGGCAACTCTTGGAAGTTGAAAGGGCATTTGATGCCTATAAATAGGACCTTTGGTCCTTAGATGATTTTCATCTTCACAATTTTATTTTCAGAACTCAGAGCCCTGCTCTCTTGTTTAACACTTTTAAGAGTTCAAACTTTAGAGAATTTTAGGTAAAAAAAAATATTAATTTTGAATAAATTAAATCAATTTTAAGAGCTTTGCTCTCCATAGATCCCTGATCTAAAGAAGACCCATTTAGGGTTTCACTTAGCAGAGCTTTGCTCTAAAGGGGTCTAAAGAGAACTAAAGGGAACCCAATTAGGGTTCCATTAATAGAACTCTGCTCTCTGAAAAATTTTTCTTGGATTTTCTTAATTAATGGAGCTTTGCTACTTCCAAATCACATAGAAGAACTCTTAAGAGTTCTTCATGGATCTTGGAAGTTAAAGATGGCATTTGATATCATTATCATTATTATATTATCTTTATAGAGCAAAGCTCTTAATGTTCTCAATGGATTTTCTTCAAATTCTCTTCATAACTGATCTCGATCGGTGTCACTCCTGTCTGCAAAGCATTGCTCTCAGGAAGTTTAACTTTTAACCCTCTGTATCTTCTTATCTGCAAATCTTCCTGTACTGCTTTCTTCAGGTATCATGGCGGTGCGTCTATATAGCCTGCATGAGTTCATCACTTATGAGGACATCCGTACACAGGGCCGTCAACAAAACCAGGAGTTTACAGATGCCCAGTGTGCGGAAGTCATGGGTCGCCTCAACGCAAGCGGTGGTTGGCTGCTTCCTCGTCGTTCAGCTTTCTTGAAGGTCGTGCTGGGAGCAATATGGAGAGAACTTCCGGGGTTTCACGAGGCCCCATCGCTCAATGCGCTGGATGATGCCGAAGACAAGGTGCATTCAGTATACCTGACGGGGCTGATCTCGAAGAAACGGCGGGACAGCCTCATTGACATCCTACATCAAATTTTTCAGCAGACAACGATAGTTGCTGCTTACCGAAGGCCGGATGGGCTTGCCGAGGATCTTGACACACAGGAGCGCAAGAGGCTGCGCACAAGAATAATCAGAAAGGCTAGAAGAACTCTGGATGGCCTTACTTTTGAATTCCTCAATCCGTGCCCCTGATCCGAAGTTATACCTTTGTAAACATTTTAATAATGTAATTATTTATTTCTCCGTGATTGTAAGAACCCCTTTTTTATGATATGAATAGAAAATTTCCATTTCAGCTTGTCTTATTCCTCGTTCTGAACCGTTTGCACATGCATGAATGAGTATGTCTTGAACGCTTGATCAAATGTAAATCGGATGTTATTTCTGTCACTCTCTTATTATCAGCATGCTGCCTTAGTAAACATGGTCAACAGATAATAGAGCACGCATCCTGACTTTCTTCAGAAATAGCGATGGCTTAGGCCGCAGGTTCAGATCTGCTGCCTAAGACTTTTTAACTCTATGAGCCGTGAGGGTCTCGTAGAGATTTTTCTCCCTACGGATCGAGGGGATCTCGTAGGTGGGTTTTTTCTCCTTAGGAATCATGAGGACTCCTAAGTGTGGTTTTCTCTTATAAGTCGTAAGGATCCTATAAGAGAATTTTTCCCTCTTACAAGTCGAGAGGACCCGTAAGCGGTTGTTTCCCTCCTTGTCGAAACTCGACTTTGGAGAGTGAGACCCGTGGATAGTGTGCAAGAGACCGTTTTAGATCGAGTTGCAGGGTCCCAGTGCTTAGGAAACAGGCTTCTTTTATGCCCACTGCCTAAGGCTTTATCTCACGATTCGAGCCGCCTCAAGAATTTCTCGCCAAGACATCAATTTCTTCACAAGTCGAGACGAATCGAGCGTTTCTCGCAAGAACATCCTAACGTCGCATTTAACCTCTGTTCTTTACGACAGAAGCCGGTTAAGGTCGGTGGTACTTAGGGTTTTGGCCATCGTACCGTCGCATAAGCTGATATAGTCCTCGATAGGCAATCGTGCTGTTCGAGTAGCCCTGCGACTGCCGTGTCTCTGATCCCTTCGGGGGATGGACAAGACGTCTTCAAGCAATCTTCCTAAGCAGTTTGACAGTCGGAAGAGAAAGCGTTAGGAATTTGCCTTGCCGCTTTTTACTTGAGGTTAGGCTCATTTTGGCGAGCCCCGATGAGTCATAACCACTCCGCGCTGGTGTGGGATGATCTCCGATAGTCTTTCAGGTTTTATGTGAGTTACCGTCAAGACCCTGAAGCAAGGAATTTGGCCTTTACTTCGTTTTGCTGGCATCGCGTCTGCTGTATCGAGATGAATGTCGCGGTGGGAACTAAGGATTTTGCCGTGGCTCCATTTGTTTGATTGTCGCGTCTGCACTCTGCTGGAGGAAGAACGCTGGAGTGACATCTCGTCTGCTGTATCGAGACGAATGTCGTAGTTATCTCTAGGTTGCTGGTGAACCGTCGAGGTTTGGAACTAGGGATTTTGCCGTGGTTCCATTTGTTTGATGATGTTGCGTCTGCTGTGTCGAGACGAACGTTGGGGTGACATCTCGTCTGCTGTATCAGGACGGGCGTCGAGGTTGTTTCTAGGTTGCTGGTGAACCATCGAGGTTTGGAACTAGGGATTTTGCCATGGCTCCATTTGTTTGATGATGTTGCGTTTGCTGTGTCGAGACGAACGTTGGGGTGACAACTCGTCTGCTGTATCGAAATGAACGTCAAGGTGGAGCTGGAATTTTTCCGTGACTCCGTTTGTTTGATTGTCGCATCTGATCCTTGCTGGAGGAAGAACGCTGGGGTGACAACTAGTCTGCTGTATCGAAACGAACGTCGAGGTGGAGCTGGAATTTTGCCGTGACTCCGTTTGTTTGATTGTCGCATATGATCCTTGCTGGAGGAGGAACGCTGGGGTGACAACTCGTCTGCTGTATTGAAACGAACGTCGAGGTGGAGCTGGAATTTTGCCGTGACTCCGTTTGTTTGATTGTCGCGTCTGATCCTTGCTGGAGGAGGAACGCTGGGGTGACAACTCGTCTGCTGTATCGAAACGAACGTCGAGGTGGTGACCATTCCATACTGGTATGAGACGATCTCCAGTCGTCTTTATGGCTTTATATGGGTTGACGTCAAGTATCTGCTGTATTGAGACGGACGTCGAGGTGGTGAACACTCCGCGTGGTGCGAGATGATCTCTGATCGTCTTTCCGGTTTTATATGAGTTACCGTCAAGACTTGGCTCCGTTTTCTGATGGAGCATGGGGAGGGAAGACGTGTTTTCTTCTTTGTTTGTGCCCCTGGATTGTATACAGGGATGGATGTGATCTCACCTGTAAGGCAGAAATTTCATCATATTTTTCTTTTTAGTATTATTTTTTTTTATTATTGTTTTATTTCCACGATGCTCTATCATTTCAGCTTTTATGTCGCGAAGATCGCGATTGCCCAATCATTTCGGCTATTTTTCGCGGTGCCCAATCATTTCGGCTGTTTACTTTATTTTTACTCGCTGCTTTTTATTGCGAGTTGCCCCATCATTTCGGCTATTTTACATGCATACATTTTTACTTGCTGCTTTTTATTGCAAGTTGCCCCATCATTTCGGCTATTTCATATGCATTTTTTTTGGCTCGCTGATTTTTTCTCGCGAGTAGGGGATTTGGGATCTAATACAAATCTTGGCATCAGCATAGCTGCGACTGGAATATTGCCAGGAGCGAATCATCATTTGCCACTGTCGATATCGAACAAAGGTGGCTTAGCGAACAGGGTTAGGGTCCTGTCGACTAAGGCTTTTGACTTCATGAGCCTTAAGGGTCTCACAAAGGTATTTCTCCCTACAAGTCGTGAGGATCTTGTAGGTGGATTTTCTCCTTAGGAATCGTGAGGATTCCTAAGTATTTGTTCCTCTGTAAGTCGTAAGGATCCTACAGGAGGGTTTTCTCCTCATAAATCGAGAGGATTTACAAGGGTTGTTTACCATGCGAACATATCCCTAGTCTCGGATGGGACTTGATTAGGGAAATGCTTATTCGCGCCCGTGGATTGTATACAAGGGCCAGTATTGGACCATTTGTAGGGCAATATCTGAAGTTGTGGGGGTTACTTAAGCACAGGTTCATGTCTCTGTAACTTAAGACTTTCAAATCTTATGAGCCGTGAGGGTCCCTTAAGAGAGTTCTCCTTACGAGTCGTGAGGATCTCGCAAGTTTAATTTCTCCTTAGGAATCGTGAGGATCCCTAAGTGTGTTGCTCCCTTGTGAGTCGTAAGGATCTCAGGCGGGTGGTTTCTCCTTACAAGGTCGAGAGGACCCTATAAGTGTTTTTTAACGAGCTTGCGCCCTTTCGGGTTTTCACAAACACTTGCCGGTAGCCCTGCTGTTTTTACTCACGGAGCCCTTTCGGGTTTTCATCCGTGCCCACTTTGCTTATGGACATACCGTTCTTTTTTTTTTTTTTATATTTTATATTTTTTTAACGAGGTCGCGCCCTTTCGGGTTTTCACGAACACTCGCCGGTAGCCCTGCTGTTTTTACTCACGGAGCCCTTTCGGGTTTTCATCTGTGCCTATTTTGCTTGTGGACGTACCATTTTTTTTTACCACGTCAGTCTGAAGATACTGCGGGTTGGGAGTAGTTTAACGACGTTTCGGTCATTTGCAAGTTTTAGGATATTGCGGTCCGCTGTTAGTTTAAGGACGTTTCGGTCCATATCCAATTTTAGGACATAGTGGTCCGCTGTTAGTTTAACGACGTTTCGGTCTGTTGTCGCCGTATTTTAGGCGAATATCTAGTTTATTGACTTTTCGGTCTATGGGGTTTTCCCTATGAATGAGCACGATGCCCCCGGCGTATCCATCTTTCTCGGAGCGTGTGGTTGTGGCGGGCTCACCTTCCAGTTTTCGGAGATGACGAACTTGCCCTGTTGGTATTGATCTTCAACCCAGTTTTTGAAGACGTAGCAATCCTCGATCAAATGACCTACCGTTTGATGGTAAGGGCAATAATTAGGATTATTAACATCGCTTGGCCGTAACGGAAGTTTTGGACTCGGCAGATTGATGAGTCTGTCGCACACTGCCAGTTCGAACAACCCCCTTGTTTTATCTTGCGGAAACGAGTAAGGACGTTTCAACTTTTCCTGGAGGGGTTGCCGCTTGTTGCTTTGGCGAGCGACCGGTCTAGGGTCACTTGTTTGTTGTTGAGCGCTGGCGACGAAGGCCGTTTTTCCTTTTCCTTTATCCTTTTTGTTCGCTCCGTTGTTTGCGGAGATGAGATTTTTTCCGAGTAGCGTGCGATTGCACGGCTGAACGTTCTCGCAGCTCCTCAATTCCTTTATTTTTGAACTAGATTCCCCAAGAGAAGGGTTGGGGGTAGCTTCTTTGTCAGAGTCGCTTTCAAAGGTGATAATTTGTGATCCCTTGGAGTCGGCTATATGACAATTGGCGGCGGCTCTTTTGCGCTCATCTATCGCATTTTTTCGGCGTCTACGAGCTGCACATTTTGTCCTGTCGAAGTGTTGCTTTTGAGCGACATACCCTTTCCACCAACAGTTAAATGATTCGCAGTCTTCGGTAGGATGTATGATCCTCTGATGATATAAATAGAAGTTAAGGTGCATCTCTACCTCAGCGAGAGTATTTTCTTCAGAGGGCGGTAGCTTCATTCCTACTGATAGAGCTTTGGCGAACTTTTTCCTCGTCTTGAATTTGTTTTTATCCGCAGTGGATGGCTTTTGATTTGACGGGAATGCCTTGGCTCTTTCCAGTATGGCCACCTCACGCTCTTGATCGGCTTTTGCTTTCAGATGAATTTCATTTAGGAAGACATTGATCAGCTCGTCTGGTGGCTGTAGAATTTCCGGTTCGGGGTTCGACATTGGTTTCTCGGTGCAAGAAGCCTCTTCATCATCTGCCAGTGAGTGAGAAATCACATGACAAGTCGCTAAGTAGTCTTCGGATTCATCTGATGAGTTTTCTCCATCGTTTTCGTCCTTGACTAAAGAACAAGCTGCCCCCGGCGTGTCCGTCTACTTTGGAGAGTGCGGCTGTGGTGGGTTTACCTTCCAGTTTTCCGACAGCGCGAACTTGCCTTGTAGGTACCGATCCTCGATCCATCCCTTAAAGACGAAACAATCCTCAATCGGGTGACTTACCTTTTGGTGGTAAGGGCAATAATTGGGATTATTAAGATCGTCTGGCTGTGACAGACGCTTTAGACTCGGCAGATTGATGAGTCTGTTGCGCACTGCCAGCTCGAACAGTCTTCTCGTTTTATTTTGAGGAAACGAGTAAGGACGTTTTAGTCTCTCCTCGAGGGATGGGCGTGGACGCACCTTGTTTTGGCGAACGACCGGTTTTGAATTGCTCGGCTGTCGTTGAGCATTAGCGATGACGATCGCTTTCCCTTTTCTTTTCTCGTTTCGAGAATCAGGTTTTGGGGGAGACGGTCCATGGCGCATCTGGTCCATTTGGGCTAATTTGTCGATCAAGGCCTGGAAGGTGGTCGGCCTGAAGAACATCATGAATTGCGAAATGGTCGCTTGAGGGTCGAGGGTACCCACGAACATGCCTATCGCAGGTGCCTCTTCTATGCGTTGTTCACATTTTGACCATAGGTTCCGCCATCGTGTTGCGTATTGGACCCATGTTTCACCTGGCCTTATCCTGGCATCACGAATTGGCGAAGCAACAATTTGTCATCGCCTCCAGTGTTGCCGCATAAGGCCCTGAATTGAGCGACATGTTGATGCGGATTACATGTCCCTTTATATACGTGGAATTTAGGGATCGTATATCCCAGCGGGTAACTGATTTGGTCATACCAGCCCAGATAGGGTCGTCCAGTTCGAACAGTTTTCCCAGCTGCTTCATTCGCCTGATGAGCTCGTATTTGCTGAGCTATATAGTCATCAAGCGCGGCCTTGGAAATGGTTTCTTCCTTGGCTGCTGAAAGAGCAGGAGGAGGGTCAGATGTTTCCCCTCCGTCATTTCCGACAATGACTGGAGGGTCTTCAGCTGGAGGGTCCGGCTGTAACATCATCCTTACCATGTCTTGGAAGAGGAGTGCCATTTGTTTTATGTTAGCCGCTTGTTCAGCGGCTTCTGTGTCCTTCTTTTTGAGGATTCTACGTAAGAAGTCAGCATCAGTCTCTTGTTCGTGACGCTGTTCTGATGATACTTCCGAACTTTCTTTCGGTTCGGTAAGTGCAGCCATCACAGTCATCATTTCCTGAAGCTTCTGTTGCTGCTCCTGGGCTTTCGTCACAGATCGGGTGAGCGGTCGGTGACCCGTCGAAGCACGGATTTCCTCTTTTCCGGAAGCCATATAAACTGTGTGCACCACCATACCCCCAGACTTGGGGCGTTTGTGTCTGGTGTCTTTGCGATTTGCCAAAGACATAAGGGCTTTTTGCAGCCTCCTTTTTTTAGTGATTGGAGTTGAGGGGGCCGTTATAGTAGGCACCCAAGTAGCTTTTGCTTTTTGTGGCTTGACAGAGTAGTCCTTCTCCTGCCGCACCTTCATCTTTTCTTGTCGGCGGAGATAGTTTTTATCAATTACCGACTCTTGGACCTGTCGCCAGACCTTGTAAATTTTAGAGGACAGCTGTTGAGGGGGCTGCTCTAGCTTCTTTTCTATGTCATTCCCCACAGGTGAAGGAGTTCGTTTCAACACCGCAGTAGGAGAGTTTCTGCGCACCGTGTTCAGCAATTCAAAGCTATTCCCGGTTGGAACAGCAGCCTCGATCCCCACCATCGGAGCTGGTGGCGTAAATCCAGAGGGGGAGTTGCCCCCAGTCTTCCTCACTCGGCGCCAGTGGTGATGTCGGGCGTGTCTTGCGGATGGAGCTGTTTCAGCTATAAGGGTGTCTTCGTCGTGCCCCCTGCTCTGGGCAGAGGAAGCAGCTTCAAGGGCCTCGCCTGGAGCAGGAGCCGGAATGGCCACCCTCGTAAAAACCGAATTTTTGGAAAGAGAAGCCTTTCCAATGATTTCGTCCGCTTGAGCCGGGATGGCTATCCGCTTTGGGATGGCAACTTCGGGTATCGCGGGCTTGTAGATGTTCTGGCCTAGTCTGTTTAACACTGAGGTCTTGGAGTTGGGCGACCCGTTGAGAGGGGCCACAGCAGTGGTAAGTCGATCAAAGAACGACTTCTTTGGAGCTTCTTGCGATGTCATTGGGGCATTGAAGCTCATCGGTGGGAGCATGGTCCCGAAGAAATCAAGAACTTTGTAGATGCCAAGTTTATATTATTATCACGGATTTCTCAACTTTGCAGATTCTCACGTCGTCGCCGTCTTTCGGAGGGGAACAGATTCTGACACGTGTCGCGTAGCGCACCTGCGCTAGCGCATCTGCGCTGACACGTGTCGCGCAGCGCACCTGCGCTAGCGCATCTGCGCTGACACGTGTCTCGCAGCGCAAAGTTCAGCGCAACTGTGCTAGCGCATCTGCGCTGACACGTGTCGCGCAGCGCAGTGCTAGCGCAACTGAAGCGTTGCTTCCTTTAATTTTGCTTAAAATAGAGCTTTGCTCTGATTGGGCGCCTCTTCTTGGACGCTGCGCTGATGCATCTGCGCCTGACACGTGGCGTGTTGCGCGCAGCGCAAAGAATTTGAAGCGTTCCTTCATTTATTAAAATTTAGATTTTCAAGGTAGAGCTTTGGTCTGATTGGGGGAAGATGAAGCGTTGCTTCATCTCCCGCCTCAGAATTTGAACAGAGCTTTGCTCTGATTGGGGTAAACAAATGCCCCCCCACCGTTGCGCTTACGTGGTGCCAAACGTGAGCGCAACGGTGGCAGAATTCCAACCGTTGCGGCATCTTTGGAAGCTGAAAGGGCACTTGATGCTTATAAATAGGACCTTTGGTCCTTCACAGATGATCATCATCTCCAAAAATTTTATTTTCAGAATCTCAGAGCCCTGCTCTTGTTTTTTAAGAACCCTTAGATTTTCTTTTAAATGAACTATTTAGGTAAGAATTAGTCTTGAATTAAATCAATTTTAATTAATAGAGCTTTGCTCTTATAGATCTTTGATCTAAAGAAACCCTTCTGGGTTTCACCAATAGAGCCTTGCTCTCAAGAATCTGTTTCAGGGTCTCTTGACCCATGAACAGAACCTTGCATCTTTGTCAAAACATAGATCTCTTTGATCTAAAAATGAGATGAACTGAAAATTAAAAATGGAGTTTTGTATTTAAAGGATTATATCATCTTTTAATAATAATGATCTCAGAGTTCTTGGGGGACTTCTTCAAATTTCCATTATTATGGAATTTGATAGGCGTCACCTCTATTCGTAGAGCATTGCTCTCGAGGAGTTTAACCCTCTGCGCTCATTTTTTTAACAAGAATTCGCCTAATCAGTCGGCCTGCTAATTTTTCTGATCTTCTTTCATAGGAACAATGGACGCCCATATGTATGCTCTTAATGAGATCATCTCTTACGGGGACATCCGCCGACTTGGCCGCTCTCAAAATCGAGAGTTCACAAACGCGGAGTGTGCTGAAATCATGAGCCGCTTCGACACATACAACGGTCCCCTGCTTCCCCGACGTTCCTCCCTTCTTAAGCTTATCGTGGGAGCCATCTGGGAAGCGCTTCCCCTGTTCTGTTCCGGTGTGCCGCTTAGGGCACTGGATGCCGCTGAGGATAAGGTGCACTCGGTGTACCTGTTGAACTTTATCTCAAAGAGACGGCGAGACAATCTTATCGATCTCTTGCACGAGGTCTTTCAACAGTCCGCCATACTTGCCGCTTATCGGAGTGTGGAAGACATCAGGGGGGACCCTGACGCTTGTGCTCGCGAAAGAAAGCACACTAGGATGGTCCGTGAGGCTTGGAAAGTCATAGATAGGGTCGCTTTCGAGTTCCTCAATCCATGTCCTAGGTTCGAGGTTATTCCTTTGTAATAATGTTTTTCGTTTATTGATTTTATGATTGTAAGAACTTCTGGAAAAATTAATGGAAATTTTTGTTTTTCCTAGCCTGTCTTATCTTTTGTTCTGAATCTTTTGCATGAATGTGTCTTGAACGCCTGCTTGAATGTAAATCGGATGCTCATTCTGTCGCTTTCTTCTTTCTCTTATTATCAGCATGTTGTCACAATTAGCAGATAATAGAGTAAGCCCCTTGATTTCTTCACGAGATAGCGATGGCTTAGGCCGCAGGTTCAGATCTGCCGCCCAAGTCTTTTCAACTCTATGAGCCGTGAGGGTCTCGTAGAGACTTTTCTCCCTACAGATCGAGAGGATCTCGTAGGTGGGTTTTCTCTTTAGGAATCATGAGGATTCCTAAGTGTGGTTTTCTCTTATAAGTCGTAAGGATCCTATAAGAGAATTTTTCCCTCTTACAAGTCGAGAGGACCCGTAAGCGGTTGTTTCCCTCCTTGTCGAAACTCGACTTTAGAGAGTGGGACCCGTGAATAGTATGCAAGAGACCGTTTTAGATCGACTTGCAGGGTCCCATTGTTCAGGAAGCAAGCTTTTTAATTCCTGCTGCCTGAGGCTTCATCTTGCAATTTGAGACGAATCGGGAATTTTCCCGCGGAGATGTTGGTTTCTCTGCGAGCCGACGTGAATCAGGAGGCTCTCGTCAAGGAGTGTTTGTATCCATGAGTCGAGGAATTTGCCAGGGATTATTTGTTTCCCTAGCGCCAGGGATTATTTGTTTCCCTAGCGCCAAGGATTATTTGTTTCCTTGGGTTTGAAACGAGTCGAGAATTTCCCACGGAGGCACTGGTTGCTCTGCGAGTCGACGCGAATCAGGAGGCTCTCGTCAAGGAGTGTTTGTATCCGTGAGTAGAGGAATTTGCTAGGGATTATTTGTTTCCCTAGCGCCAAGGATTATTTGTTTCCTTGGGTTTGAAACGAGTCGAGAATTTCCCACGGAGGCACTGGTTGCTCTGCGAGTCGACGCGAATCAGGAGGCTCTCGTCAAGGAGTGTTTGTATCCGTGAGTCGAGGAATTTTCCAGGGATTATTTGTTTCCCTAGCGCCAAGGATTATTTGTTTCCTTGGGTTTGAAACGAGTCGAGGATTTCCCACGGAGGCACTGGTGGCTCTGCGAGTCGACGCGGATCAGGGAGCTCTCGTCAAGGAGTGTTTGTATCCGTGAGTCGCGGAATTTGCTAAGGATTATTTGTTTTCCTAGCGCCAAGGATTTTTTGTTTCCTTTGGGTTTGAAACGAGTCGAGGATTTCCCACGGAGGCACCGGTGGCTCTGCGAGTCGACGCGGATCAGGGGGCTCTCGTCAAGGAGTGTTTGTATCCGTGAGTCGAGGAATTTGCTAGAGACACTGGTTTCTTCGGAGTTGGACTGAACCGTCGAGATTTGGTTTTGTCTTCTGACGGAGCTTGTTGGGAAAGTATGGTTCCCTCTTCGTTTGCGCCCTTGGATTGTATACAGGGATCGATGTGATCTTAACTGTAGGGTCAAAGTTTTATCATCATTTTTCTTGTTTTACTTCCGCGATGCTCTATCATTTCAGCTTCTATATCGCGAAAGTTGCGATTGCCCAATCATTTCGGCTATTTTTCGCGGTGCCCAATCATTTCGGCTGTTCATTTTATTTTTACTCGCTGTTTTTTTTATTGCGAGTTGCCCAATCATTTCGGCTGTTTATTTTATTTTTACTCGCTGCTTTTTATTGCGAGTTGTCCCATCATTTCGGCTATTTCGCATGCATACATTTTTACTTGTTGCTTTTATTGCAAGTTGCCCCATCATTTCGGCTATTTCATGCATGAGCGGCCTACTGGCTTTTCGCCGTAAACCTGAAATTAAACACCGATTTCGGCATCAGCACCGCTACAAATGGGATATTGTCAGGAGCGAATCATCATCTGCCTCTGTCGATGTTGAACAAGGGTGGCTTAGCGAGCAGGGTTAAGGTCCTGTCAACTAAGACTTTTGACTTCATGAGTCGTAAGGGTCCCACAAAGGTATTTCTCCCTACAAGTCGTGAGGATCTTGTAAGTGTGTTTTTCTTCTTAGGAATCGTGAGGATTCCTAAGTGCTTGTTTCCTCTGTAAGTCGTAAGGATCCTACAGGAGGGTTTTCTCCTCATAAATCGAAAGGATTTACAAGGGTTGTTCACCATGCGAACATATCCCCAGTCACGGATGAGACTTGGTTAGGGAAATGTTTACTTGCGCCCGTGGATTGTATACAAGGGTCAGTATTGAGCCACTTGTAGGGCAATATCAGAGGTTGTGGGGGTTGCTTAAGCACAGGTTTAGGTCTCTGTAACTTAAGACCTTCAAATCTTATGAGCCGTGAGGGTCTCATAAGAGAGTTCTCTTTACGAGTCGTGAGGATCTCGTAAGTGTATTTTCTCCTTAGGAATCGTAAGGATTCCTAAGTGTGTTGCTCCTTTGTGAGTCGTAAGGATCTCATGCGGGTGGTTTCTCCTTACAAGGTCGAAATGACCCTATAAGTGCCTTTTAACGAGGTTGTGCCCTTTCGGGTTTTCACAAACACTCGCCGGTAGTCCTGCTGTTTTTACTCACGGAGCCCTTTCGGGTTTTCATCCGTGCCCATTTTGCTTATGGACATACCGTTTTTTTTATTTTTTTTATTTTTATTTACTTTTTTTTACGAGGTCGCGCCCTTTAGGGTTTTCATGAACACTCGCTGGTAGCCCTGCTGTTTTTACTCACGGAGCCCTTTCGGGTTTTCATCCATACCCTTTTTTCTTATGGACATACCGTTTTTATTATTATTATTATTTTTTATTTTTTATTTATATTTTTTTTATCTCGTCAGCCTAAGGATGCTGCGGCAGTAGTTTTAAGGACGTTTCGGTCCGTTATTAGTTTAAGGACGTTTCGGTCCGTCATGGAGAAGGCTGGCTATTGCTTATAAAGCTTGAGCTTAGGAAGATAGCGAGCGGACATAGTCGTCGTTATCGACCATTGACCTAGGCTGTGGCTTATTAAGCGTAGTATCTCTTTAGGAAGCGACCGTTTATTGGCCTGAAAGGCCTTTCACCGTGCATGTCCATGAGTAGATAGGCCCCACCCTGGTAGACCTTATCTTTGATATACGGGTCTTCGTAGTTTGGCTCGAATTTTCCCCGCTTGGTGCGATTGGGGATCATAGGCCTTTTGACCACTAGCACGAGTTCGCCTTGGCGGAATGCTCTCGGTCGGGTCAATCTTTCATATGAGCGTGTCATCTTTGCTTTATAAGCTTCCAGATTTTGTTGTGCTACGAGCCGTGTTTCTTCAAGGGCATCAAGCTCCTCAAGTCGAAGGTGAGCATTTTCTTCGTCCGTCAGCTCGTAGTGGACTGCCACTCGTAGAGAGAGTGACTCTATCTCGAGGGGGAGTACTGCTTCCGTCCCAAATACCAACACGTATGGCGTTGTGTTAGTGGCTGTCTTGAACGTGGTTCGATACGCCCAGAGAGCCTCTTGCATCCTCTCATGCCAGTCCTTCTTATTTCGGGATACCATTTTCTTCATGATCTTTGTCAAGGTCTTGTTGAAGGCCTCGGATAGACCATTTGCTCGCGGATTATAAACCGAGGAATATCTCCAGTCTATATTGTGTTGTTGCGCAAAGCGACCGATCTTGTGGCTTCTGTAAGCTGGCCCGTTATCGGAGATGATCCGTCGTGGAGTTCCAAACCGATATATGACGTGCGTCTTGAAAAAAATGGAGGATATTCTCCGTCTTCACTTCCCTCAACGGTACCGCTTCTTCCCATTTGGAGAAGTAGTCAGTCGTCGCCAGGATGAAACGATGTCCCTTGGACGATGCTGGTTCGATAGGGCCGACTATGTCAGTTCCCCACATCTCGAACGGCCAGCTAGCTACCGTTGGATGTAATGGATTTGGATGTTGGTGGACGAAGTCCCCATGGATTTGACATGAGTGGCATTGCTTCGCATATTCGAGGCAATCCTGAATCATCGTGGGCCAGTAGTAGCCCATCCGTTTGATCTTCAATTTCATCTTCGGGCCCGCTTGGTGAGAACCACAGATTCGGTCATGAACTTCCTGAACGACTCTTTTCGCTTCGTCAGGTCCTAGGCATCTCAGCCACAGAGAGTCAAACGACCTCTTGTACAAAGTATCATTGACAAAGGCGAAAGATAGAGCTCGTTTTATAAGCTGATGTTTTGAGGACGCATCTTCGGGCGTTCGACGGTATTTGAAGTAGTCTATAAAGACTTCCCTCCAATCCTCGTCTTTTCCCGGTCTTTTATTTGCAGAGCCATTTGCTCAGTCGCTCCCTTTTCTTCGGATGATTCCGGAGATATTTCCGCTGGGGCAAACACCCGACGGCTTTGTACCACGATTCTTATGTCATCGAGGTTCTCATCAGCCAGTTCTTTAGCGAGCTTGGCCAATGCGTTCACTTTGCTGTTTTCTGTGCGTGGTATGTTTCCCAAAGTATAGGAAGGGATTTGGGTCAACAGTTGCTGCACTTTTTCGCCGTACTTCACCAACTCTGGTTTGCACGTTTGGTAGTCGCCATTTACTTGACTGATGACCAGCTGGGAGTCTCCATATATAAGGAGGTCTTCAATTCCCATGTCGATAGCGATCTCGAGGCCTGCTATCAAAGCTTCGTATTCGGCTTCATTATTCGTCCTCGGCTATGTTAAGGAGAAGGCAAAGCGCATAATCCCTCCTTGTGGAGTCACGAAGATGAGGCCTACCCCTGCTTGATTATAGGGGTACTTTGTTTGCGCTTTTTCATAGAAGATGCTCCTTCAAAATAAAGATCCCATCGGGTATCACTACCGTCGATCGCATCAAACGCATGTTCGTCTGGAAGATCACAATTCAAAGGAGATTCGGCAGGTATCGGATGCTCAGCGAGGAAGTTGGCGATGGCCTGGCCTTTGACTGCCTTGAGAGGTTGATATGTTATCGAGAATTCCATCAAGAGCAGGGCCCATTTAGCGAGTCGTCCCATCAATATGGCCTTCGACATCAAATATTTAAGAGGGTCGACCTTCGAAATGAGACGGACCTCATGCGCCAGTGCATAGTGCCTGAGCTTTGTTATCGCGAAGATCAACGCCAGGCAATGATTTTCAATGGGAGAGTAGTTGCTTTCTGCCCCCAGAAGAACTCGACTCAGGTAATAGAGTGCTCTCTCCTTCCCTTGATCGTTCTCTTGTGCCCATAATGCGCCTAAGGAACCTTCGAGGGCGGTTGTGTATAGAATGAGAGGCTTTCCCTTAACCGGAGCAGCCAACACTGGTGGGTTCTGCAGGTACTGTTTAATCTCGTCCAGCGCGCTCTGGCATTTTTGGTCCCAGACGAACGGGGTTCCCTTCTTCATCAGGTGACTGTAAGGGCGGCACTTACCTGAAAGGTTGGCTATAAATCGCCGTATGTATGCGAGCTTTCCTTGGAGAGACCGCAACTGTTTGAGGGTTTTTGGCGGAGGCATTTCCATGATCGCCTTGATCTTAGACGGATCTATTTCAATACCTCGGTGTCGGATGATGAATCCCAGGAATTTGCCCGAAGAAACTCCGAATGCACACTTGAGAGGGTTCATCTTCAAGTTATATTGTCGAAGGCGTCGAAATACAGTTTTTAGGTGCTCGAGATGTTCCTCGTACGATTTGCTTTTAACCACGAGATCGTCGATGTAACATTCGACGATTTCATGTATGAGGTCATCGAAGATCTTCGTCATGGCCCTCTGATAGGTAGTGCCGGCATTCTGTAAACCGAAGGGCATCACCTTGTAGCAGAATATACCCAAAAGAGTCCTGAAGGCGGTGTGCTTCTGGTCTTCGGGATGCATCTTTATTTGATTATACCCTGATGAGCCGTCCATGAAGGAGAAAACCTCACGAGTGGACGTATTATCTATCATCAGTTTGATGACTGGCACTGGGAAATCGTCTTTCGGGCAAGCTTTATTGAGATCCCGGAAGTCTACACATATGCGCACTGTCCCATTTTTCTTCATCACCGGGATGATGTTGGCGATCCATTCAGGTTATTGAACTTCCTGGATGAAGCCAGAGTCGATCAGCTTCTTGACCTCGGCGTTGATACTCATCTCAAGCTCGAGCCGCATTCTTCTTGGTGCCTGTTTGACTGGCTTGACGTCCGGGGATATTGCCAATTTATGCACAACAATTTCTGGATCTAATCCTGGCATTTCAGAATAGTTCCATGCGAAACAATCTTTGTGCTGCATAAGCAGGTCTTTTAACGCAGCCACCCTTTCTTCAGATAGCAGCTCACTGACGAACGTCGGCTGTGGGTCACTTGCCATGGGCACCCAAGTAGCTATCGCCTTTTGTGGATTGATTGGACGGTCCTCTTCCCGCTGAACATTCACCTTTTTCTGTCGGCGGGGATAATCTTGATCAATTACCGAGTCTTGGACTCGACGCCAGACCTTGTAGATTTTAGAGGACAGCCGTTGAGGGGGCTTTTCCGGCTTCACCTTTGTAGCGCTCTCCATAGGTGGAGGAGATCTTTTCAGCACAGCGGTCGGAGAGTTCTTGTGGACCTTCCTAAGTGGTTCAAAGCTGTTTCCAGTTGGAACAGAAGCATTAATTTCCGCCGTTGGAGTCGGCAGAGTCAGTCCAGAAGGAGAGTTGCCCCCGGTCTTCCTTACTCGGCGCCAGTGGTATATCCCTAGTAGGAAGGGTATTGTCTCCTGAGGGTTTTCAGCGGATTACACCCACAAAATCGTATAATAAAAGAGAGATGGTGAAAGTTATATAAAGATAAGAACTATAAAAGAAAGAACTTGAAAATAAGAGTTTTCAACTCTACCAGCTTTTCAGTTGCTATGAGCCCTATCTTAATAGTTATGAAAAGATATTAGAAATCACATCATCCCTCAATAAAATATCGCCTTTAGTTTTCATTCCTATCTTTCTTCCAAACATTGATCATATACCCCTACGTGTGTGAACTGGACATCCCTACACTCAGAAAATTCAATTCAAGCAATCATACTCTTGTCCATCTACCTCAGTACTTTTTAATAGATATTTAGATGGAAGTTGCTCACACATTCTTCATGCGACCGTTAATACTTCTTGAGATACTAACCGATCGATTACTCATGTGCTTACTAATTAGGTGTTTTTCCTCGTCTTGCAACACCTAAGGCTTAGCAGTGGCTCCCAAACCAGTTGGTCTAAGGCATTAGGTGATAAAGAACCCTCGCTACATTTTTTTTATTGCTGCCTCGGTGATAACAAAACCAGTGTTCATTTTTCTTTTCACCATTTTATCTTTTATTCTCCACTTTTATTTTCTTCATACTTTGGCTTCTAAACAAGAGCATTTCAAGGTATCCTCTACTATCCCGAGTTTCAAGATGTGTGTAAGTGCGTATAGTAGGGTATCAACGTTCAAATGTTTGGCTTCCAGAATAGGAACTATTTTTCAGGCTTATTTTTATCCTCAGATTAGTAATTTCCTTCATCTTACTAACTCTTGGGACAACAGCTCATAACTACTTATTACTAGTTTCATTTAAGAAAACATCTAACTTTCTTGTTTTTCTTAAACTATTCCTATCTTTTAAATATAATTTTTCACTTTCTACTCTTTTATTATCACAATTTTTTTTGTGTGCTTATATATAGTATAATGCAAAGTAGGGCGTAAATAAGCACAGGAGCGCTGAAAAACGACTTCTTGGGAGCTTCTTGTGATGGTACAGGAGCGCTGAAGCTCGTTGGCGGGAGCATGGTCCCGAAGAATAGCCCAATGGTGGCTTGAGTTACCTGCTCCACTGGCATAGTGAAAAGGGAGGCCACTTTGGGGCCAGTAGGTTACTCTTCCAGATGGGACAGAGCGAAAGTTGCTGTTGCAGTTAGTGCAGTTTGAAACTATTGATTTCTTGAAGAGCTTGAATATTCTGCCCCCTGCGTCGACCTTAGTCTTTGGCATGTGCCAGTTGTTTGAGGACCGATTCCGTCGGCAAGGCTGCTGCTTGGGGAGCCTGCCTGTGGACGACAGACATCCTCTGGGCTTCCTCCATCGGCGTTGAGGCACCGAGGGTGGGAGGTGGGAGCATCGACCCAAAAAGAAGCCCGTTGATTTCTTGAAGAGCCGGATTGCAGAGATTTGAGGCTGGAAGTGACCCATACTTGACTCCGCCGGATATGACAGAGCCTGAGTTGCTAGGGTAGGAGCAAATACCATTCTTTATAGAGACGAAATGCCGGCTTCAATATCCACTCCGCTAAGGGCAACCAAAAACATACACACCGCGATAATTTGATCGCGGGAAAAACACGACACACGAAGTGTGGAGTGGAAAGAGGAAAAGGTCCCACCGGGCGTGCAGAATCTGTTCCCCTCCGAACGGCGGCGTTAGACGGACGGTCTTGCCTGAGATTCGGGGCAGATGCTATTTGGTTTTATCCGTCCACCTCTCCGAAGATGCCAAGTTGATTTATGGCACCGTGTATCGGAGGTTTAGACGGATGCGGCCGATGTAGCAGCCTTTGTCAGATTCCCCCTCGCTTGAGGGGTTTTTGATTGTGGGAACGCTCTTCCTTGCAGGCGCAAGCTCCTGCAGTTAATTACGCTACCGCATCGTGGTAACAACTTTCTCCTTCTCCAGCTGGTCATTTCGTGTCGTGGATGTTTGTTTTGTTTGTGGTTGCCTGTGGATTGTATACGGAGACTGAGTAATGCCGTCGCCCGTAGGACGTGGATTAGTCTAAATCCGTATTTACTTAGATTCGGGTTTGATGTTTTTAGTTTAAGGATACGTTAGCCGTATTGCGGCTAAGATCAACTTAAACGTTCGTTAAGGATACGTTAGTCCTGTTTGAGACTAAGATCAACTTAACGTGGTGATCCATTTATTATATGGCCGTCAGGACTCATCACCTCTCTGACATCGTTGAAGAATTACAACGATAGGTGTCAGAGGAGTTCAGAGATGTACCCTTAAACCAAAGTTGATTTGGAGTTTTATAGTCCATTTGAATGTTTAAGGATACGTTAGCCGTATTTGGGGCTAAGATCAACTTAAACGGGACCGTTTAGATCCGGCAAAAGAGCATTTAGGGGCTCTATGGCTCCAGTTTAGGGACGTGGTGGTCCATATTCCAGTTTAGGGACGTGGTGGTCCATTATTAGTTTAAGGACGTTTCGGTCCATTGCCAGTTTAAGGACGTAGTGGTCCATCATTAGTTTATGGATATTTCGGTCCAATATTAGTTTAAGGGCGTTTCGGTCCACGAGTTTAGGGACCCCGCAGTCCATATTCATGTATGGTCGTTGGGACCCGTCGCCTCTCTGACGTCGTTGAAGGATTACAACGAGAAGTGTCAAAGGAGTTCGGAGATGTACTCTCGAACCGGAGGTAAATTGATTTAAGAGAGTAATCTTGCTCAGTCAATTTAATTTGAGGACTTACGGCCAAAATTGGGCCAAGTCCAGTTGAAAATGTTCAACATTTTATTTGCTTTTGCATTGCATTTTTATTTGGGCTCTACCCATAAAAGATGCAGAGCATCAGTTTGTTTTGGGTTCTGCCTATTTGTAAATGATGCAAAGTATTTACCTTGTTTGGGCTCTGCCCCTTTTAAAATGCATAGCATTTTTATTATTTTGTTTGGGCTCTGCCCATTTATAAATGATGCAGGGCATTAATTTAATTAGGCCTGCTTGGTCTTTTTGATTTGGGCCTGGCCCTTTAGGAAATGCATTGCATTTTCAGGCGCTTTGCGCCAATCAGAGAGCGCAAGCGCTTGTAGTGTTGACACGTGTCGCGCAAGCACAGTGCGCTGCGCTAGTGCGCTGCTGACACGTGGCGCACTCTGGTGAGTTGCGCCAATTACAGAGAGCAAAGCTCTATCTCAAAGCGCATAGCGCAAGTAGTTCAGATGCTGACACGTGGCGCTCTCCCAAGAGCGCAACAGCGCAGTTTGCAAGTGCAAAGCACTATGATTTAGGAATCTTTTTAGATTCAAGAACCAATGGTTCATAAAAGTGCAAAGCACTATTTTTTTTTCTCTCTGGTGAGCACGTCAGGTATACTGAATGCACCTTGTTTTCGGCATCATCCAGCGCATTGAGAGGTAGGGCCTTGTGAAACCCCGGAAGTGCTCTCCATATTGCTCCTAGCACGACCTTCAAGAGAGCTGAACGACGAGGAAGCAGCCAACCACTGCTTGCGTTGAGGCGACCCATGACTTCCGCACACTGGGCATCTGTAAACTCCTGGTTTTGTTGACGGCCCTGTGTACGGATGTCCTCATAAGTGATGAACTCATGCAGGCTATATAGACGCACCGCCATGATACCTGAAGAAAGCAGTACAGGGAGATTAGCAGATAAGAAGATACAGAGGGTTAAAAGTTAAACTCCCTGAGAGCAATGCTTTGCAGACAGGAGTGACACCGATCGAGATCAGTTATGAAGAGAATTTGAAGAAAATCCATTGAGAACATTGAGAGCTTTGCTCTACAAAGATAATATAATAATGATAGTAATATCAAATGCCATCTTTAACTTCTAAGATCCATGAAATCAACTTTGCAGCTCACCAGAAATCAACTTTGAATCTGTTCCCCACCGAACGGCGGCCGCGACGCGAGGACGTCTAGGCGTGAGATTTGGGGCAGATGCTATATGGTTTTATCCGTCTACCTCTCCGAAGATGCCAAGTTGATTTATGGCACCGTGCATCGGAGGTTTAGACGGATGCGGCCGATGTAGCAGACTTCGTCAGATTCCCCCTCGCTTGAGGGGTTTTTGATTGTGAGGACGCTCTTCCCTGCAGGCGCAGGCCCCTGCAGTTAATTACGCTACCGCATCACGGTAAAAACTTTCTCCTTCTCCAGAATTTCACTTCGTGTTGTGGGTGTTTGTTTTGTTTGTAGTTGCCCGTGGATTGTATACGGAGACTGAGTAATGCCGTAGCCCGTAGGACGTGGATTAGTCCAAATCCGTATTTACTTAGATTTGGGTTTGGTGTTTTTAGTTTAAGGATACGTTAGCCGTATTGAGGCTAAGATCAACTTAAACGTTCGTTAAGGATACGTTAGTCTGATTTAAGACTAAGATCAACTTAACGTGATGATCCATTTAATATATGGTCGTCGGGACTCATCACCTCTCTGACGTCGTTTAAGGATTACAACGATAGGTGTCAGAGGAGTTCAGAGATGTACCCTTGAACCAAAGTCGATTTGGATTTTTACAGTCCATTTGAATGTTTAAGGATACGTTAGCCGTGTTTGGGGCTAAGATCAACTTAAACGGGATCGTTTAGATCCGGCTAAAGAGCATTTAGGGGCTCTATTGCTCCAGTTTAGGGACGCGGTGGTCCATGTTCCAGTTTAGGGACGTGGTGGTCCATTATTAGTTTAAGGACGTTTCGGTCCATCGCCAGTTTAAGGACGTAGTGGTCCATCATTAGTTTAAGAACGTTTCGGTCCAATATTAGTTTAAGGACGTTTCGGTCCACGAGTTTAAGGACCCCGCAGTCCATATTCATGTGTGGTCGTTGGGACCCGTCGCCTCTCTGACGTCGTTGAAGGATTACAACGAGAAGTGTCAAAGGAGTTCGGAGATGTACCCTCGAACCGGAGGTAAATTGATTTAAGAGAGAAATCTTGCTCAGTCAATTTAATTTGAGGACTTACGGCCAAAATTGGGCTAAGTCCAGTTGAAAATGTTCAACATTTTATTTGCTTTTGTATTGCATTTTTTTAATTTTTATTTGGGCTCTACCCATAGAAGATGCAGAGCATCAATTTGTTTTGGGCTCTACCCATTTATAAATGATGCAAAGCATCTACTTTGTTTGGGCTCTCCCCTTTTTTATTGCTTTGCAATTTATTTTGGCCTACTAGGTCTTTTTGACTTGGGCCTGGCCCTTTAGCAAAAAAAATGCATTGCATTTGTCTGGCGCTTTGCGCCAATCAGAGAGCGCAAGCGCTTGTAGTGTTGACACGTGTCGCGTAAGCGCAGTGCGCTGCGCTAATGCGTTGCGTCTGCGCTGCTGACATGTGGCGCGCTCTAGTGGTTTGCGCCAATCCAAGAGCGCAACAACGCAATTTTTCAAGTGCAAAGCACTGTAATTTGAGAATCTTTTAGATTCAAGAACCAATTGTTCATAAGAAAATGCAGAGTACTATTTGATTTCTTGATCTGATTTAGATCAAAGAAAAAACAAGTTTTTTCTTATTTCAGGAACCAGAGGTTCACAAAAAGTGCAAAGCACTATTTTTATCTTTTTTTAATTAAAGATCATTGATTTTGTTTTTAAGAGAATTTTCTCTTTTTCTAAAGGTTTTTACCTTTTTCTCTTGTTCTTGAGAAATTCTCTCTAATTCTTCAAAGTTCTCTCTGTTTGAAGTTCTTGATTTCTCCCAAAATGTTGATGCCTTTGAATTGAGGTCTAGGGCCCTTTTTATAGTGTCCATAAATTAGTTAAATTTGTTAAAGAGATCTTTCTCTGAGTGATTTGGGGAATTTTCCCCACCGTTGGATCTTTGATCCAAGGGCTTCTGTTTTACAGAAGAAAATCTTCTTGTTTTAACAAGAACAGAACGATTTTTTAGAATTTTAATTCTGTTTGGCGCAAATGCTCCAGAGCGTGACACGTGTCGCGCAGCGCACAGCGCAGCGCAGCTGCGCTTGCGCATCTGCGCTGGCACGTGTCGCGCAGCGCAAAGCGCAGCGCAGCTGAGCTTGCGCATCTGCGCTGGCACGTGTCGCGCAGCGCAAAGCGCAGCGCAGCTGCGCTAGCACATCTGCGCTGACACGTGTCGCGCTGCGCTGACACGTGTCGCGCAGCGCAGTGCTTGCGCACCTGAAGCGTTGCCTCCATTTTTGTTTTTTAATAGAGCTTTGCTCTGATTGGGCGCACTGCCTTGGGCGCTGCGCTGATGTATCTGCGCCTGACACGTGGCGCGTTGTGCGCAGCGCAAAAGATCTGAAGCGTTGCTTTATTTATTTTAGTTTTAATTTTCAATACAGAGTTTTACTCTGATTGGGGGAAACAGAAGCGTTGCTTCGTTTCCCGCCTTGGAATTTAAACAGAGTTTTGCTCTGATTGGGGTAAACAAATGCCCCCCCACCGTTGCGCTTACGTGGCCTTCCAAACGTGAGCGCAGCGGTGGCAGAATTCCAACCATCGCGACAACTCTTGGAAGTTGAAAGGGCATTTGATGCCTATAAATAGGACCTTTGGTCCTTAGATGATTTTCATCTTCATAATTTTATTTTCAGAACTCAAAGCCCTGCTCTCTTGTTTAACACTTTTAAGAGTTCAAACTTTAGAGAATTTTAGGTAAAAAAAAATATTAATTTTGATTAAATTAAATCAATTTTAAGAGCTTTGCTCTCCATAGATCCTTGATCTAAAGAAGACCCATTTAGGGTTTCACTTAGCAGAGCTTTGCTCTAAAGGGGTCTAAAGAGAACTAAAGGGAACCCAATTAGGGTTCCATTAATAGAACTCTGCTCTCGGAAAAATTTTCCTTGGATTTTCTTAATTAATGGAGCTTTGCTCCTTCCAAATCACAAAGAAGAACTCTTAAGAGTTCTTCATGGGTCTTGGAAGTTAAAGATGACATTTGATATTATTATCATTATTATATTATCTTTGTAGAGCAAAGCTCTCAATGTTCTCAATGGATTTTCTTCAAATTCTCTTCATAACTGATCTCGATCGGTGTCACTCCTGTCTGCAAAGCATTGCTCTCAGGAAGTTTAACTTTTAACCCTATGTATCTTCTTATCTGCTAATCTCCCTGTACTGCTTTCTTCAGGTATCATGGCGGTGCGTCTATATAGCCTGCATGAGTTCATCACTTATGAGGACATCCGTACACAGGGCCGTCAACAAAACCAGGAGTTTACAAATGCCCAGTGTGCAGAAGTCATGGGTCGCCTCAACGCAAGCGGTGGTTGGCTGCTTCCTCGTCGTTAAGCTCTCTTGAAGGTCGTGCTGGGAGCAATATGGAGAGCACTTCCGGGGTTTCATGAGGCCCTACCGCTCAATGCGCTGGATGATGCCGAAGACAAGGTGCATTCAGTATACCTGACGGGGCTGATCTCGAAGAAACGGCGGGACAGCCTCATTGACATCCTACATCAAATTTTTCAGCAGACGACGATAGTTGCTGCTTACCGAAGGCCGGATGGGCTTGCCGAGGATCTTGACACATAGGAGCGCGAGAGGCTGCGCACAAGAATAATCAGAAAGGCTAGAAGAACTCTGGATGGCCTTACTTTTGAATTCCTCAATCCGTGCCCCAGATCCGAAGTTATACCTTTATAAACATTTTAATAATGTTATTATTTATTTCTCCGTGATTGTAAGAACCCCTTTTTTATGATATGAATAGAAAATTTCCATTTCAGCTTGTCTTGTTCCTCGTTCTGAACCGTTTGCACATGCATGAATGAGTATGTCTTGAACGCTTGATCAAATGTAAATCGGATGTTATTTCTGTCACTCTCTTATTATCAGCATGCTGCCTTAGTAAACATGGTCAATAGATAATAGAGCACGCATCCTGACTTTCTTCAGAAATAGCGATGGCTTAGGCCGCAGGTTCAGATCTGCTGCCTAAGACTTTTCAACTCTATGAGCCGTGAGGGTCTCGTAGAGATTTTTCTCCCTACGGATCGAGGGGATCTCGTAGGTGGGTTTTTTCTCCTTAGGAATCGTGAGGACTCCTAAGTGTGGTTTTCTCTTATAAGTCGTAAGGATCTTATAAGAGAATTTTTCCCTCTTACGAGTCGAGAGGACCCGTAAGCGGTTGTTTCCCTCCTTGTCGAAACTCGACTTTGGAGAGTGAGACCCGTGGATAGTGTGCAAGAGACCATTTTAGATCGAGTTGCAGGGTCCCAGTGCTTAGGAAACAGGCTTCTTTTATGCCCACTGCCTAAGGCTTTATCTCACGATTCGAGCCGCCTCAAGAATTTCTCGCCAAGACATCAATTTCTTCACAAGTCGAGACGAATCGAGCGTTTCTCGCAAGAACATCCTAACGTCGCATTTAACCTCTGTTCTTTACGACAGAAGCCCATTAAGGTCGGTGGTACTTAGGGTTTTGGCCATCGTACCGTCGCATAAGCTGATATAGTCCTCGATAGGCAATCGTGCTGTTCGAGTAGCCCTGCGACTGCCGTGTCTCTGATCCCTTCGGGGGCTAGACAAGACGTCTTCAAGAAATCTTCCTAGGCAGTTTGACCGTCGGAAGAGCAAGCGTTAGGAATTTGCCATGCCGCTTTTTACTTGAGGTTAGGCTCATTTTGGCGAGCCCCGATGAGTCATAACCACTCCACGCTGGTGTGGGATGATCTCCTATAGTCTTTCAGGTTTTATGTGATTTACCGTCAAGACCCTGAAGCTAGGAATTTGGCCTTTGCTTCGTTTTGCTGGCATCGCGTCTGCTGTATCGAGATGAATGTCGCGGTGGGAACTAGGGATTTTGCCGTGGCTCCATTTGTTTGATTGTCGTGTCTGCACTCTGCTGGAGGAAGAACGCTGGAGTGACATCTCGTCTGCTGTATCGAGACGATTGTCGTAGTTATCTCTAGGTTGCTGGTGAACCGTCGAGGTTTGGAACTAGGGATTTTGCCGTGGTTCCATTTGTTTGATGATGTTGCGTCTGCTGTGTCGAGACGAACGTTGGGGTGACATCTTGTCTGCTGTATTGGGACGGGCGTCGAGGTTGTTTCTAGGTTGCTGGTGAACCATCGAGGTTTGGAACTAGGGATTTTGCCATGGCTCCATTTGTTTGATGATGTTGCGTTTGCTGTGTCGAGACGAACGTTGGGGTGACAACTCGTCTGCTGTATTGAAACGAACGTCAAGGTGGAGCTGGTATTTTGCCGTGACTCCGTTTGTTTGATTGTCGCATCTGATCCTTACTGGAGGAAGAACGCTGGGGTGACAACTAGTCTGCTGTATCGAAACGAACGTCGAGGTGGAGCTAGAATTTTGCCGTGACTCCGTTTGTTTGATTGTCGCATCTGATCCTTGCTGGAGGAGGAACACTGGGGTGACAACTCGTCTGCTGTATCGAAACGAACGTCGAAGTGGAGCTGGAATTTTGCCGTGACTCCGTTTGTTTGATTGTCGCGTCTGATCCTTGCTGGAGGAGGAACGCTGGGGTGACAACTCGTCTGCTGTATCGAAATGAACGTCGAGGTGGTGACCATTCCACACTGGTATGAGACGATCTCCAGTTGTCATTTTGGCTTTATATGGGTTGACGTCAAGTATCTGCTGTATTGAGACGGACGTCGAGGTGGTGACCACTCCGCGTAGTGCGAGATGATCTCTGATCGTCTTTCCGGTTTTATATGAGTTACCGTCAAGACTTGGCTCCGTTTTCTGATGGAGCATGGGGAGGGAAGACGTGTTTTCTTCTTTGTTTGTGCCCCTGGATTGTATACAGGGATGGATGTGATCTCACATGTAGGGCAGAAATTTCATCATATTTTTCTTTTTAGTATTATTTTTTTATTATTGTTTTATTTCCACGATGCTCTATCATTTCAGCTTTTATGTCGCGAAGATCGCGATTGCCCAATCATTTCGGCTATTTTTCACGGTGCCCAATCATTTTGGCTGTTTACATTATTTTTACTCGCTGCTTTTTATTGCGAGTTGCCCCATCATTTCGGCTATTTTACATGCATACATTTTTACTTGCTGCTTTTTATTGCAAGTTGCCCCATCATTTCGGCTATTTCATATGTATTTTTTTTGGATCGCTGATTTTTTCTCGCGAGTAGGGGATTTGGGATCTAATACCAATCTTGGCATCAGCATAGCTGCGACTGGAATATTGCCAGGAGCGAATCATCATTTACCGCCGTCGATGTCGAACAAAGGTGGCTTAGCGAACAGGGTTAGGGTCCTGTCGACTAAGGCTTTTGACTTCATGAGCCTTAAGGGTCTCACAAAGGTATTTCTCCCTACAAGTCGTGAGGATCTTGTAGGTGGATTTTCTCCTTAGGAATCGTGAGGATTCCTAAGTATTTGTTCCTCTGTAAGTCGTAAGGATCCTACAGGAGGGTTTTCTCCTCATAAATCGAGAGGATTTACAAGGGTTGTTTACCATGCGAATATATCCCTAGTCTCGGATGGGACTTGATTAGGGAAATGCTTATTCGCGCCCGTGGATTGTATACAAGGGTCAGTATTGGACCATTTGTAGGGCAATATCGAAAGTTGTGGGGGTTGCTTAAGCACAAGTTCAGGTCTCTGTAACTTAAGACTTTCAAATCTTATGAGCCGTGAGGGTCCCATAAGAGAGTTCTCCTTACGAGTCGTGAGGATCTCGCAAGTGTAATTTCTCCTTAGGAATCGTGAGGATCCCTAAGTGTGTTGCTCCCTTGTGAGTCGTAAGGATCTCACGCGGGTGGTTTCTCCTTACAAGGTCGAGAGGACCCTATAAGTGTCTTTTAACGAGCTTGCGCCCTTTCGGGTTTTCACAAACACTTGCCGGTAGCCCTGCTGTTTTTACTCATGGAGCCCTTTCGGGTTTTCATCCGTGCCCACTTTGCTTATGGACATACCGTTCTTTTTATTTATTTTTTATTTTTATATTTTTTAAATATTTTTTTAACGAGGTCGCGCCCTTTCGGGTTTTCACGAACACTCGCCGGTAGCCGTGCTGTTTTTACTCACGGAGCCCTTTCGGGTTTTCATCTGTGCCCATTTTGCTTGTGGACGTACCATTTTTTTTATACCACGTCAGCCTGAAGATGCTGCGGGTTGGGAGTAGTTTAATGACGTTTCGGTCATTTGCAAGTTTTAGGACATTGCGGTCCGCCGTTAGTTTAAGGACGTTTCGGTCCATATCCAGTTTCAGGACGTAGTGGTCCGCTGTTAGTTTAACGACGTTTCGGTCTGTTGTCGCCGTATTTGAGGCGAATATCTAGTTTATTGACTTTTCGGTCTATGGGGTTTTCCCTATGAATGAGTACGATGCCCCCGGCGTATCCATCTTTCTCGGAGCGTGTTGTTGTGGCGGGCTCACCTTCCAGTTTTCGGAGATGACGAACTTGCCCTGTTGGTATTGATCTTCAACCCAGTTTTTGAAGACGTAGCAATCCTCGATCAAATGACCTACCGTTTGATGGTAAGGGCAATAATTAGGATTATTAACATCGCCTGGCCGTAACGGACGTTTTGGACTCGGCAGATTGATGAGTCTGTCGCACACTGCCAGTTCGAACAGCCCCCTTGTTTTATCTTGCGGAAACGAGTAAGGACGTTTCAACTTTTCCTGGATGGGTTGCCTCTTGTTGCTTTGGAGAGAAACCGTTCTAGGGTCACTTGATTGTTGTTGAGCGCTGGCGACGAAGGCCGTTTTTCCTTTATCCTTTTTGTTCACTCCGTTGTTTGCGGAGCTGAGATTTTTTCCGAGTAGCGTGCGATTCCATGGCTGAACGTTCTCGCAGCTCCTCAATTCCTTTATTTTTGAACTAGATTCCCCAAGAGAAGGGTTGGGGGTAGCTTCTTCGTCAGAGTCGCTTCCAAAGGTGATAATTTGTGATCCCTTGGAGTCGGCTATATGACAATCGTCGGTGGCTCTTTTGCGCTCATCTATCGCATTTTTTCGGCGTCTACGAGCTTCACATTTTGTCCTGTCAAAGTGTTGCTTTTGAGCGACATACCCTTGCCACCAAAAGTTAAAGGATTCGCAGTCTTCGGTAGGATGTATGATCTTCTGATGATATAAACAGAAGTTAGGGTGTATCTCTACCTCAGCGAGAGTATTTTCTTCAGAAGGCGGTAACTTCATTCCTACTGATAGAGCTTTGGCGAACCTTTTCCTCGTCTTGAATTTGTTTTTACCCGCAGTGTATGGCTTTTGATTTGACGGGAATGCCTTGGCTCTTTCCAGTATGGCCATTTCACGCTCTTGATTGGCTTTTGCTTTCAGACGAATTTCATTTTGGAAGACATCGATCAACTCGTCTGATGGCTGCAGAGTCTCCGGCTCAGGGTTCGCCATTGGTTTCTCGGCGCAAGAAGCCTCTTCATCATCTGCCAGTGAATGAGAAATCACATGATAAGTCGCTACGTAGTCTTCGGATTCATCTGATGATTTTTCTCCATTATTTTCATCTTCGACGATAGAACAAGTTGCACCCGTTGTATCCGTTTTCTTTGGAGTATGCGGCTGTGGCGGGTTTACCTTCAAATTTTCAGACAGCGCGAATTTGCCTTGTAGGTACTGATTCTTGATCCATCCCTTAAAGACGAAACAATTCTCGATCGGGTGACTTACCGTTTGGTGGTAAGGGCAATAATTGGGATTATTAAGATCGTCTGGCTGTGACAGACGCTTTGGACTCGGCAGATTGATGAGTCTGTTGCGCACAGCCAGCTCGAACAGTCTTCTCGTTTTATTTTGAGGAAACGAGTAAGGACGTCTTAGTCTCTCCTCGAGGGATGGGCACGGACGCACCTTGTTTTGGCGAACGACCGGTTTTGAATTGCTCGGCTGTCGTTGACGATCGCTTTCCCTTTTCTTTTCTCGTTTCGAGAATCAGGTTTTGGAGGAGACGGTCCATGGCGCATCTGGTCCATTTGGGCTAATTTGTCGATCAAGGCCTGGAAGGTGGTCGGCCTGAAGAACATCATGAATTGCGAGATGGTCGCTTGAGGGTCGAGAGTACCCATAAACATGCCTACCGCAGGTGCCTCTTCTATGCGTTGTTCACATTTTGACCATAGATTCCGCCATCGTGTTGCGTATTGGACCCACGTTTCGCCTGGCCTTATTCTGGCATTTATTAGTGCTATTATCGGGGTGCGTTCACTAGCACTCGCGAATCTTTGTGTAAACAGCAGCTCCATCTCCGCAAATGTTCTGACAGAGTCGTTAGGTAGTTCTGAATACCATTCAAAGGCTGTTTCTGCTAAGCTGCCGACGAATTGGCGTAGCAACAATTTGTCATCGCCTCCAGTATTGCCGCATAAGGCCCTGAATTGAGCGACATGTTGATGCGGATTCCCTGTCCCTTTATATACGTGGAATTTAGGGATCGTATATCCCGGCGGGTAACTGATTTGGTCATACCAGCCCGGATAGGGTCGTCCAGTTCTAACAGTTTGCCCAGCTGCTTCACTCGCCTGATGAGCTCGTATTTGCTGAGCTGTATAGTCATCAAGCGCGGCCTTGGAAATGGTTTCTTTCTTGGCTGCTGAAAGAGCAGGAGGAGGGTCAGATGTTTCCGCTCCGTCATTTCCGACAATGACTGGAGGGTCTTCAGCTGGAGGGTCCGGCTGTAACATCATCCCTACCATGTCTTGGAAGAGGAGTGCCATTTGTTTTATATTAGCCGCTTGTTCTGCGGCTTCTGTGTCCTTCTTTTTGAGGATTCTACGTAAGAAGTCAGCATCAGTCTCTTGTTCATGACGCTGTTCTGATGATACTTCCGAACTTTCTTTCGGTTCGGTAAGTGCAGCCATCACAGTCATCATTTCCTGAAGCTTCTGTTGCTGCTCCTGGGCTTTCGTCATAGATCGGGTGAGCGGTCGGTGACCCGTCGAAGCACGGCTTTCCTCCTTTCCGGAAGCCATATAAACGGTGTGCACCACCATGCCCCCAGACTTCGGGCGTTTGTGTCTGGTGTCTTTGCGATTTGCCAAAGACATAGGGGCTTTTTGCGGCCTCCTTTTTTGAGTGATTGGAGTTGAGGGGGCCGTTGTAGTGGGCACCCAAGTAGCTTTTGCTTTTTGTGGCTTGACAGAGTAGTCCTTCTCCTGCCGCACCTTCATCTTTTCTTGTCGGCGGAGATAGTTTTTATCAATTACCGACTCTTGGACCTATCGCCAGACCTTGTAAATTTTAGAGGACAGCCATTGAGGGGGCTGCTCTAGCTTCTTCTCTGGAGTATTCTCCACAGGTGAAGGAGTTTGTTTCAACATCGCAGTAGGAGAGTTTCTGCGCACCGTATTTATCAATTCAAAGCTGGAACAGCAGCATCGATCCCCACCATCGGAGCTGGTGGCGTAAATCCAAAGGGGGAGTTGCCCCCAGCCTTTCTTACTCGACGCCAGTGGTGACGTCGAGCGTGTCTTGTGGATGGAGTCACCTCCGTTGTTGGATAAGCTTCTTCATGCCCCTGCTCTGGTTAGGGGAAGCAGATTTGAGGACTCCGCCTGGAACAGTAACCAGAATGGCCAGCCTCGTGAAAACTGACTTCTCGGAAGAAGGAACCTTTCCAATGATTTCGTCCGTTTGCGTCGGGATGGCTATCCGCTTTGGGATGGCAGCTTCGGGTATCGCAGGTTTGCGGACGTTCTGGCCCAGTCTGTTGAAAACTGAGGTATTGAAACTGGGCGACCTGTTGAGAGGGGTCGCGGCAGTGGTAAATCGATCAAAGACCGGCTTCTTTGGAGCTTCTTACGATGTCATTGGGGCATTGAAGCTCATCGGTGGGAGCATGGTCCCGAAGAATAGTCCAGTGGTGGCTTGAGTTACTTGCTCCACTGGCATCTTGAAAAGGGAGGCCGCTTGGGGCTCATAAGTCACTCCTCCAGCAGGGACGGAGCGAGAGTTGCAGTTGCAGTTGCAGGTAGTGCAGCTTGAAGCCATTGATCTTCTGTTTCCTGCACGGAGAAAGACACCAAATCTAAGTACCTTGATTCCACAGGCAACCACAGCAAACCGCGATTTGCTCGCGAACACGACACACGAAGTGTGGAGTGGAAAGAGGAAAAGGTCCCACCGGGCGTGCCAGAATCTGTTCCCCTCCGAACGGCGGCAGCGACGCGAGGACGTCTAGGCCTGAGATTCGGGGCAGATGCTATATGGTTTTATCCGTCTACTCTCCGAAGATGCCAAGTTGATTTATGGCTCCGTGCATCGGAGGTTTAGACGGATGCGGCCGATATAGCAGACTTCGTCAGATTCCCCCTCGCTTGAGGGGTTTTCGATTGTGGGGACGCTCTTCCTTGCAGGCGCAAGCCCCTGCAGTTAATTACGCTACCACATCGCGGTAACAACTTTCTCCTTCTCCAGAATTTCACTTCGTGTCGTGGGTGTTTGTTTTGTTTGTGGTTGCCCGTGGATTGTATACGGAGACTGAGTAATGCCGTCGCCCGTAGGACGTGGATTAGTCCAAATCCGTATTTACTTAGATTTGGGTTTGGTGTTTTTAGTTTAAGGATACGTTAGCCATATTGAGGCTAAGATCAACTTAAACGTTCGTTAAGGATACGTTAGTCTGATTTAAGACTAAGATCAACTTAACGTGATGATCCATTTAATATATAGCCATCGGGACTCATCACCTCTCTGACGTCGTTGAAGGATTACAACGATAGGTGTCAGAGGAGTTCAGAGATGTACCCTTGAACCAAAGTCGATTTGGATTTTTACAGTCTATTTGAATGTTTAAGGATACGTTAGCCGTGTTTGGGGCTAAGATCAACTTAAACGGGATCGTTTAGATCCGGCAAAAGAGCATTTAGGGGCTCTATTGCTCCAGTTTAGGGACGCGGTGGTCCATGTTCCAGTTTAGGGACATGGTGGTCCATTATTAGTTTAAGGACGTTTCGGTCCATCGCCAGTTTAAAGACGTAGTGGTCCATCATTAGTTTAAGGACGTTTCGGTCCAATATTAGTTTAAGGACGTTTCGGTCCACGAGTTTAAGGACCCCGCAGTCCATATTCATGTGTGGTCGTTGGGACCCGTCGCCTCTCTGACGTCGTTGAAGGATTACAACGAGAAGTGTCAAAGGAGTTCGGAGATGTACCTTCGAACCGGAGGTAAATTGATTTAAGAGAGCAATCTTGCTCAGTCAATTTAAATTGAGTACTTACGGTCAAAATTGGGCTAAATCTAGTTGAAAATTTTCAACATTTTATTTGCTTCTGTATTGCATTTTTTTAATTTTTATTTGGGCTCTACCCATAGAAGATGCAGAGCATCAATTTGTTTTGGGCTCTGCCCATTTATAAATGATGCAAAGCATCTACTTTGTTTGGGCTCTGCCCCTTTTTTATTGCTTTGCAATTTATTTTGGCCTGCTAGGTCTTTTGGACTTGGGCCTGGCCCTTTAGCAAAATAAATGCATTGCATTTGTCTGACGCTTTGCGCCAATCAGAGAGCGCAAGCGTTTATAGTGTTGACACGTGTCGCGCAAGCGCAGTGCGCTACGCTAATGCGTTGCGTCTGCGCTGCTGACACGTGGCGCGCTCTGGTGGTTTGCGCCAATCCAAGAGCGTAACAGCGCAATTTTTCAAGTGTAAAGCACTGTAATTTGAGAATCTTTTAGATTCAAGAACCAATGGTTCATAAGAAAATGCAGAGTACTATTTGATTTCTTGATCTGATTTAGATCAAAGAAAAAACAAGCTTTTTCTTATTTCAGGAATCAGAGGTTCATAAAAAGTGCAAAGCACTATTTTTATCTTTTTTTATTAAAGATCATTGATCTTGTTTTTAAGAGAATTTTTTCTTTTTCTAAAGGTTTTTTACCTTTTTCTCTTGTTCTTGAGAAATTCTCTCTATTTCTTCAAAGTTCTCGCTGTTTGAAGTTCTTGATTTCTCCCAAAATGTTGATGCTTTTGAATTGAGGTCTAGGGCCCTTTTTATAGTGTCCATAAATTAGTTAAATTTGTTAAAGAGATTTTTCTCTGAGTGATTTGGGGAATTTTCCCCACCGTTGGATCTTTGATCCAAGGGCTTCTGTTTTACAGAAAAAAATCTTCTTGTTTTAACAAGAACAGAAAGATTTCTTAGAATTTTAATTCTGTTTGGCGCAAATGCTCCAGAGCGTGACACGTGTCACGCAGCGCACAGCGCAGCGCAGCTGTGCTTGCGCATCTGCGCTGACACGTGTCGCGCAGCGCACAGCGCAGCGCAGTGCTTGCGCAACTGAAGCGTTGCCTCCATTTTTGTTTTTTAATAGAGCTTTGCTCTGATTGGGTGCACTGCCTTGGGCACTGCGCTGATGTATCTGCGCCTGACACTTGGCGCGTTGTGCGCAGCGCAAAGGATCTGAAGCGTTGCTTTATTTATTTCAGTTTTAATTTTCAATACAGAGCTTTACTCTGATTGGGGGAAACAGAAGCGTTGCTTCGTTTCCCGCCTTGGAATTTGAACAGAGCTTTGCTCTGATTGGGGTAAACAGACGTCCCCTTGTCAGAGGTCTTGAGGAGATCATTTTTCACTGTTTAGACCAAAAGGAAGCGTAGAAAGTATGCGGCGAGGGAACACGATACTGGTTTGGCCGTAGGTGCAGGCTTAAGCAGCATTTTGCTTGCTGATACTCCTTTGGCGAATGTTCCCTTTGCCTTGTCTACCGTCCGTAGACAGGTTGTACGCGCGGCTTGGGAAGAAAATGAAAAGCTGCTCCAAGATAACGTAACGCTGAATCTTTTACTAGAACTTGTTCTTCAAATTTTGACATATGCATTTTCTACAGGGCCCAGTCTTGGCGATGGGATGACAGGTGAAACTCTAGCCGTTACAGTGTCCGAAGTAGCTACCCTTTCTCTGGAATCTGGGACTGTCCTGACCACTGCCCTTTTTCCCTGTGGCTCCTTGGTATCGACGGGCATCGCAAGCATCACGATGGCCCTCGTTGAGTCAGGGGATGAAGCTATGGGCGTGGAATCTACTCCTCTGAGAGAGAGCGAAGAAGTCGTTACACCCGGTGACGCCTCCGTCATGGTTTCGGTCCATGATTTATCATGTTGTCGCTGGGTCTCTATTTTCAAAATTTTCAATCCTGTTCAGCCCTTCTAGTGATATTTTGTTTGTCTTGAGTACAGGTGCGTTGAACCCTGAGGCTGTGCCATCTGAAGAAGTGTCGCCGGTCGTTGCTCTGACAGTCGCTGTCCCCTCTCTTTCTTCTGTACCCTCTCAAATATTGGAAGGTATGGGTTTGCGACATATTTGTTTTACTGTGGGTACCATCCTCCTTGTATTGACAGTATATTATCGCAACTCTGCAGGAGTCCTTTTCGACAATCTATACCAGGTGTTGAACCCGCATTTCTCCTTCCAGTTGGAAGTCATTTCGCCTCCTGATATTGGTTAGTATATTCTTCAACTGATGTCTCTTCCTTTCTTTTAGACATGTTGTTGCTAATTCTTCTTCATATTGGATATAGCGTTACGGGTCGAGGGAGGGGGTGAAAGAACAATCGTGCCACCGACGCTCCCCGTCCTGCCGTCTGTCACAGCTGGTATAATAAACTTCATCGATCATATGTTTCCTTCATTTCCTGAATCAGCATTTGACCGTAATTCATTTTGCAGAAATTGCACTGGCTCCCGTTCCATTCGAGTCCCGCATTCCGATGCCCGCAGGGCCCTTTGCCAAACGCATATCTTCCAGGGGTGCCGCAAACAGCAGTCGAATGATGAGCGAATTCATCGAAGATCTTGACGCCGAGGCTCTTACATCAGCTGCAGATTTTGCTGTCGAAATTAACCCAATGCTAGCGACACTTGTGAACTTCCATGATGAAGATCTTGTCGGCTCTTGGGTTGATTACTGCAGAAAGATTGAGGCTTGCCTGCACGAGATTAAGCTCCAGCGTCCAGCTCCTGAAGTATTAAATTTAAACTCTCAGCGGGCTGCTTGGATCGAGTGTAGTGTTCCTTTCATTCGCCATTTTGAATAAGAGACAACCTTGAGACGAAAGGAACATGAGGTGGCTTCCAGCGAATCCGTCCGACTGCGCGCCCAGATTGAAGCGAATGCTGCACAGCTAAAAGCTGTTTTTAACAGTCTCCAGAGATGTATTTCGGATGGGTTGACGCTGAGGCGGAATCTTGTCTTCGCCGAGCGGGTTATGCAAGACTGTGAAGCTGCCACGCTAGAAGCCGAAAGGAAGCTTTCGTCCTGTTTACGGCAACGGGCTAAAGTGTAAGCGGAGTTCGCTGTGGTGGCTGATCATGAGAAAGGATTGAGAGGAACGCGCGAACGGCTTGCTGATTTGTTGAAGACGCCTCCTCCTCAATAACCGTCTTTGTACCCCCTTTTTTTTACTGTAAATTTGCGGTTTATGAATAACATGTATTCATTTTGATTCTTTTGTGAAATGTATCTTATATTCACTTGAATTCATGAATAAAAGACATACTTCATTTTATATGGGGTGTCCTTTTAGCAAATGAGTCTTGTAAATAGTCTACTTTGATCTCCTTGCAGGGCAGCGATGGCTTAGAAGACAGGTTCAGATCTGCCGCCTAAGACTTTTCAACTTTATGAGCCGTGAGGGTCTCATAAATACTTTTCTCTCTACGAGTCGAGAGGATCCCGTAGGTGTATTTTCTCCTTAGGAGTCGTGAGGACTCCTAAGTGTGTGTTTTCTCTTAAGAGTCGTAAGGATTTCACAAGAGAATTTTTCCCCCTTACAAGTCAAGAGGACTCGTAAGTGGTTGTTTTCCTTGTTGTCGATACTCGACTTTGGAGAGTGTGGCTCATAAATAGTATGCAATAGTCCATCTTGGACTAACTTGCAGGGCCCCAGTGCTTAGAAAACAGGTCCTTATCCCCATTGCCTAAGGTTTTTCTCTATGAGTCGAGACGAATCGAGAAGTTCTCGCAAAGACATTAATTTCCTCACGAGTCGAGACGAATCGAGAAGTTCTCGCAAGGGTTTCCTAACGTCACAGTTAACTCCTGCTAATAGAAGTCCGTTAGGGTCTGTGGTACTAGGGGTTTTTACCCGTCGCACCGTTGCGTTTTCCGATATATTCCCCGATATGCAATTTTGCTGTTCGGGTAGCCGCGCGACTGTCGTGTCTCAGATCCCTTCGGGGGCTGGACAAGACGTCTTCAAGTAATTTTCCAGGTAATATTACCGTCAGAAGAGCAAGCGTTAGGGATATTCCATGTCGCTTTTTACTTGAGCTTAGGCTCAGTTTGGGAGCCCCGATGAGTCATGACCACTCCGCGCTAGAGTGGGATGGTCTCCGATAGTCTTTCAAGTCTCATTTGAGTTGCCGTCAAGACCCTGAAGTTAGGGATCTTCCTTTGCTTCGTTGGTTGACATTGTGTCTGCAATATTGCGATGAATATCGAGGTTGTCTCTAGGTTATCTGTGAACCGCCGAGATTTGGAACTAGGGGATTTTGCCATGGCTCCATTTGTTGATGTCGCGCCTTTATCCTGCTGGAGGGAAGAAGAACGCTGTCATTGATCTCTAGGCTGCTGCCGTTGAGACTTAGAACTAGGGACTCTGCCATGGATCCGAGGTAGTCTCTAGGTTGTCCATGAACCATCGAGATTTGGAACTAGGGAACTTTACCATGGCTCCGAGGTAGTCTCTAGGTTGTCTGTGAACCTTCGAGATTTGGAACTAGGGGACTTCGTCTTAGCTCTGTTTTGCTGACGTCGTATCTGCTTCTGGTTGGAACGAGAAGGAACGCCGTTATTGATTTGTAGGCTATAGGTGTAGCCATTGAGATCTGGCTTCCCTTTGACGAAGCCTGGTGGGACGATATGGTTCCCTTTCTGTTTGTGCCCATGGATTGTATACAGGGTCAATGCGATCTCACCTGCAGGGTAAAGTTTCATTTTTTTTTATTTCTTTCCGCAATACTCTATCATTTCAACTTTTTATATCACGAAAGTCGCGATTGACCAATCATTTCGTCTATTTTTCGCGGTGCCCAATCATTTCGGCTATTTTCTTTTTCTTTACTCGTCGCTTTTTATTGCGAGTTACCTAATCATTTTGGCTATTTTTATATGCATATATTTTACTTGTTGATTTTTGTTGCAAGTTGCCCTATCATTTCGGCTATTTCATATGCATTTTTGGCTTGCTGATTTTTTACTGCGAGTATGGAACTCAAGATCTGATACCAATCTTAGCATTAGCATCGTTGCGACTGGAATATGGCCAGGAGTGAATCATCATTTGCCGTGAAAGGACTTGGAATTTGATACCAATTTAGGCATCGGCATCGCTACCACTGGGACATTGTCAGGAGCGAATCAACATTTGCCTTTGTCGATTCGAGCAAAGGTGGCTTAGCAAACACGGTTAGGATCCTTTCGACTAAGGCTTTTGAATTCATGAGCCGTAGGGGTCTCATAAAGGTGTTTCTCCCTACGAGCCGTAAGAATCTCGTAGGTGCGTTTTCTCTTTAGGAGTCGTGAGTATTCCTAAGTGTATGTTCTCTTATAAGTCGTAAGGATCTTACAAGAGTGTTTTCTCCTTATAAGTCGAGATGACTTACAAGTGCCGTTCACCATATGAGGACATACCTCGTCATTGGTGGGACTTGGTGAGGTAACGTTTATTTGTGCCCGTGGATTGTATACAAGGATCTATATTGACTGCTTGTAGGGCAACTTGGGGAATGTGATGGCTTAAGAACATGTTCAGATCCCTGTAGCGTAAGGCTTTTTGAATCCTACGAGCCATGAGGGTCTTATAGGGGGAATTCTCTTTACGAGTTGTGAGGATCTCGTAAGTGCAATTTCTCCTTAGGAATCGTGGGGTCCCTAAATGTGTTGCTCCTTTGTGAGTCATAAGGATCTCACGCGGGTATTTTCTCATCACAAGGTCGAGAGGACCTTGCGGTGTCTTTATTTTAACGAGATTGCGCCCTTTCGGGTTTTCACAAACTCGCCGGTAGTTCTGCTGTTTTTACTCACGGTGCCCTTTCGGGTTTTCATCCGTGCCCATTTCGCTTATG
This sequence comes from Agapanthus africanus, assembly GCA_030015575.1. Taxonomy (NCBI): domain Eukaryota; kingdom Viridiplantae; phylum Streptophyta; class Magnoliopsida; order Asparagales; family Amaryllidaceae; genus Agapanthus; species Agapanthus africanus. The sequence goes on from JASDDO010000019.1 coordinate 12,453,690, forward strand.
GACGTACCTTTTTTTTGGCAAGGAAACTCTCGGGAATAGTTTCGCCGCATGTGGCCTATTTGTTTGCCCGGTGGGATTTGAGTCACAGTCCTCACCGCTGGGACTTGTGGACTTGCACTCCACTATCGCCATGTTTGAGGCAACGTTGTTAGTTTAGGGACTTCTCGGTCCGTTGTTAGTTTAAAGACATCTCGGTCCAATATTAGTTTAAGGACATCTCGGTCCACAGCTAGTTTAAGGACGTTGCGGTCCGTGGTACTTTTAAGGTGAGGTTTCGCTGAATACTACTTATAGAGTTTGTACTCAGGGAGATAGCGAGTGAACACGAGCATCGTCATCCATCATTAATCTGAGCCGTGACTTTTCAAGTGTAGTATTTCTTAAGGAACCGGCTATTTATTGGCCGGAAAGGTCTTTTGCCATGCATATCCATGAGCAAGTAGGCCCCACCTTGGTAGACCTTGTCTATGATGTACGGGCCCTCATAGTTTGGCTCGAATTTCCCCCGTTTGGCACGATTGGGGATCATAGATCTTTTTACGACTAACACGAGTTCTCCTTGGCGGAATGTTCTCGTCCTATTCAGTCTTTCGTATGAGTGTGTCATCCTCGCTTTGTAAGCTTCTAGATTTTAATGCGCCATGAGACGAGTTTCATCGAGAGTATCAAGTCCCTCGAGCCGAAGATGGGCAGTTTCTTCATCCATCAGCTCATATCGAACTGCTACTCGTAAAGAGGGTAGCTCTATCTCCAAGGACAATACTGCTTCCGTGCCAAATACCAACGCGAATGGCATTGTACTCGTGGCTGTCTTGAACGTAGTCCGATAAGCCCATGGAGTTTCATGCAATCTCTCGTGCCAGTCCTTTTTATTTCTGGATACCGTTTTCTTTATGATCTTTGTCAAGGTATTGTTGAAAGCCTCGGCTAGACCGTTAGCACGGGCATTATAAACTGAAGAATTTCTCCAATCTATTTTATGCTGCTGTGCGAAACGGCTGATCTTATGGCTTCTGTAGGCTGGCCCGTTATCCGAGATGATCCACCGCGGAGTGCCGAACCGGTAGATGACATGTATCCTGAAGAAATGGAGGATGTTCTCCGTCTTCACTTCCCTTAACGGTATTGCTTCTGCCCATTTAGAGAAGTAATCGGTTGTTGCTAGTATAAACCGATGTCCCCTGGATGATGCTGGCTCGATGGGCCCGATTATATCGGTTCCCCACATTTCGAATGGCCAGCTAGCCAATGTTGGGTGTAGCGGATTCGGATGCTGGTGGATGAAGTCCCTATGAATTTGGCACGAGTGACACTGCTTCACATATTCAAGACAGTCCTGAATCATCGTGGGCCAATAGTAACCCATTCTTTTAATCTTCAGCTTCATCTTTGGCCCAGCTTGATGGGAACCGCAGAGTCCATCATGAGTTTCTTGAACGACTCTCCTTACTTCTTCTGGCCCTACACACCTTAGCCACAAACTGTCGAATGACCTCTTATATAGAGTATCATTGACGAAGGTGAAAGATAGAGCTCGTTTCATGAGCTGATGTCTTGAGGACGCATCTTTGGGCGTTTGATGAGATTTGAAGTAGTATATGAAGACTTCTTTCCAATTCGTAGTCTTTTCTTTATCTTGTATACGGAAATCCGCTTGTTTGGTCGCTTCCCCTCCTTTAGACGTCTTCGAAGATATCTCTGCTAGTGTGAGAATCTGACAATTTTGCACAATGATCCTTACGTCATCGAGGTTTTCGTCAACCAGTTCTTTAGTGAGTTTGGCTAACACATCTGCCTTGCTATTTTCCACTCGTGGTATGCTTTTCAGGACGGAGGAGTGGATTTGAGATAGCAGTTGATGCACTCTTTCTCCATATTTCACCAATTCTGGCTTACACGTCTGATAGTCGCCCTTTACTTGGCTAACGACCAGCTGGGAGTCTCCATATATGAGGAGATCTTTGATTCCCATGCCGACAGCAATCTCAAGACCCGCTATCAAAGCTTCATATTCAGCCTCATTATTTGTTCTTGGCTCTGTTAAGGAGAGGGCGAAACGCGTTATCCCTCCTTGCAGAGTCACGAAGATAAGGCCCACCCCATCTTTGGTTATAGGGGTGCTTTGCTTCCGCCTCTTCATAGATGATGCCCCATCGAAGTAGAGTTCCCATCGGGTATCACTCCCTTCTTTCTCCCCGTCAATTGTGTCAAACGCATATTCATCCGGCAGCTCACAATTTAAAGGAGAGTCAGCGGGTATCAGATGCTCTGCAAGAAAGTCGTCGATGGCCTGGCCTTTCACTGCCTTGAGAGGTCCATAGATTATCGAGAATTCCATCAGAAGGAGGGTCCATTTGGTAAGCCTTCCTGTTAGTGTTGCTCTTGACATCAAATACTTAAGAGGATCCATCTTTGATATGAGATGGACCTCATGTGCCAATGCATTGTGCCTGAGCTTCGTTATCACGAAGATCAGTGCCAGGCAATGTTTTTAAATGGGGGAGTACTTGTTTTTTGCCCCCAGAAGGACTCGACTCAAATAATAGAGAGCTCCCTCCTTCCCCTGGTCGTTTTCTTGTGCCCATAGCGCTCCTAGAGAACCTTCAATGGATGTTGTGTACAGGATAAAGGGGCTTTCCCTTGACCGGAGCGGCTAATACCGGTGGGTTCTGCAGATATTGCTTGATTTCGTCCAGTGCATTTTGCCATTTACGATTCCAAACGAACGGGGTCCCCTTCTTCATTAGACGGCTGTAGGGACGACACTTTTCGGAGAGGTTGACTTGGAGTTTGATACCTGTTTAGGCATCAGTATTGCGACAACTGGGATAGTGTCAGGAGCAAATCATCATTTGCCCCTGTCGATTTAGACAAAGGTGGCTTAGTAGATAGGATTAGGATCCTGTCGACTAAGACTTTTGACTTTATGATCCGTAAGGATCTCATAAAGGGGTTTCTCCCTACGAGTCATGAGGATCTCGTAGGCGTAGTTTCTCCTTAAGAATCGTGAGGATTCCTAAGTGATGTCTTCTCTTGTAAATTATAAGGATCTTCCAAGAGTGTTTTCTCCTTATAATTCGAGAGGACCTACAAGCGTTATTCACCATATGAGGACATTTCTTGTCATTTGTAGAATTTGGCAAAGAAATATTTATTCATGTCCATAGATTGTATACAAGGGTCAATATGGACCGCCTGCAGGACAATTTGGGAGATATGAAGGCTTAAGAATGGGTCTAGATCCCTGTAATTTAAGGCTTTTGAATCCTATCAGCCGTGAGGATCCCACAGGGGGATTCTCCTTACGAATCGTGAGGATCTTGTAAGTGTATTTATTTTAACGAGGTTGCGCCCTTCCGGGTTTTCACAAACTCGCCGGTAGCCCTACTGTTTTTACTCACGGCGCCCTTTCGGGTTTTCATCCATGCTCATTTTGCTTGTGGATATACCGTTTTTTAACGAGATTGCGCCCTTCGTGGTTATCACAAATTTGTCGGCAATCCTGCTGTTTTTACTCACGGCGCCCTTTCGGGTTTTCATCCGTTTCCGTTTCGCTTGTGGATATACCGTTTTTTTTAACGATGAAACTCTCAAAAATAGTATAGCCGCAGGTGACCCATCTGTTTGCCGGTGGGACTTGAGGGTGGCTTCATTGCTGGAGTAGCTGTGTAGCCGGTAGGACTTGAGTTGTAATCTTTACCGTTGGGACTTCGATTGAAATATAGATCTCAAGAGAGGATATCGCCGTATTTGGAGCGATGTGCCATGTTTGAGGCGACACACTAGTTTAGGGACATTTTGGTCCATTATCGCCATATTTGAGGCGAATTTTTAGTTTAAGGACTTTTCGGTCCAACACTCTCATTCGGTTCGCGAAGTTGCATAACTCACCCCTTCCAACTCTTTTTTGCTAAGACGTTGCTGCTTGTTCTTTGTTTGCATGGACACTTCACGCCTTAGACTATTTTTACCTTCTTGGACTTCTTCATCTATCATTGTGCCAATCGGGTTGTTTTGCAGGAAGTACTGGGCATTTTAAACAGCACCTGCCCCCTGCTTATCGATGTCGCTTTCCGATACAGATCTTCTTCATATACAAAGGAACGAGATATCACGTCATTCCCTCTGCCGAGTCTTCCTCTTTCTTGGAAGAATGAATTTGACTTGGGGTTTTTTCCTCATCATCTGATTCGGAGTGGGACATGGGTTTCACATCCCTCCTATGGTTTTTTAGTTCAAGTGGGATATTCCACTTGATTGCAGAACCCGCTTGTAAGTCCCTTGATATTCTATCTGCTCCTTGAGAAGAAAGGACCATCCCATGTAAAGATTCTTTCGCCAGTGAGAAATATGCCCCCTGTGTATATCTCGCGGGGGAGCGAGTATCCACGCCGTCGCTATTTTGGCGACAGGTTGCTTCAGAGCCGCTTATTTTTGTTGAGCGTAGGTGACAAACACCATCTTGCTTCCGCTTTTCACTCGTCATTATCGGATGAGAAAGAGTCTTGACCCATTTGATCCAATCGAGCCATTTTATCCATGAGTTCTTGGAAGGTCGGAAACATCTTTGAATTTGGGTCAAGTGTGGCTATGAGAATTCTCATGGCTGCAACTTCAACGGAGCGTTGCTTGCATTTGACCAGAGATTTCACCATCGGGTAACATATTAAACCCAAGTTTTATTCGGTCTAACCCTTTTATTGACCAGCGCTGTCATGGTAGTATGTTCGTTCTCATTAGCGAATCCCTAACAGAAGATCATATCCATTTTGTCGAAGCTCTTAACGAAATCATTTGGGAGTTCCGCATACCATTCGAAGGTGATGCCCGCCAGATCGCTGACGAACTGTCAGAGGAGTAGTGTGTCATTTCCTCCAGTATTTCCGCACATGGATTTAAATTGCGCAATGTGCTGGCGAGGATTCCCAGTTCCTTTGTACATGTAGAACGTTAGAAGTGTGTACTCTGGCGGTGTCACGCCCCGCTTCCCAGAGTGTGCTACGATCGACACGTGACAGAGCCAACCATGCTACCTGTGGTTAGAAAACATCCCTCCACAGTCACATTACGGTTGTCTATAAGATATCAAGAACAGTAGAAATAAAAATAAACTATCTAGTACATGTCCATATGTCAGGATAAACGAGTCAATGAATAATATGCGGAAGCAATAAATCCAATAAACAAAAACATCTGGAAAGTACGTCCCAAATACGAGCTCACATCAGGAAATGAAAGTACGGAAATAAAGCTAAACTAACTAGATACTAACAGGATCCTCACTGCTCGGCCTGTCGGCTAAAATACTCCTGGTCAGCCTGTGACAAAGACAGAGGATCTGGGCCATGCAAAACCCAGACGTCAGTGCGTCATAATATCAACAATAATAAATGAACATGATACATGAGATATGCAGGCATGAATATAAACGATGACATGAATATAACCAGTAACATGGATATGGAACAGTGAAGTGTATACGTGTAGGTGAAGTGCAGTGAGTAATCTAAACTATACTACTGGGTTATCTATTCTAATGTCTTCGAAATAAATTAATGTAATTCTCATCGTAACCCATCAGACTATGCCCCGTTCATTCCCCATGGGACCACGGTAACATGATTATTCAGTATATGCCCTGTTCATTCCCCATGGGACCATGGTAACATGATTTTTCCGTAACACCCGGAAATACGGCAAACAATATAATAGCCCTTTGAGTTACGTTCGGATACATTCTTGATTTCCCCTTACCCCCAAGTTATGTGTTCAAGTCAGGTATTGATAAATCTGGAGCTAATGCCAACACAGGATCAAGCAGGTACAGGTTTGTTTATACAGACAACATGATACGTCCGTCAGGACAATATGTCAGGATTGTCGGTATTAGAAACATGATCAGGTAATATGTCAAGTAGTGGTATATCAGGTCATGACAGGTAGTGCACAGGTATCAAATGGATGCTCATAATAAAACTGTAGCAAGTACGGGTGCACGATAAAAGTACGGATGCACGGTAAAACACGGATGCAAAAATATCTATCAGGGATTACATCTACAACTCCATGACTACGCATGATGCACATTATCAAGCATGGGGTGTTAATATAACAGTAACATGAAATAATGTGATATGGTATGCAACTAGATATATAATAAATGATACGGATGCGAACGGATATCGGAAAACGGTAAAACTGTAATATGGATGCACAATACCATAAACATGCAATATTCTTATTAATATAGATGCGAGTATAATAATATAGCCTGTATCAAGCTAACTTGTATGCAACCAGATATGTAATTAATGATATGGATGCGTACAGATATCCGAAAATAGTAAAATAATAATATGGATGTACAATGCATTCAACATATGATATTTTTATTCATTTGGATGCAAAATATGTATCATAGTATGTAGCAAGGTAAACTTGCTTGATCGGATCTCATGACGGGTGCGTACGGCACGTCCGACGTCGGGTAAACGTCGCAATACACACACGGCGTCCGAATGATCTAGCACGTGTGTTTCATCTCGAACATACTTACGGAGTTGAGATACATGAAACACGTCATAAACACTCGCCAAAGATGGTGGTAAAGCTAATCGATAAGCCACTTCTCCAACACGCTCAATAATCTCGAAAGGTCCCACGAATCGAAGACTAAGCTTGTCTCGACTCCCAAAACGAATCACTCCTCTAGTCGGTGATATCTTCAAGAATACAAGATCACCAATAGCGAACTCTAGAGGTCTTCTCGATGTATCGGCCCAATCCTTCTACCGATCCTGTGCTGCCTTCATGTGATTCCGGATAGTATTAACCTTCTCTACTGTTTGCACGATCAAATCTGGTCCCAACAATATTCGTTCTCCAACATCGTCCCAACAAACAGATAAGCGACACTTGCGACCATACAATACTTCGAATGGAGCCATCTGAATAGTCGTCTGAAAGCTGTTATTGTACGAAAACTCCACCAAGTGTAGATGATTCTCCCATGAACCCTTGAAGTCTAACATGAAGGCTCTCAACACGTCTTCAAGAGTTAGGATCATTCTCTCTGACTGGCCATCGGTTTGAGGATGATAAGCTGTGCTAAACTTCAATCATGTCCCCAAACTTTCCTGTAAGCTCCTCCAGAAGTGTGATAAGAATCGGGTATCACGATATGAAACGATGCTCACAGATACTCCATGCAATCTCACAATCTCCTGCATGTACCGTTCTGCTAACGCTTCCGTCGACTGACCAACTCGAAATGGTATGAAATGAGCTGCCTTGGTCAATCGATCAATGCATTATTGCCCTTTGGACTCCGCGGTAAAGCTGTCACGAAATCCATGGTTATATGTTCCCACTTCCACTGAGCAATCGGAAGTGGTTGCAATAAACCAGTAACCCTTTGATGTTCAGCCTTAACTTGCTGACACACCAAGCACTTCTCTACAAAACGAGCAATCTCCCTTTTCATGCCTTCCTTCCAGAAATGCTGTCGTAGATCACGGTACATCTTCATTCCTCCTGGATGTACAGAATATGCGAAACTATGTGCCTCCTTCATAACTTCTTCACGAATGTCTCCTTTCGGCACACACAAACGGCTACCAAATCGCAACGAACCATCTTCATGAATCAACAATTCCGTTCGAAGTCCTACTTCAACCTGTTCTCAAAACTTTTGCATTCTTGGGTCCTGTGACTGCCCTGCTTTAATATTATCGATCAATGATGACTGTACTTGCAGCTGCTTCAACTGTCCTGAAGAATGCGGTAACACAATCTCCAACTCGAATCTCCGAAAATCTTCGATAAGCTCCTTCTGTGCAGTCAATATCCGAATTGCTGGCAACCGACTAAGCGCATCTGGCACTACATTAACTTTCCCCGGATGGTACTTAAGATCAAGATCACAGTCAGCTATTAGCTCCAGCCATCTACACTGCCTCATATTGAGCTCTTTCTGTGTAAACACGTACTTTAAGCTTTTGTGATCGGTGAATACTTCGACTCTTTCGCCTGATTGTTTGTTAGTTTTGTGTACGTGCTTTTAACTTTAAGAGAATACCGCAATCAAGACGGTGTCGCTTGGTAGCTAGTCGGTTGAGTACGGGTCGATCCACAGGGAAATGGTGATGTTTCTTTAAGTTCTAACGAGTTAAGTCTTATGTTTGGTAGGGTTTTGTTTTGAAATCTAAGAATGAGATTAATTTGATTTAAATTCTTGCTAGGATTAGGATTAGGTTAGTTTGGAATAGGGATTATACTCATTGCTTTTAATGCCCTAGTTAAGAATATAGGTGTTAGGGTAATAGTCAACAAAGGGGATTTAGTACGACTAGGAAGAAACGCAGTTTCTTCCTTTTGGTCCTTGTCCGTCCTTTCTTGGCTCTTAGCCTTAATCTCCAATTAATTCAACCACGGCTGGTCTAACTAGGGAATCACCACTATCATGTAGGATAGGGTGCCGTAGTGAGTTGTGTGTGGTTGGATTAAAAAGAGTCCGTATATGCCCTAAAAAGACAGCCGAAAATACTTCTAATTTTCAATGTAGTCACGACACTCACATTATAGTTTTGTTGTTCATGAGCAACATGTGCATTTTGTGGGTGACTGGGATTTTTCAATGGTTGAGATGGAAGCTTCCCCTTCTCTCGCTCGCTTAAAGCAGTATTCAGTTGTGCAATTTGGGCTTCAATGGTTTTGATACTTTGCCCATGTGATGCAGTGTGTTGCACCAAAGACTGAATGGAAGACTGGATGTTGGCTGAAAATTGAGTTGATTGTTTTAACGCATCCAGATTTCGTTCTAGCGAGAAAACCTTATCGTTATTTGGCTGAACAAAATTGTTTTGAGAAAAAGAGTTGTTTGGTGCAAAATTGTTCATTTGATTTTGGTAAGGTTGGGGTTGGAAAGGTTGCTAATATTGAGTTTATTGAGGTGCTTGTTGTTGAGGTGGAGGCCTCTGGAAATTATTGTTGCCTTGGAATTGTTGTTGTTGATTTTGATTCCAAGCAAAATTGGGGTGGTTCCTCCAACCAGGATTGTAAGTTGAAAAGTATGGATCATTTCTTTGTCTTTGCTGAAAGGCAGCATTGACTTGATCCTGTCCTTTTGCAGGTGGGTTGTAAGGACACTCTTCGGTCAAATGGGATGGATCCAAACAACAAGCGCATATAGTGTGAGGGGGTAAAGCAGGGGCGGGAGAAAGCGACGAGAATTTGCTCTCAATTGCTTCTAATTTTCATGTAATTGCGGCAATTTCGTCTTTCATTGCAATTGACATATCAAGTTGGTGAACACTTGCCCTAGACGGACCAGATGAAGTAGATGAAGTGGACGAAGAGGTCTGTCTAGTGCTTTCCCACTGAAGTGTTTATTCAGCAAGATCGTCGAGAAATTGCCAAGCTTTCTCGTCAGATTTGGTTAGGAAGTGACCTTGACAAATGGTTTCCAGCAACTGCTTAGTTGCTGGGTTCAGTCCTTCGTATAAAGTTTGGCAAAGTTGCCATCTTTCAATACCGTGATGAGGGCACTGAACAAGAAGGTCTTTAAATCGTTCGAAACACTTCCAAAAAGGTTCGGAAGGAAGCTGGAAAAATTGGTTAATTTCATTACGAATTCTCACGGTCTTGTGATGTGGGTAAATTTTTTTAAGAAATGCCTTAACGAACTCTTCCCAACTGTTTATGGAATGCGATGCAGTACTATATATCCACTTTTCAGCTAGGTCACATAGAGTGAAGGGAATTACTCCTAGCCTTATAACATCATCGGATAGTTGGGTGGTCTTCATCATTGCACAAACATTCTGGAATTTGTTAATGAAGATATAGGCATCTTCGGATTCCAGCCCATGAAATTTGGGCAACATGTTGATGAAGTGGGGCTTAATTTCGAAATTGTCTAGCAGACATGGATCAAAAGCACCTATTTATTTGTAATATGATTAAGAATGGGCGATATAATAATGCAAAATTCTGATATGACCAATAAACAGTGTCTCCAAATCTTCAAAGCGAAAATCACTGCTGTAAGCTCCAGATCATGAGTTGGGTAATTCTTCTCATGGGTCTTCAACTGTCTCGATGCGTAGGCTATAACCTTCCCATGCTGCATCAAAACACATCCCGAATCTTTCCCAGACGCGTCGCTGTGAATCACCAAACCTCTGGAACCGTCTGGTATGGTCAAAATAGGAGTGGTTATTAACCTTTGCTTCAACGCCTCAAAAGCTGATGCACAACCATCCGTCCATTTGAACGGTACCTCCTTCCGTGTACGTTTAGTCAAACGCTCAGCCAATCGAGCAAAATTCTCCACGAATCTTCTGTAGTATCCTGCAAGTCCCAGAAAACTTCTGATCTCCGCTATATTTCTCGGAATCGGCCAATCTTGAACTGCTGCAATCTTCTCGGGATCAACGGCGATTCCATCTCCGGATACGATGTGCCCAAAATACCTCACTTCTTCAAGCCAAAACTCGTGCTTGCTCATCTTTGCATATAATCTTTCTTGCTTCAACGTCTGCAGTGCGATCTTCAAGTGTTCTGCATGCTCTTTTAGGCTCCTCGAGTAGACCAGAATATCATTGATGAACACCACTATAAACTGGTCCAAGAACGGTGAAAAGATTCGGTTCATCAAGTCTATAAATATCGCCGGTGCATTCGTGACTCCAAATAGCATCACTAAACACTCGTAATGTCCATATTGAGTTCAGAACGCAGTCTTGCAGATATCCTATGATTTAACTCGAACTTGATGATGTCTGGATAGCAAATCCAGCTTCGAGAATACCCTCTCACCACTGAGTTTCTCGAACAATTCGCTAATGCGAGAGATCGGTTACTTGTTCTTAATAGTCACCCGGTTTAATTCTCAATAATCGATGCACATTCTCCTTGTGCCATCTTTCTTCTTGACTAGAAGAACTGGAGCTCCCCACGGTGAATTACAGCTGCGAATCCAACCCTTCTCAAGCAATTTAGTAACCTGCTTCTTCACTTCTGTAAGTCTACGGTAGCGCCCCGGCCGTCTGTCCGAGGCCAAAATGCGGAAACGAAAAACTTTTTCTAAACTAGAAACCGGCGCTATCGCAGACTTTAATCTCGGATCGAACCATTAACTTACAACTAGCAACTAGAGAAAAGGTTGGAAAGCTATACCGATCGATCCGTGTCCTTCGGTCTTTGGCCACCATCCCAAGCTCCTCGCGGCATCTCCGATCTCCGGACTTCTCGTCGGAAAGGGCACCACATCTTTGAGTCTTTTTACGGGCTTCCGTTTCGTCCGAAGCAACTCGGGCATGAAGTTCGCTAGCCGACGTGTCCAAGGCGATGTAGAGAATGCGTGTAATCATTTTGTCTCATGCATCCATTGATTCTCATCACATGAGAGTGTATGGATGGAGGTTAGAGATGATGCCATTAATGAAGATTGTGAGCTAGAGGAAGAAGAAGAAGAAGAGCCATTTTCTTTCTTTTGTTATCCTTGAAAAATAAGAGAGTGTTCACAAAAAAATACAAGAGTAAACTCTATCATGGCTGCCCTTCTCTCTCTTCCTCTCATTTCAAACCACAAATCAATCAAATAATGTGACATTAGCACAAGAAAAGAGACCATGAGTCACTAATGAAGTCTATGTCACATTAAATGCACAAAATGATGATTTAAGCTCACAATTTCCATTTGCAAACATTAATCCAAATGTTTGCAATAATAAAAAGATACAGCAACATCTAAAGTAAACTCGTGACGGATCACAAGAATACCCCTTACCTGTATATACATACCTGCATCCGCATTCCGACTGAATGCGAATGCGATGAGACGAAAGTAATCCAATAAATCTAATACTAGGATCCGGCTTAAACCAAAGCCCACTAGTATGATCCGTCCAATCATGATCCGTGCACTACTGCACGTATATGATCGAACCCTGCCATAATACCATACGGCCTCTACAACGTTTCGCCCGAAACTTGAAACTGTCTGTGGGGGACTCTAAAGACTCGTCAATACTCTGGCTGTGGATTTAACCACCAGCATGTCAGTGGTACTAGCCGTACGTAACGGGCTACCAGGTATTGACCAAAAGGGAGGTCGATGAGCGAACTCATCCTGACACCCTACTGAGCTTGTCAGTGACAATATCCGTACAGTCCGGTCCGTTCGTCTATGAGAATCGTATGTCGGGCCTAGGGGGTTGATAAAAGTCAGACCCCCAAAAGCGGTACAAGTCGTGTCGGAGTGTAACCCAGAACACCCTGAGATACTACTGGAATACCTACCAGTAAATCTCCTGCCTTGGCCAAGGACTTCGTGTAATGGCTCTCCTAGACACGACGCGATCTCACCCCCAATACTAGGAGAGATGAAACCCCTGCCGATCCACTCACTACCTCCATGTGGCTCGGGACTGTACCCAACTAAAACCTGTTTGCACGACTCCTTTGAGCCGTGGTAGGGTAGTAATCATAGCACAGTGGGAACTCACAATGTAGGGTGTTTTTCGTCACCCCATTGAGATGGGAATACGCGCGCGCTTGTCAAGCACATTATAGATTCCCCCTGCCTAGGGTAGGCCGGGGTTTAATGATTGTGGGGATCCGAATCTCCGGCAGCCGCGGACTAAACTGCCGTTAATTACACCTCACCTTGGGAGCGAGGGAACCTCCGATTGACGGGTTAAACTGGTCATGCGAACTCAATGTGCAGTGTTGTGTTTTGAAGGGGTTTTGGATATATCGGGACGCCGCAGAGTTTTTACGAGGGTCCCGCTACCCGGATAGCGGGCTGGGGGTCAAGGGGGCTAGCAGCCCCCTTGCGGGGTGCGGGGCAGCGCCCCGTTAGAAATTTTTTTCTGACAGGGACAGTGTCGTGGAGTATGTATGTGTGTACATATGTATACATATGTATATATATAAAAATGGGGGAAAAGGCATCCAAAGGATGCGTGGGGCCAGCGCCAGCGCATTGAGCGCAAGAGCGCTACGTGTCTGCATGTAGGCACTCGGGCGCTAGCGCACTGAGAGCTAGCGCGCCACGTGTCAGCACGTGGGCACTCGGGCGCTAGCGCTCTAAGCGCAAGAGCGCTAGCGCACTACGTGTCAACACGTGGGCGCTCGAGCGCTAGCGCTCTGAGCGGAAGCGCGCTAGCGCTATGAGTGTCAGCACGTGGGGGCTCATGCGCTAGAGCGCTAGCGCACCACGTGTCAGCATGTGGGCGCTCGAGCAGCAAAAGAGACTTGGTCCCTTCAACGGGAGTTGTACTCTCAGAAAGGAGCACTTATATACATACATACATACATATATATATATATATATATATATATATATATATATATATATATATATATATATGAGGAGTTAAACTCCTAAGATGTTTTAAAGCTGATGAAGGGCTTCTCCCCTTGAGCCCTAGTTCTTCCCCAAAGTGGGATTTCTAGAGATGGGTCTCCTTCTTCTTCCTTTGTTGGCCGGATCTTGAAGGTCAAAAGATGTGAGATCTAAAAATCTCTCCTTTCTGAGATCTGATGGCAGATCTGAGTTCTCTTTTATGGGTTTTGTGGTGAAAAACTATTTAGTTTTGGAAAAGAAAGAGTAAAACTCTTAATTTAATTCAAAAGAAATGAGAAAGTTTAGAATCTTGGAGAAGGAGCAGGAGGCACACAGAACCCTATTTTTTTGGGGGAATGAAAATTGTATTGTTTTATTCATCATCATGTTGCCTTATATAGGCTTACATATTTATATATAGCCCCTTGGGCTTTACAAAATGGCATTTGCCCATCCCATGGCTCATGTGCCATTTCTTTTTGCACATAAACCATGAGCTTACAAAGATTTGGCTTTATGCCCATTTTGTTTACATTCATACATAAAAAATTACAAAAAAATTATTTATTACATGACTTCATTTTGGCATGGGGGAGGGCCGGCCGCTTCATGTTCAGACTCGACCTGGGCATGGGCCCGCCTGACCTGGGCTTGGGCCCACTTGGCTTGGGGTTGACCTTGACTTTGACTCGGTCGACCAGGGTGCAAATTTTGACCCCAATGAAGTGCCCCCCATCAATAAACGAACACCGCGCATGTGAGTTGTGTGCATGAAATTGATGGATCTTGGGACTTCGAGGTGGAACATCGTTCCAGAGGTGGAGCATCATCCCGGGGAGCATGATTCCCGGGGATCGGAGCATTATTCCGATTTGCGGAGCATAATTCCAGGGTTCAGAGCATCATTTCGAAGTGCGGAGCATGATTCCCAAGGACGGAGCATAATTCCGAGGATCGGAGCATCATTCCGAAGGGCGGAGCATGATTCTAGAGATCGGAGCATCATTCCGAAGGGCAGAGCATGATTCCAAGGATCGGAGCATCATTCCGAAGAGCGGAGCATGATTCCACGGATCAGAGCATCCTTCCGAAGCACGGAGCATGATTCCAAGGATCGAAGCATCATTCCGAAGAGCGGAGCATGATTCCAGGGATCGGAGCATCATTCCGAAGAGCGGAGCATGATTCCAGGGGATCGGAGCATCCATCCGAAGCACGGAGTATGATTCCAAGGATCGGAGCATCATTCCGATGAGCAGAGCATAATTCCAGGGTCGGAGTATCCCTCAGGGAGCATGATTCCCGGGGATCGGAGCATCATTCCGATTTGCGGAGCATAATTCCAAGGATCCGGAGCATCTTTCCGAAGGGTGGAGCATGATTCCAAGGATCGGAGCATCATTCCGAAGAGCGGAGCATGATTCCAGGGTTCGGAGCATCATTCCGAAGAGCGGAGCATGATTCCAGGGTTTGGAGCATCATTCCGAAGAGCGGAGTATGATTCCAGGATTCGGAGCATCTTTCCGAAGGGTGGAGCATGATTCCAAGGATCGGAGCATCATTTTGAAGAGCGAAGCATCATTCCAGGACTCGGAGCATCATTCCGAAGGGTGGAGCATGATTCTAAGGATCGAAGCATCATTCCGAAGAGCGGAGCATGATTCCAGGATTGGGAGCATCATTCCGAAGAGCGGAGCATCATTCCAGGATTCGGAGCATCATTCCGAAGAGCAGAGCATGATTCCAAGGATCCGGAGCATCTTTCCAAAGGGTGGAGCATGATTCCAAGGATCGGAGCATCATTCCGAAGAGCGGAGCATGATTCCAGGGTTCGGAGCATCATTCCGAAGAGCGGAGCATGATTCCAGGATTCGGAGCGTCTTTCCAAAGGGTGGAGCATGATTCCAAGGATCGGAGCATCATTCCGAAGAGCGGAGCATAATTCCAGGATTCGGAGCATCATTCCGAAGGGTGGAGCATGATTCCAAGGATCGGAGCATCATTCCGAAGAGCGGAGCATAATTCCAGGATTCGGGGCATCATTCCGAAGGGTGAAGCATGATTCCAAGGATCGGAGCATCATTCCGAAGGGCGGAGCATGATTCCAGGGATCGGAGCATCATTCCGATGAGTGGAGCATGATTCCAAGGATCAGAGCATCATTGCGAAGGGCGGAGCATGATTCCAGGGGATCGGAGCATCATTCCGATGAGCGACAGACATTCTGACCGAAGCATAATTTCGATGCAGAGGTTGATTCCCAGGCGAAGCATAATTCCGATAGGGAAGGCAAGCACTCCGAGGTGAAGCATGATTTCGACATGGAGTACATTCTGAGATGGAGCATGATTCCGACGCAGAGCTTGCTGGTTGACCTGATTCCGAGGCGGGGCTTAATTCCGACGAGGAGGTCGCTGGTTGATTCCGAGCCGAAGCATATTTCCGACAGGGAAGGCAGATACACCGAGGCGAAGCGTGATTTCGACACGGGGTGCACATTCTGAGACGAAGTATGATTCCGATACAGAGCTTGCAGGTTGACTTGATTCCGAGGCGGAGCATAATTCCGACCAGGAGGTCGTTGGTTGATTCCGAGCCGAAGCATAATTCCGACAGGGAAGGCAGATACACCGAGGCGAAGCTTGATTTCGACGCTGTTGGGGTAAAAATTTACACCCCCGTTTACCGAGTCAAAGTCAAGGTCAACCCCAAGCCAGGTGGGCCCAAGCCCAGGTCAAGCGGGCCCATGCCCAAGTCGAGCCCGCGGTCAGCCTCCCCATGCCAACAACAAAATAATGTAATAAATAATTTTTATGTAATTTTTTATACATGAATGTATGCAAAATGGGCATAAAGCCGATATTTTGTAAGCCCATGGCTTATGTGCAAAAATGAAATGGCACATGAGCCATGGGATAGGCAAAATGCCATTTTGTGAAGCCCAAGGGGCTATATGTAAAAACGTAAGCCTATAAAGGCAACATGATGAATAAAAAAATAATAATACTTTCATTCTCTCAAAAACCTAGGGTTTGTATTTCTTTTCCTTTTCTGAAGGTCTCAAATCTTCTTCTTTCTTCTGAATTAAATCAAGAGTTTTACTCTTCCTTTTAAAAAACAAAATAGTTTTTCACCACCAAACCCACAAAGGGGAACTTGGATCTGTCTTTAGATCCCCAAAAGGAGAGATTTTGAGATCTCACATCTCTTGATCTTCAAGATCCAGCTAACAAAGGAGGAAGAAGAACCCCTTTCACTAAACCCAAAAAAAAACACACTCAGGAGTCCAACTCCTCTCTGATTTCTTTTCCGAGAAATTTTTTTAGGCTAAAAGCCTCTTTTTCTCGCCGGCACTCAAGCGCAGAGCGCCCGCGTGCCGACACGTGGCGCGCTTGCGCTCAAGCGCTCAACGTTCGAGCGCAAAGCGCCCACGTGCCGACACGTGGCGCGCTTGCGCTCGAGCGCAAGTCGCCCCGGTACCGACACGTGGCGCGCTTGCGCTCAAGTACAAGCGCTCAGGCGCAAGTCGCCCCTGTGCCGACACGTGGCGCACTTGCGCTCAAGCGCCCAGCGCTCAGGCGCAAGTCACCCCTGTGCCGACACGTGGCGCACTTGCGCTCGAGCGTCAGGCGCTGAAGCGCAAAGTACCCACGTACCGACACGTGGCGTGCGTGTGCTCAAGCGCAGAGCACCCACGTGCCGACACGTGGCACTCTAGCGCCTGAGCGCACAGCACCTGGGCGCACAGCGCCCAAGGTGCTGCCCCCACGCATCCTTTGGATGTCTTTTCTTCTTTTTTTCTTCTTATATATATACATACATACATATATATATATACATATATATACATATATGCACACACACATACACCACGACACTGTCCCTGTTAGAAAAAAAATTTCTAACGGGGCGCTGCCCCGCACCCCACAAGGGGGCTGCTAGCCCCCTTGACCCCCAGCCCGCTATCCCGGTAGCGGGACCCCCGTGAAAACTCTACGTGGCTCCCGATATATCCAAACCCCCCTTCCAAAACAACACGCACGTACAATGCACAATGAGTTCACATGACCAGTTTAACCCGTTAATCGGAGGTTCCCTCGCTCCAAAGGCGAAGGGTAATTAACAACAGCTTAGTCCGCGGCTGCCGGAGATTCGGATCCCCACAATCATTAAACCCTAGCCTACCCTAGGCAGGGGGAATCTGTAGTACGCCTGACAAGCGCACGCGTATTCCTATCTCAATGGGGTGACGAAAAATACCCTACAGATTCTGGCACGCCCGGTGGGACCAATCTCTCCTCCCATATTTCGGGTTAAGCATTCATGCGAACTCAATCATTATACATACCTGTATTTATACTAAAATAATGCTCTTTCATGCATATTTTCAAGCAATCACCTTTCGACGATGTCTTCGATGATGAACTCAGCTCCCGTCTCCTACACAATGAACATAGACTCCAGGACGGTCCTTCCGGCCAGTCTCGGGCGACAATGGGAGGAGCCGCTGCTACCATTCGGCTCTATTATGTTCATACCTGTTGGCGCCATCCCGGCTCCTCAAGCCCCGGTGGCAGACAAACCGGTCTCGAAAGGCAGGAGACCAAATGTGGTGGTCGTGAAGGCACCTCAGCCCAAGCGCAAGTCTGTTTCCGAACGACTCTCCATGGCCCCAGCTGGGGGCAAGGCCATCAACACCAACAAAGCTACAACGCGTCCCGAGCAAGCTCCAGCGGTGCCCTTGACCACTGCTTGCTCGGGTGTCTTCTCTAAGCTCCCCTCTGATCAACTCACAATGGCTTCCCGGATAGCGAATGCCCGCAAAGCCTTCAAAATCAAGAAGCTGAGGGAGAAAAGGCTCAGATATAGAGCCAACAAAAGGGCTAGGGCTCCTGCCAGGCTAAACCTCATGAGGTTTGAAGAACAGGGTTACCCCGCCGAAGATGAGGAAATGGCTGGGTATGTGGTCCACACTGTCTACATGGTGGGCATGCGCAGTAAGACGAAGGACGGGGCCAACACATCTCAAATCCAATCTGGCTTGAATGTGGTTGCAGCTGCCCAAGAACAGCCACCTCCGCTAGATGATGAAAACCCTCTAGATGAGGATGATAGGCAAAAAGAACCTTCGATCCATGAGGAGTCGGACTCGGAAAGTGAAGAGGAGCCAATCTTCCGTCCCAAGAATGCAGAACAGCAACTTCTCCAAGAGCTCCGAAAACAGCTCAGAAGCAAAGACAAGGAGATGGCCAAACTTTACTCCAAAATTGACGACTTGACGAACGTCGTCTTGCAGCTCACGGCCCGACTTGCCTCTCAGCCGCCCAATCAAGCGCAGGGCTCTGCTCGTGAACCGGGAAACGGTGTCCCAACGCAGCCGACGCCTATTCCCTTAAATCCAAAGGTGGGCGGACCGCATGAAAGTCAATCGCATCCTATCTCAGGAAATGTCTTGGCTACTGATGACAGTAGCCCGCTAACTCAAGATCAAATCATGGATTTGGTTGCCAGCAAAGTCAAAACATTGGTGGCCGAAGCCGAAGCGCAAAAAGATGTTAGCAGTAGCGGGAGACCATATCCTGCTCAGTATGATCTGGTAGAATTTCCTAGCGGCTATGTCATCCCCAAATTCGGAAGATTCGATGGGACGGGAAATGCGAATCAGCACATCGCCCACTTCAAAGCCTCATGCGGGAACACTGGGGGCAACAATGCGCTTCTCCTCCGCCAGTTCGTTAATAGCTTGACCGATATTGCTTTCGACTGGTATGCGAGCATACCGAATGGCTCCGTCACAACTTTCGTCCAAATGGAGTCTCTGTTTCGGGTTCATGAGCGTCAGCGATAAGATCACCATTGCCGAGCACGTAAGAACCAAGCCAAAGAACAACGAAAGCAGCACGGATTTTATAACCCGATGGCGCAATCTCTCCGTCAAATGTGAACCGCCGATAAAGCAGGACCAATCTGTCAGTCTCCTTGTCGGAAATCTCAACAATTGGATGGCCCTGTTTCTATGCACCGCGGGTCTCAAAACATTCCAAGAGCTGACCAGGAAAGTTCAGATGCTGGAGCGCTCAAAGCAGGAGTCCTCCTCGGATTCCCAAAATAACAATAAGTCCTGGAGAAACCGAAAGGACGATAATCGCAAAGGCGGAAACTCCGATGACTCTGAATCTTTCAACACTTCGGCTAACCGAAATAAGCAAGGGATGAGCGGGCCTAGCGCCAACCAGCATTGGAAGCCAATGTTCGGAGAGGGAGGAGCATCTCCACTGAAAGAGAAGCTGGAAAAAGGTCTATTCCTTCAGAAGGGACAAAATCCGTAAAATATTCAAAGACGCCATGAAGAACGGTCTACAACTGCCAGAGTCAAAAAGACCGCAGGAAGCGAATATGACCGACGACCCCAAATACTGCCCCTATCATAGAGTGATAGGTCATGCCATTGAGGACTGCTTCGTCTTCAAAGATTGGGTCGGAAAACAATACAAGGCAAGAACTGTCTAAAGGCGTGTTAACAAACAGTCCAGCTGCGACCGCCAATTTCATACAAACGGAGACCGAAGTTCTTCGTGAAACTGATTCTCTCAGATATCCGCCTCTCTCTGAAAACAATCGACCACCACGTCATTAAACTGTGAACAATCGACCACTACGTCATTAAACTGGGAACAGTCGACCACCACGTCATTAAACTGGGAACAATAGACCGCTAAGTCTTTAAACTGTGAACAGTTGACCTCTAAGTCGTTAAACTGGGAATGTAAAAAAAAATGTAAATAAACAAAATATGTGTAAATGAAAGAAAAATAAAGAAAAGCCAAAATGATGGGGCAACTTGCAATAAAAATCAGCGAGTAAAAATAAAAATGAAAATAAAGCCGAAATGATGGGGCAACCGCGAATAAAAGCCGAAATGATGGGGCAATCGCGATCTTCGCGATAAGAAAAGCTGAAATGATAAAGCAATCGCGGTAAAACAAAAAAAAAAAACAAAAAAAAACAAAAGAAAACGGCGAATGATGAGTCGCTCCTGGTACCATATTCCAGTACAGTGATGCAGACGCCAACCAAAATCCAGTTTCCCAAAATTCTTCCAGCCCTACGGCCAGTCCCCAAATTGACTACCGTATACAATCCACGGGCTTAAATAATTCTCATCATACTCATGCCCCACCATAATCACCAGTTACGCGGAAGGTCTCCGCCTTTGGAATTATGCTCCATTGAGAAGACCCACTCATGTGTCCTCACGATACATGAGAAGAACAAATCTTTGTGGGATCCTTACGACTCGTAAGGGAAAAACACATTTAGGAGTCCTCACGACTCCTAAGGAGAAAATACACCTGCGGGATCCTTACGACTCGTAGGGTGAAAATGCTTTTATGGGACCCTCACGGCCCGTAAAATTGAAAAGCCTCAGGCGATAGGGATCTAAACCTGTCTCCTAAGCCATCGCTCCCCAATCCCCAAGTGGCGAATGATGAGTCGCTCCTGGTACCATATTCCAGTGAAGCGATGCAGACGCCAACCAAAACTCAAATCCCTAGGTGGCGAATGATGAGTCGCTCCTGGTACCATATTCCAGTGCAGCGATGCAGACATGCAGACGCCAACCAAATTCCAAATCCCATATCCCAAACGGCGAATGATGAGTCGCTCCTGGTACCATATTCCAGTGCAGCGATACAGACGCCAACCAAATTCCAAATCCCATACCCAACGGCGAATGATGAGTCTTTCCTGGTACCATATTCCAGTGCAGCGATTCAGACGCCAACAAAGTCCCGAAATTTTTATGGCCCTACGGTCTGGATCATACATCCTGCAAAACCGTACACAATCCACGGGCGTAAAACAATTCCAATCTCTCCAAAAATAATAAAATAAAAATAAAAAAAGGTATGTCCATAAGCAAAATGGGCACAGATGAAAACCCGAAAGGGCTCCGTGAGTGAAAATAGCAGGACTGCCGGCGAGTTTGTGAAAACCCGAAAGGGCGCAAACTCGTGAGAAAGAGATGATATGCACTCACAAGGTCCTTTCGACTTTATGAGGAGAAAATTCCCGCGTGAGATCCTTACGACTCACAAAGGAGTAACACACTTAGGAGTCCCCACGACTCCCAAGGAGAAAATACACTTACGGGATCCTTACGACCCGTAGGGAGAAAATGCTTTGTGAGACCCTTACGGCTCACAAAATTGAAAAGTCTTAGGTGATAAGGACCTAAAACCTGTCTCCTAAGCCATCGCTTCCTGATAAGCAAGCACAAATGATGATTTGCTCCTAGTACCATATTCCAGTGTAGCGATACTGATGCCAACCAAAAACCAATTTCCAAGCCCTCCCGGGGCAAATGATGAGTTGCTCCTGGCATTATTCCAGTGCAGCAATGCAGATGCCAAAAAAAACCAATTCCCAAATCCTCTCATGACAAATGATGATTCGCTCCTGGTACCATATTCCAGTGTAGCGATGCTGATGTCAACCAAAATCAAATCAAACCAACAACCTCTACGGCGGAATCATGCTCCGTCCCAGAATTTACCCCGTGTCGAAATGATACTTCGCCTCGGGATATCTACCTTCCCTGCCGGAATTATGCTCCGCCTCGGAATCAAGTCAGCCAACAAGCTCTGCGCCGGAATCATGCTCCGTCTTAGAACGTACCCCATGTCGAAATCATGCTTCGCCTCGGGATATCTACCTTCCCTGCTGGAATTATGCTCCGCCTCGGAATCAAGTCAGCCAACAAGCTCTGCGCCGGAATCATGCTCCATCTTAGAACGTACCCCGTGTCGAAATCATGCTTCGCCTCGGGATATCTAACTTCCCTGCCGGAATTATGCTCCGCCTCGGAATCAAGTCAACAAACAAGCTCTGCACCGGAATCATGCTCCGTTTCAGAATGTACCCCGTGTCGAAATCATGCTTCGCCTCGGAGTATTTGCCTTCTCTGTCGGAATTATGCTTCGCCTGGGAATCAACCTCTGCATCGAAATTATGCTTCGGTTAGAATGTTTGTCACCCTTCGGAATGATGCTCCGAATCCTGGAATTATGCTCCGCTCTTCGGAATGATGCTCCGAATCATGGAATTATGCTCCGCTCTTCGGAATGATGCTCCGATCCTTGGAATCATGCTCCGCTCTTCGGAATGATGCTCCGAATCCTGGAATTATGCTCCGCTCATCGGAATGATGCTCCGATCCCTGGAATCATGCTCCGCTCTTCGGAATGATGCACCGATCCTTGGAATCATGCTCCGCTCTTCGGAATGATGCTCCGAATTCTGAAATTATGCTCCGCTCTTCGGAATGATGCTTCGAATCCTTGAAATCATGCTCCGCTCTTCGGAATGATGCTCCGAATCCTGGAATTGTGCTCCGCTTTTCGGAATGATGCTCCGGATCCTTGGAATCATGCTCCGCTCTTCAGAATGATGCTTCGAATCCTGGAATTTTGCTCCACTCTTCGGAATGATGCTCTGAATCCTGGAATCATGCTCCGCTCTTCGGAATGATGCTCCGGATCCTTGGAATCATGCTCCGCTCTTCGGAATGATGCTCCGAATCCTGGAATTATGCTCCGCTCTTCGGAATAATGCTCCGGATCCTTGGAATCATGCTCCGCTCTTCAGAATGATGCTCCGAATCCTAGAATCATGCTTTGCTCTTCGGAATGATGCTTCGAATCCTGGAATTATGCTCCGCTCATCCGAATGATGCTCCGATCCCTGGAATCATGCTCCGCTCATCGGAATGATGCTCCGATCCCCGGGAACCATGCTCCCCGAAGGATACTCCGAACCCTGGAATTATGCTCCGCGCTTCGGAATGATGCTACGATCTCCTCCGATCTCTGGAATCATGCTCCGCGCTTCGGAAGGACACTCCGACCTTGGAATTATGCTCCGTGAATCGGAATGATGCTCCGATCCCCGGGAATCATGCTACCCGAGGGATACTCCGACCCCGGAATTATGCTCCGCGAATCAGAATGATGCTCCGATCCCCGGGAATCATGCTCCCCGGGATGATGCTTCACCTCCGGAATGATGTTCCACCTCGAAGTTCAGCATCAAGATCCATCAATTTCATGCACACAATTCAAATGTACGGTGTGCATTTATTGATGGGGGGCACTTTGTTGGGGTAAAAATTTACAGCCCTGTTGACCGAGTCAAACTCAAGGTCAACCCCAAGCCAGGTGGGCCCAAGCCCAGGTCAAGCGGGCCCATAACCAAGTCGAGCCCGCGGCCAGCCTCCCCATGCCAACAACAAAATCATGTAATAAATAATTTTTATATAATTTTTTATACATGAATGTATGAAAAATGGGCATAAAGTCGACATTTTGCAAGCCCATGGCTTATGTGCAAAAATGAAATGGCACATGAGCCATGGGATAGGTAAAATGCCATTTTGTGAAGCCCAAGGGGCTATATGTAGAAACGTAAGCCTATAAAAGGCAACATGATGAATAAAAAAATAATAATACTTTCATTCTCTCAAAAACCTAGGATTTGTATTTCTTTCCCTTTTCTGAAGGTTTCAATCCTTCTTCTTTCTTCTGAATTAAATCAAGAGTTTTACTCTTCCTTTTCAAAAACAAAATAGTTATTCACCACCAAACCCACAAAGGGGAACTTAGATCTGTCTTTAGATCCCAAAAAGGAAAGATTTTGAGATCTCACACCTCTTAATCTTCAAGATCCAGTTAAGAGAGGAGGAAGAAGAAGAACCCCTTTCACTAAACCTAAAAAAAAAACACACTCAGGAGTCCAACTCCTCTCTGATTTCTCTTCCGAGAAATTTTTTTAGGCTAAAACCCTCTTTTTCTCGCCGGCGCTCAAGCGCAGAGCGCCCGCGTGCCGGCACGTGGCGCGCTTGCGCTCGAGCGCTCAACGTTCGAGCGCAAGTCGCCTCGGTGCCGACATGTGGCGCGCTTGCACTCGAGCGCGAGCGCAAGTCGCCCCGGTTCCGACACGTGGCGCGCTTGTGCTCAAGCACAAGCGCTCAGGCGCAAGTCGCCTCCATGCCGACACGTGGCGCGCTTGCGCTCAAGCGCCCAGCGCTCAAGCGCAAGTCGCCTCCATGCCGACACGTGGCGCACTTGCGCTCGAGCGTCAGGCGCTGAAGCGCAAAGCACCCACGTGCCGACACGTGGCGAGCTTGCGCTCAAGCGCCCAGTGCTCAAGCGCAGAGCGCCCACGTGCCGACACGTGGCACCTAGCGCCTGAGCGCACAGCACCTGGGCGCACAACGCCCAATGTGCTGCCCCCACGCATCCTTTGGATGCCTTTTCTTCTTCTTTTTCTTCTTATATATATACATACATATATATATATACATATATATACATATGTGCACACACACATACACCACAACACTGTCCATGTTAGAAAAAAATTTTCTAACGGGGCGCTGCCCCGCACCCTACAAGGGGGATACTAGCCCCCTTGACCCCCTGCCCACTATCCGGGTAGAGGGACCCCCGTGAAAACTCTGCGTGGCTCCCGATATATCCAAACCCCCCTTCCAAAACAACACGCACGTACAATGCACATTGAGTTCGCATAACCAGTTTAACCCGTTAATCGGAGGTTCCCTCGCTCCAAAGGTGAGGGGTAATTAACGGCAGCTTAGTCCGCGGCTGCCGGAGATTCGGATCCCCACAATCATTAAACCCCGGCCTACCCTAGGCAGGAAGAATCTGTAGTACGTCTGACAAGCGCGCGCGTATTCCTATCTCAATGGGGTGACGAAAAACACCTTACAGACGCGGGGTACACTCTGAGATGGAGCATGACTCCGACGTAGAGCTTGTTGGTTGATTCCGAGCCGAAGCGTAGTTCCGACAGGGAAGGTAGATATCCCGAGACGAAGCACGATTTCGACACTGGGTGAATTCTTGGACGGAGCATGATTCCGCCACAGAGGTTGTTGATTTGATTTGATTTAGGTTGACATCAGCATCGCTATACTGGAATATGGTACCAGAAGTGAATCATCATTTGTTATGAGAGGATTTGGGAATTGGTTTTCGCTTGGCATCTGTATTGCTGCACTGGAATAATTCCAGGAGCAACTCATCATTTGCCCCGGGAGGATTTGGGAATTGGTTTTTGCTTGGCATCAGTATCGCTACATTGGAATATGGTACGCGAATCATCATTTGCGCTTCTTTATCAGGAAGCGATGGCTTAGGAGACAGGTTTTAGGTCCCTATCACTTAAGACTTTTCAATTTTGTGAGCCGTAAGGGTCTCACAAAGCATTTTCTCCCTACGAGTCGTAAGGATCTCGTTTGTGTATTTTCTCCTTATGAGTCGTGGGGACTCCTAAGTGTGTTGCTCCTTTGTGAGTCATAAGGATCTCACGCGGGGATTTTCTCCTCACAAAGTCGAGAGGACTTTGTGAGTGTATTTTATCTCTTTTTCACGAGTTTGCGCCCTTTCGGGTTTTCACAAACTCGTCGGCATTCCTGCTATTTTTACTCACGGAGCCCTTTCGGGTTTTCATCCGTACCCATTTTGCTTGTGGACATACCATTTTTATTTTATTTTATTTTATTTTTTTATTTTTGGTGGGACTTTGAATGTGGTCTCATCAGTAGGACTTGGGAGAGATTGGGATTGTTTTATGCCCATGGATTGTATATGGTTTTGCAGGATGTATGATCCAGACCGTAGGGCCGAAAAAATTTCGGGACTTTTTTGGTGTCTGCATCGCTGCACCGGAATATGGTACCAGGAGCGACTCATCATTCGCCGTTGGGGTATGGGATTTGGAATTTGGTTGGTGTCTACATCGCTGCACTAGAATATGGTACCAGGAGCGACTCATCATTCGCCATTTAGGGATTGGAATTTGGAATTTGGTTGGCGTCTGCATCGCCGCACTGGAATATGGTACCAGGAGCGACTCATCATTCGTCACTTAGGGATTGGGGAGCAATGGCTTAGGAGATAGGTTTAGGTCCCTATCACCTAAGACTTTTCAATTTTATGGGCCGTAAGGGTCCCATAAAAGCATTTTCTCCCTGCGAGTCGTAAGGATCTCGTAGGTGTACTTTCTCCTTAGGAGTCGTGGGGACTCCCAAGTGTGTTTTCCCTTTGTGAGTCGTAAGGATCCCACCAAGGTTTGTTCTCCTCATGTATCATGAGGACACATGAGTGAGTCTTCTCAATGGAACATAATTCCAAGGGCAGAGACCAGCCGCGTAACTGGTGGTTGCGGTGGGGCATGGGTATAACGAGAATTATTTGAGCCCGTGGATTGTATACGGTAGTCAACTTGGGGACCAACCGTAGGGAGAAATTGGATTTTGGTTGGCGTCTGCATCGCTATACTAGAATATGGTACCAGGAGCGACTCATCATTCGCCGTTTTTTTGTTTTTGTTTTTTTGTTTTACCGCGATTGCTCTATCATTTCGGCATTATTTTCATTTTTATTTTTACTCGCTGATTTTTATTGCGAGTTGCCCCATCATTTCGGCTTTTTCTTTTTATTTATTTATTTACACATTCCTTTTTTTTTTATTTATACATTTTTTTTACATTTCCAGTTTATCGACTTAGAGGTCGATTGTTCCCAGTTTAATGACGTGGTGGTCATCGGTTCCAAGTTTAAAGACTTAGAGATCTACTGTTCCCAGTTAAATAACGTGGTGGTCGATTGTTTTCAGAGACAAGCAGATGTCTGAGAGAATCAGTTTCACGAAGAACTTCGGTGTCCGTTTGTATGAAATTGGCGGTCGCAGCTGGATTGTTTATTAACACGACTTTAGAAAGTTCTATCTCTTCTGCCTTGTATTGCTTTTCGACCCAATCTTTGAAGATGAAGCAGTCCTCAATGGCATAACCTATCACTCTGTGATAGGGGCAGTATTTGGGGTCGTCGGTCATATTTGCTTCCTGCGGTCTTTTTGACTCTGGCAGTTGTAGACCGTTCCTCAGGGCGTCTTTGAATATTTTACGGATTTTTTCCCTTCTGAAGGAATAGACCTTATCTAGCTTTTCTTTCAGTGGAGATTCTCCTCCCTTTCCGAACACTGTCTTCCGAGGCTGGTCGGCATTAGGCCCGCTTATCCCTTGCTTATTTCGGTTAGCCGAAGTGTTAAAAGATTCAGAATCGTCGGAATTTCCGCCTTTACGATTATCGTCCTTTTGGTTTCTCCGGGACTTATTGTTATTTTGGGAATCCGAGGAGGACTCCTGCTTTGAGCGCTCCAATATCTGGACTTTTCTGGTCAGCTCTTGGAATGTTTTGAGACCCGCGGTGCATAGAAACGGGGCCATCCAACTGTTGAGATTTTCGACGAGGAGACTGATAGATTGGTCTTGCTCTATCGGCGGTTC
Source organism: Agapanthus africanus (assembly GCA_030015575.1). Taxonomy (NCBI): domain Eukaryota; kingdom Viridiplantae; phylum Streptophyta; class Magnoliopsida; order Asparagales; family Amaryllidaceae; genus Agapanthus; species Agapanthus africanus. The sequence continues at coordinate 12,481,412 of JASDDO010000019.1, forward strand.
ACATTTGACGGAGAGATTGCTCCATTGGGTTATAAAATCCATGCTGCTTTCGTTGTTCTTTGGCTTGGTCCTTACGAGCTCGGCAATGGTGATCTTATCACTGACGCTCATGAACCTCTGCCGAAACAGAGACTCCATTTGGACGAAAGTTGTGACGGAGCCATCCGGTATGCTCGCGTACCAGTCGAAAGCAACGTCGGCCAAGCTATTAACGAACTGGCAAAGGAGAAGTGCATCATTGCCCCCAGTATTCCCGCATGATGCTTTAAAGTAGGCGATGTGCTGATTCGCATTTCCCGTCCCATCAAATCTTCCGAATTTAGGGATGACATAGCCGCTAGGAAATTCTACCAGATCATACTGAGCAGGATATGGTCTCACGCTACTGCTAACATCTTTTTGCACTTCGGCTTCAGCTACCAATGTTTTGACTTTGCTGGCAACCAAATCCATGATTTGATCTTGAGTTAGCGGGATACTGTCATCGGTAGCCAAGACATTTCCCGAGATAGGATGCGACTGATTTTCATGCGGTTCACCCACTTTTGGATTTGAGGGAACGGGCGTCGGCTGTTTTGGGACACCGTTTCCCGGTTCACGAGCAGAGCCTTGCGCTTGATTGGGCAGCTGAGAGGCAAGTCGGGCCGTGAGCTGCAAGACGACGTTCGTCAAGTCGTCAATTTTGGAGTAAAGTTTGGCCATATCCTTGTCTTTGCTTCTGAGCTGTTTTTGGAGGTCTTGGAGAAGTTGCTGCTCTGCATTCTTGGGACAGAAGATTGGCTCATCTTCGCTTTCCGAGCCCGACTCCTCATGGACCGAAGGGTCTTTCTGCCTATCATCCTCATCTAGAGGGTTTTCATCATCCAGTGGAGGCGGCTGTTCTTAGGAAGCGGCAACCACATTAAAGCCAGATGGGATCTGAGATGTGGTGGCCCCATCCATGCTCTTGCTGCGCGTGCCCACCGTGTAGACAGTGTGGACCACATATCCAGCCATTTCCCCATCTTCGGCGGGGTAATCCTGTTCTACAAACCTCATGAGGTTCAGCCTTGCAAGAGCCTTAGCCCTTTTGTTGGCTCTATATCTGAGCCTTTTTTGCGTTAGCTTCTCAGTTTTAAGGTCTTGGCTGGCATCTGTTTCCTGGGAAGCCACCGTGAGTCGATTAGCGGGGAGCTTAGAGAAGACACCCGATCGAGCAGTTGTCAGGGGCACCGCCGGAGCTTGCTCGAGACGCCTTGTTGCTTTGTTGGTGTTGATGGCCTTGCCCCTAACTGGGGCCAAGGAGAGTTGTTCGAACACCGACTTGCGTTTGAGTTGGGACGCCTTCGAGACCACTACATTTGGCCTCTTGCCTTTCAAGACCGGTCTGTCTGTTGCTGGAGCTTGAGGAGCTGGAATGGCGTTAGCTGGCACGAACAAAATAGAGCCGAACTGTAGCAGGGGCTCCTCCCATTGTCGTCCGAGACTGGCCGGAAGGACCATCCTAGAGTCTATCTTCATTGTGTAGGAGATGAGAGCCGTGCTGAGAGCTGAGTTCATCATAGGAGACATTGTTGAAAAGTGATTGCTTGAAAACCTGCATGAAAGAGCATTATTTTTGTATAAATATAGGTATGTATATTGATTGAGTTCGCATGAACGTTTAACCCGAAATATGGGAGGAGAGGTTGGTCCTACCGGGCGTGCCAGAATCTATAGGGTGTTTTTCGTCACCCCATTGAGATGGGAATACGCGCGCGCTTGTCAGGCGCATTACAGATTCCCCCTGCCTAGGATAGGCCAGGGTTTAATGATTGTGGGGATCCGAATCTCCGGCAGCCGCGGACTAAACTGCCGTTAATTACCCCTCGCCTTTGGAGCGAGGGAACCTCCGATTGACGGGTTAAACTGGTCATGCGAACTCAATGTGCATTGTTGTGTTTTATAGGGGTTTTGGATATATCGGGGGCCTCGCAGAGTTTTTACGAGGGTCCCGCTACCCGGATAGCGGGCTGGGGGTCAAGAGGACTAGCAGCCCCCTTGCGGGGTGCGGGGCAGCGCCCCGTTAGAAATTTTTTCTAATAGGGACAGTGTCGTGGAGTATGTGTATGTGTACATATGTATATATATATGTATATATATAAAAAGGAGGGAAAAGGCATCCAAAGGATGCATGGGGCCAGCGCTAGCGCTTTGAGCGCAAGAGCGCTAGCGCAACACATGTCAGCACGTGGGCGCTCGGGTGCTAGTGCTTTGAGTGCAAGAGCGCTAGCGCACTGAGCACTAGCGCGCCACGTGTCAGCACATAGACGCTCGGGCGCTAGCGCACTGAGAGCTAGCGCGCCACGTGTCAGTACGTGGGCGCTCGGGCGCTAGCGCTTTGGGCGCTAGCGCTCTGAGCGCAAGAATGCTAGCGCACTGAGCACTAGCGTGCCACGTGTCAGCACGTGGGCACTCGGGCGCTAGCGCTCTAAGCGCAAGAGTGCTAGCGCGCCACGTGTCAACACATGGGCGCTCGAGCGCTAGCGCTTTGGGCGCTAATGCTCTGAGCGCAAGCGCGCTAGCGCTATGAGCGTTAGAGCGCCACGTGTCAGCACGTGGGCGCTTGGGCGCTAGCGCACCACGTGTTAGCACGTGGGCGCTCGGGCAGCTAAAGGGACTTGGTCCCTGCAATGGGAGGTGTACTCCCAGAAAGGAGCACTTATTATTCTGTATATATATATATATATATATATATATATATATATATATATATATATATATATATATATATATATATATGAGGAGTTAAACTCCTAAGATGTTTTGAAGCTGATGAAGGGCTTCTCCCCTTGAGCCCTAGTTCTTCCCCAAAGTGGGGTTTCTGGAGATGGGTCTCCTTCTTCTTCCTTTATTGGCCGGATCTTGAAGATCAAGAGATGTGAGATCTAAAAATCTCTCTTTTCTGAGATCTGATGGCAGATTTGAGTTCTCCTTTGTGGGTTTTGTGGCAAAAAACTATTTAGTTTTGGAAAAGAAAGAGTAAAACTCTTAATTTAATTCAAAAGAAATAAAAAGGTTTAGAACCTTGGAGAAGGAGCTGGAGGCACACAGAACCCTATTTTTTGGGGGGAATGAAAATTGTATTGCTTTATTCATCATCATGTTGCCTTATATAGGCTTACATATTTACATATAGCCCCTTGGGCTTTACAAAATGGCATTTGCCCATCCCATGGCTCATGTGCCATTTCTTTTTGCACATAAGCCATGAGCTTACAAAGATTTGGCTTTATGCCCATTTTGTTTACATTCATACATAAAAAATTACATAAAAATTATTTATTACATGATTTCATTTTGGCATGGGGGAGGGCCGGCCTTTTCATGTTCGGACTCGACCTGGGAATGGGCTCGCCTGACCTCGGCTTGGGCGCACTTGGCTTGGGGTTGACTTTGACTTTGACTCGGTCGACCGGGGTGCAAATTTTGACCCCAACACACACGAGACAAATGACGATCTCAGGTCGATGAACTAACTTGTACACATGTCACCAAGGAACTGCTATCTGACTTCAGGTATAATACCAACTAGCATGTTCCCGGCGAGTCCTGTCCGGTGTACTCATAACCCAATGAGCACCTGTATACATCTTAGGTGAACCAACTGACACCAATGGCTTGTGAGACCGGCTACCGCCCCTCGTCGGGGTCTCGACTGTATACACTAGTCTACTAATGGAGTATCGATGCCCAGTCTCGAAACTCCCATGACTAGGGACCTTTTAAGGATGTGCTTATAGACCCCAGTTCCCACGTATATGATCGCCATCATACTGCTGGTAGTCAAGCAAGAATCCTAGGGGCTCTATCAATGTGTAATAGTGATCTGTAAGGTCATCTAAAGCATGTACACGATGATAAAGACAAACCATGGTAGCATACTATTCTCTATCAACGTGTAATAGTGAACAACAATATCACCTAAAGCATGTACACGATGATAAAGACAAACCAGATAGTATACAATCCTCTTAAGACTGTCCTACCGGTATGGTCCTACCTCAATCATTGCAATCACGTGCCTGTGATCCAATAATTGACTCTAAGGGCACTATATCCAACAATCTCCCACTTGCACTCAAGGCTAATTATTGCGATGTCGCATACTCACAGCCCATGTGATACCAAACACCCAAATCCTCTACTAATCAGTTTCATAAAACCCGTTTGCGAAACTATTGCGTTAGAGGAATAGCCTCAGTGAGTGGATCCGCCCTGATGTTTCTTTCTATGTCTCTCTTTATCTCAAGTTCGCGGAGAAAGCCATCTCCCGAAATGAGCAATACCTGTATTAGAATATGTCTAGATATCTGATGGGACCTACTTCATAAATGAACTCCAAATCCAAACTTCTTAGACTGTATCGTCAACTGAACTTAATCAGTATCCTGCGTCATGCCTCCCTCAGTGTCCGCTTGGATCACCTGTCCAAACCACTGCCCCTCGTCAGAGGGAAAACTATAACTTTGACAGTCACTCTGTCATCCATGTCACCTTGGAAGCCTGGAATGATAACCGTCCCCCGAAAGAGGCTGTCGTTATCATATCCCTAGAACATCCACTTATGTTCTAAAACTGCTTCCGAACGTTTCTCGAGGATAGGATTAATATCAACTTATTGTATCTAGTGCAAAAACAACATCTGGTGTGGTACTTGACATCTCATGATTGACTCAATTGCCTAAGCAAGTGATCTGCCAATCATGCATATCCCTCTCCGCTTTAGTCTGTAAGACACCTTTAGAGAGGGTGACTCCATCACCTGCAGGTACACTACCGTGCCAGGAGTCGTTCATTCTAAAACACCTTTAGAATACTGTCTAAGTACCCAGATTAGGAAACTACCCAAATCTAGATCTAAAACCATAGATCTAGTAACCAGAATATCTGATATAATATCCATATCCTATGTGGAGAAAGCACTGTGTGACAACCAAAGTATAACCGATCGTAGTATAGGAATTTCACTTCCTACTCTGTGTATGTCATCTAAATACCAGGACATCACACCTTACTACCTTCCTAACAGATCCATCCCGTATTCTGATGAAGTCAAACCTATGACTGTCACATCAGAAATAGATGATCTATCTCCGCTATATCTGCTTTAGTCCATAAATAGACATAAGCTACTTGACCACTATGCTTCCGCTGCTCCCACTGACTACGACAACCCTCTGGCAGAGTCATATACACGTACACTTCTAAATCTAGTTTAGAACGACACTATACTCATCCTCCTGCTGGGTCTCATAGTCTGGAACAACAGCAATGGCAAGTCTGGGTAAACAAGAACCTCCCTGTCACCGTCCTTGAGCATACCAAAATACCTCTCGAGTGCCTGAGGTTACCCACCATATCTGCGGAGTGGCCAATGGAATGTCAATCCAGATTGAATCTTTAGGTCCTATTAAATTTTCAGTAATCGTTTGCGGTTCTGGAATTACTTCCAGTTCTACCATACTCCCACTACTGTTTTCTGAAAAAATCCAATTTTATTAAAACTGTGGCGAGTCAAGAACAATATCATTATTGATCTTCTAGATGGTAGAAGTCAACCCTCGTCATAGCCCGGGTCAACCCACAAACAGCCATTATAGAAACGTGCCTTGAGTTATCCAGAGTCTGGTTTTGAGCATAAGCCGGACAACTCCCCGTACCTTAACATTGTTAAGATATGAACTATTCTATATCCAATATAGAAACAGAGGCACTGATTTAATTGGAACCAGATTCAAATCATGCAGCTATCTCCAGTGCATGTGAACTAAATGGAAAGAGGCTGATCAGCATTACTCAACTTAGGAGTGCTTCCAATTATGAGTAATCTGAAAGAGAAGCAAGTTCTCTTAATCATTACTATCAACTGAATACCATACACAAATATCCACATCTTCAATCACCTTGAATAATCCCGATACTTGCAACACTTGGTTTTCTACTTTATTCTTATACCTATAATCAAAACTTAGACCTTGCATTTCTACGAAACACATGTCTAAGAACTAGAGAAGTCACAAGTAAACAGAATATAGTACGAGTACCAACCCCTCCGTCCTCATGGACATTGGACAATATAAAATACTCTGTATAAGTCCCCTGAGTCTAATAACTCATTCCCCGTGTGTCGTAGGTTAAAAACTTTACTTATGGTTAAGAAGAATTACACCGCTGTTTAATGCTCCTTAGCTAACCATCCACTGATATAGGTAAATGTCATAGACATAATTTCAAAAAGTTATATCTCACTTTATAAAAATAAACGTACAGATATATCAATTTGAAATTGGTGCATAACAACGGATATTCAAAACCAAATATTTGCCGTCCGGCAAATAACCCAGGCGATTTCCTCAAATATCACCAACTATAACGAATCCCGATATAATGAGGATGATCACCCAATTCCCAATAACTTACTCCCACTCATCATCTGTAAAACCATACAGATGTGAGAATCAAACCTGGTAAATACATACCCTGGAGTAAGGACTAATTGGGAAATTCGTTTTCTTTTAACAATACACAGTGAAACTGAAGCATATAAATGTTTCGAAGGGGTATCCGGGTATTCCTAGTAATGCCTCTTCCATTATTAGATTCATAACTATAACCGTATATTTCTTTGCCATCTCTCCAAATCCCTTTATATGTCTTTAGTCATTACCTTCTGTACACCCCTTTAGGCTAAATGGTTTTCTTCCCTCCCTACCGTTCGGCACCAGCCTATGGTTTGGAAGAAGACTATCCAATAAGCATAATGGGTGTACTCTCCTAATCCTAGGAGTACTCATAACCTGAGAGAAGGTGAAGATAAAAGACAACTGAATACAACTTATTCCTATTTCTCCTGAACCAGAATCCATCCCCGAACTGGAACAAGTCCCTTCGAGTTCGTATATAACCATACGATGGAGTATCTAATAAACTGTGGATCTTCGTAGTGATACGGAGTGTTCTGGAGAAATACAAAGGTGATGTGGGATTGGCGAAGAAATACTTGGTTTGGTCGTGAATAGCAGTCGCAATTTACTTTGCCATCTTTCTAATCCCTTTATTTGTCTTAACTTATTACCTTCTGTACACCATCGTCAGGCTAATTGGTTTTCTTCATTCCCTACCGTTCGGCACCTGCCTATGGTTTGGAAGAAGACTATCCAATTAGCGTAATAGGTATACTGTCCTTATCCAAGGAGCACTCGCAACCTGAGAGAAGGTAAAAGGAAAAGACAACTGAATAGTCCTATTCATTTTCTCCAGAACCGGAAACCATCCTCGAATCTAGAACAAGTTCCTTCGAGTTCGTATATAACCATACGATGGTTTTATCCAATGGAAGTGGATGTTCGTAGTAATACGGGGTGTTCTGGAGAAAATGGTAAAAGTAGGAGTGGCAATGAGGTATGCAACTCAGACAATCCAAAAGCCAGTGTTTTAAGAAGGTTCGGTTAACTTGGTCACTGAATCATAGTCTAGGGTCGGGCCATGGTCGCAGCCAAAGAGAGAGAGAAAAGAAACACTCAGCGTGCACTCTAATCTAGATCAGAATGGTAATCAATTTATCCAATCAGGAAACCTCCCACTGTATCGTCAAATTCTCCTCCAAACCTGAAAGAAAAATTAGTCGGGATCACCTGAGGAGTAAACTAACTCATCAGTGGGAATCGGGATCCAACTATCATCGCATGATAATGTGATGGAATCCAATCACATTATCACACTCCAGAAGGTATGCGCATATCTGGCAAGTTTCAGTTTCTTTAGAAACCCCCGATGTGATTTTTACCCCATGCTCTTATGACCTTGACGAAGGCCAACATATCATAAGTCACATGTCAAGTTCTACCCGTCATTATCCAGGTTAATTTGAACCCACCTGTACATACCCTTGACGAAGGCCAAAGTAGTAGTACAACTATCCCAAACCAACGCATCTATCTATGCAGCAGAAAAGTAACAAATAGCTACGATACACTATGCCTTGATGAAGGCCAACATACATAGCATGAATACTAAGAGCTACCTTTTTGAAATGATGGAGGGCTATGAATGGTTTTTGGCGAAAAACCTTTAACGTAATGAACTTGATACGTTGAAGGAACCGGATAGCTTTTTTATAAAAATATAGTGGCGAAAACCTTTTCTAAAGAGGTCACTCCCGGTGAACGGATCTCGGCTCTTTCCCCGTAGAATGAGGTGCAGGATATTCCAGCTGAATATCACGATGCAAAGAAAAAAGTAAATCGACTATAGCGAAGTTATTACCCTGACGCAAACATCTGTCCAAGGGGTCACTCCCGGTGAAGGGATCTCGTCCTTTGCCTCGTCGACCGAGGTGCTGGGTATTCATAACCGAATACCACTGTGCAAAACAAAAGAGAACGTCCTTGCAATAATAGCTTTTTAAAAAATGTTCTAACAGCATCAATATATGTTTGTTTAGCCTGCATTGATCCGAATTAACGCAGTCCCATCAATTAATCACACCACAAAAGAACGAAAATATGATGTACGTATATGCCATCTGCATTCGCCACTGAGTCCCGTCATCACCCTAACGACAGAGCGGGGACTGGACTAGCGCGGGTGTAAAACATATACAACATCTACTAGTATATATATCAATATATAATATTCGCTCATGGCGTGATAAAATGCAACATCACAGAAATGTAATAAGCATCACAGAACAATACAAATAATTTGGGATCCCCAGGTTTCATAGAGCCGCTACTGAAACCCGACGTTCCCCTGGTCGTGTGGATAGCCCGTGCAATGAAATCCTAGACCCCTACGGGTGCGACAAGTTACCCGCCAAAACCTGAAGCGAGGCAGCCCCCTTCAATAAAGTGAATGGACCACCTAGCACTTCACGAAATCCAGTAACTTGAGCACCCTTCCTTGGGTCAACCTGTACCCCCTATGAGTGCGGCGAATAGCCCGCCAATTCTAGAGTGAAGCCCCCTCCGTCTTAAAGCCATGAGATACGGGCCCGTTGCCCTCTAGAACCCGGCTATCCGTGCACCCCACCACGGGGTAATCCCAGTACAGAAAGTAAAATATATATACAACGGGTACATCGACCTCTGCCCGGTCGTGCCCCAAAAGAATAATATACAAACAGGCAGTGACGGCAGTCCACATGTCGGACGCTCGCCCCGCAATATCAAATGTACAAATAATACCAAACTGCACCACCATTGCACCAGGCTATCCACCACGACAAATCCGCAACACCACAGCACAACACAGAACATCAACGTGAATGCCACGTTCGCAAATCCGTCTAAAAGAACTATAGCAATTAGACAAGATTTACCGATCAAATGATATTCACAGTCGCAGATATAAAATAAGCACTGTGAACTAACATATTTAAAATTTTCGATCGACAAAATTTCCCGAAGTGGGCCCCAAGTACAACTCCCAGTACTCAAAATAATCTGGACCAAAACAAAAAATACCAGAAACCCCAATTCCAAGTCAGAGAGCACTGCAGAAATTTTGGTGCTGTGTTGCTACAGTACTGCGGCGGAACCGTGGCCAAAATAGGGGTACGGCCGCGGTTACGCGGCGCTACAGTGGGTTCAGGCTACGAAATTTCTGCAGTGTTCTATGAAAAGCCTGCCTGATTTTCTGACACACTCAAAATAATTTTTCGACGACAAAAAAATTTCGACAGAAACTGCATAAATTGAAATCGCGGTTTTGGAAATTTCGTTCGATCGAAGTTCTAAGCACGTTAGAACAAGCTAGTAAAGGTTAATGGCGTGGCTCTAATACCATGTAAGTCTATGGTAGCGCCCCGGCCGTCTGTCCGAGGCCAAAATGCGGAAACGAATTTTTTTTCTAAACTAGAAACCGGCGCTATCGCAGACTTTAATCCCGGATCGAACCATTAAACTACAACTAGCAACTAGAGAAAGGGTTGGAAAGCTATACCGATCGATCCGTGTCCTTCGGTCTTTGGCCACCATCCCAAGCTCCTCACGGCATCTTCGATCTCCGGTCTTCTCGTCGGAAAGGGCACCACATCTTCGAGTCTTTTTACGGGCTCCCGCTTCGTCCGAAGCAACTCGGGCATGAAGTTCGCTAGCCGATGTGTCCAAGGCGATGTAGAGAATGCGTGTAATTACTTTGTCTCAAGCATTCATTGATTCTCATCACATGAGAGTTTATGGATGGAGGTTAGAGATGATGCCATTAATGGAGGTTGTGAGCTAGAGGAAGAAGAAGAAGAGGAGCCATTTTCTTTCTTTTGTTATCCATGAAAAATGAGAGAGTGTTCACAAAAAAATACAAGAGTAAACTCTATCATGGCTGCCCTTCTCTCTCTTCCTCTCATTTCAAACCACAAATCAATCAAATAATGTGACATTAGCACAAGAAAAGAGACCATGAGTCACTAATGAAATCTATGTCACATTAAATGCACAAAATGATGATTTAAGCTGACAATTTCCATTTTCAAACATTAATCCAAATGTTTGCAACAAAAAAAAGATATGGCAACATCTAAAGTAAACTCGTGATGGATCACAAGGATACCCCTCACCTGTATATACATACCTGCATCTGCATTCCGACTGAATGCGAATGCGATGAGACGAAAGTAATCCAACAAATCTAATACTAGGATCCGGCTTAAACCAAAGCCCACTAATATGATTCGTCCGATCATGATCCGTGCACTACTATACGTATATGATCGAACCCTGCCATAATACCATACGGCCTCTACAACGTTTCGCCCGAAACTTGAGAAACTGTCTGTGGGGCACTCTAAAGACTCGTCAATATTCTGGTTGTGAATTTAACCACCAGCACGTCAGTGGTACTAGCCGTACGTAACGGGCTACCAGGTATTGACCAAAAGGGAGGTCGATGAGAGAACTCATCCTGACACCCTACTGAGCCTGTCAGTGACAATATCCGTACAGTCCGGTCCGTTCGTCTATGAGCATCGCATGTCGGGCCTAGGTGGTTGGTAAAAGTCAGACCCTAAAAAGTGGTTCAAGTCGTGTCGGAGTGTAGCCCAGAACACCCTGAGATACTACTGGAATACCTACCAGTAAATCTCCTGCCTTGGCCAAGACTTCGTGTAATGGCTCTTCTAGACACAGCGCGATTTCACCCCCAATACCGGGAGAGATGAAACCCCTGCCGATCCGCTCACTGCCTCCATGTGGCTCGGGACTGTACCCAACTAAAACCTGTTTACACGACTCCTTTGAGCCGTGGTAGGGTAGTAATCAAAGCACAGTGGGAACTCGCACGAGACAAATGATGATCTCAGGTCGATGAACTAACCTGTACACAAGTCACCAGGGAACTGCTATCTGACGTCAGGTATAATACCAACTAGCATGTTCCCGGCGAGTCCTGTCCGGTGTACTCATAACCCAATGAGCACCTGTATACATCTTAGGTGAACCAACTGACACCAATGGCTTGTGAGACCGGCCACCGCCCCTCGTCGGGGTCTCGACTGTATACACTAGTCTACTAATGGAGTATCGATGCCCAATCTCGAAACTCTCATGACTAGAGACCTTTTAAGGATGTGCTTATAGACCACAGCTCCCACGTATATGATCACCATCATACTGCTGGTAGTCAAGCAAGAATCCTAAGGGCTCTATCAATGTGTAATAGTGATCTGTAAGGTCACCTAAAGCATGTACACGATGATAAAGACAAACCATGGTAGCATACTATTCTCTATCAACGTGTAATAGTGAACAACAATGTCACCTAAAACATGTACACGATGATAAAGACAAACCAGATAGTATACAATTCTCTTGAGTAAGACTGTCCTACCGGTATAGGTCCTCCCTCAATCATTGCAATCACATGCCTGTGATCCAATAATTGACTCTGAGGGCACTGTATCCAACAACTTCTTCCAATTCCACTGGTGCCATCGGATAGTAAGCCTTTGAGATTGGCGCTGCACCAGGAACAAGATCGATCGCGAACTCCACATCTCGTTTTGGCGGTAAACCCGAGATGTCCTCGAACACATCCATGAACTCCCGAACTACAGCTGGCGCTTCCTCCTTATCAACTTCCATTGACGAAAGAACGGCGCCCGTCGGCCTAGCCCTAAACTCGACTGGCCCGACAGAACTGCTATCTCCAGCAAAAACAAACTCCGGATGTCCGGGAATCTGGAAAATCACTTTCTTTGCCCTACAATCAATGTGAGCGTGGAAAGCGCCGAGAAAGTCCATTCCCAAGACAACATCATAACTGCCGGTATCGATCACCAAGAAATCTGCAAATAACTCTCGTCCGCAAATAACAACAGAACAATCCTTACACTCACTACTAGATATGATCTTCCCGTTTCCAGTGTGTATGTCCCAACAACAAGACAGGTCCGTGCAAGAAATCGAGCGTCCAGCAATAAACTTGGACGCCATACAGCAATGGGATGCACCTGAATCGTATAGTGCTAATACGTGAAAATCATGAACAAGTAGGATACCGGAACAACTTCATCCGAAGCCAAGATACTGAAGAAGATTAATACGGTAAACAGAATTCAAGCTTGCGATAAAACATAAACTGGTAAGCAATGAAACTGAGAAAAGCAAGGTAATATGACGACATAAAACAAGGAAATGGATCAAGACTAAAACTCCAACTTACTTAAATAGAATACCGCATTGTAACCATGCTGCAGTTCATGGGTACAATCACATAACTCCGTTCAAGTCGTCCAAATCCTAATGTCAGAATAGAAAGAAACAATAGAGAACCGGAAGGTTTCAAGTCGAGATGCAAAGTTGTTTGCATATCGTTAAGACAAGGGTCAAGAGATGTAGGGTTTCCGTATCACCTCATATAGGGTTTGGAAGCATCACACATGCCACAATTTAAATTTTAAGAGGTGCGAATCAAACTAACCAAGGAATCGAACTAGAAATATAGGGTAACACTAATAGTATCACATACAAAAGTTAATCTATCACTAAGTGGAGAGACTACAACCTTTATAGACCTCCTAGGGTTTGAACGAGCTAGCTTGAATCTCCTCCACGTCCATGATGATCCACCCGGAGTACCTTTGCTCAAAACTCCTTGCTCCAATAGATCTCAATGATGATGAAGAAAACAAACTACACCAAGGGGCTAAACAAGTGTAGTGTGATGATATGGTTGTGTTCTCATATAAAAACCCTTTCTTTCTTTTAACCTCACTCACTTCGGAAACTCAAGAGAGAGCTAGAGAGAGGAAGATGAAGATGGCAACCTTGAGCTCATTTTTCTTTTGGATAAAATATAATGATCAAAGATAATGAGAGAAGGATAAATATCAAGAAAAAATATCTTTTTTCAAACCATGGTTAATAAAATATCTAGATATTTTAGAATGAGAAGAAAATAACAAATGAAAATGAAACCATGGTTTAATTTTGGTCAAGTAAAGAAAAGTCAACAATGATTTAAAATCAATTTTCTTTTTCTCATTCTAATATATATAAATATATTTACTTTCCATGTATTTCTTATATTGCCATCTTTGTTGTATCATCAACCATGATATATATGCATGTATGTATGTGTCTATGCACATCAACATGTACATATACATGCATGCATCCATCATAAAGAAAAGGTTTATTTAAATGAGATAAAAGTCAATATTAAATCAACACTTGATTTAATAAACCGGTCATATCTCATACGACCCGACCAATATAAAATGCCCGATTAAAATACGGCATCATATACACGTATTTAATCGAGCTCCCGCACATATCTCATATGTACACCACATCGTTTCGCCTGAGCCAGGAAACTCCTATGTGGGACTCTAAGACTCGTCAATACGCCGGAAGTAGGTGATGATCACATCAAACACCTACAAGCCGCAAGCGATCAGCTAAACGTAACGGCCACCCGGGTATTGAGCGATCAGAAGAAGAACAAGCGAACCTGTCAAAACTCCCGTTAATCCAACTGGCAGCACTTACCGTACAGTCCGGTCTCTTCGTCAGATATGTTGCATATCGAGTCTAGGGATGGTAACGTCGACCCCAATAACTCAATAAGTCATGCCGGTATATGGTCTACAACAGATCGAAAAACTATTGATAACCCTTATCAGTAATATCTCAGCAGCCCTGCTCAGGGACTTCCTGTTATAGCCAATCGTGCACAGCGCAACATCAACCCCCAATACCGGGAGAGACGAAACCCTCCTATCGCTCATTGCCTCCATGTGCCTCGGGATTGTACCCAAAATCCACCCGTTTGTACGACTCAGTAGAGCCGTAGTAGGGTGGAGATAAAAGTACAGTGGGAGGACACACAAGACTCTGTGGCGATCTCGGGTCTACAGACTAACCTGTACCAGTGTCACCTTAGAACCGCTATCCGACGTATGATATAATACCACATAGGAGTCCTCGGTAAGTCCTTTCAGTGTACCCAGTCTCACTGAGCACCCGTATACAATCTTTGGTGTCACCACACCAGATGGATATGGGATCATCCATCGCCCATCATATGGAACAAGAATGGTATACGCTAGTCTACTCTGGAATATCGATGCCCTGTCTCGATATACCTACGATTAGGAACATTTCAAGGATATGCTTATAAACTACAGGTGTCCCACTAGTATGATCCACATCATAATCCCAGTAGTCAAGCCAATATCCTCAGGGCTTTATCAACATGTATCAACTGAGTAAAAGCATGATCAAGTGAACATATGATTAAGAGCAATCAGATAGCATACTATCATGTCGAGCAAGACTGTCCTCTGAATACACACACACATCAGTACATACACTATCATATAATGGCCTCTACGGCATACATATATCCAACAATCTCCCACTTGCACTAAGGCCAATTATTGGCGTATCTCATACCCAACATCTCAAAAAGTCGCTCATGCTGCGGCTGAGGGAAGGCCTTGGTGAATGGATCCGCAGTGTTATCCTTTGTATCTACTCTCTTAATCTCGATCTCGTGGCGATCAACTATCTTCCGGATCAAATGATATCGCCTTAGGATGTGTCTGGATTTCTGATGGGACCTGGGTTCTTTGGCCAACACCACAGCCCTATTATTGTCACAATACAAAAGTATTGGATCAATAATGGTTGGAACTACTCCTAGCTCCGAGATGAACTTCCTCATCCAGACGGCTTCCTTGGCAGCATCATTTGCAGCAATGTACTCAGCTTCCATCGTTGAATCTGCAACGGTATCCTGTTTGGAACTCTTCCAACTTACCGTCCCTCCATTGAGGATAAATGCAAACCCTGAGATAGACTTGTTGTCATCCTTGTCACTCTGTAAGCTTGAATTGGTAAAGATCTCCATTTGGAGATCCCCGTTACCATACACCAAGAACAATTCTTTAGTCCTTCGCAAGTACTTAAGAATGTTCTTTACAGCAGTCCAGTGATTCTCTCCTGGGTTTGACTGATACCTGCTTACTACACTAAGTGCATAAGCTACATCAGGGCGTGTACACAACATCGCATACATTATCGATCCTACGGCCGAAGCATAGGGAATAATGCTCATGCGAGCTCTCTCTTCATCAGACTTTGGGCAATCGTCCTTAGGGAGAGTGACTCCGTGGCAAGAGGGTAAGACATCCCGCTTGGAGTCTTCCATACTAAACCTCTTTAGGATGGTGTTGATGTACTTGGTTTGGGACAATCCCAATAACCGTTTGGATCTATCCCTATAGATCTGTATGCCCAATATGTATATGGCATCACCCATGTCCTTCATGGAGAACCTTTATGATAAGAATGATTTGACCGACTGTAGCATAGGAATGTCATTTCCTATCAGAAATATGTCATCCACGTACAATATGAGGAATGCGACAGTTCTCCCTACAGTCTTCTTATAAACACAAGGTTCATCTGGATTTTTGATGAAATCAAACTCTTTGATAACATCATCAAAACAGATGTTTCAACTCCGTGATACCTGCTTTAATCCATAAATGGATTTAAGCAACTTACATGCTTTTCCGCTGCTCCCACTGTCAATGAAGCCTTCTGGCTGATCCATATAAACGCATTCATCTAAATCACCATTTAGAAATGCAGTTTTAACGTCCATCTGCCAGATTTCATAGTCGTAGTGAGCAGCAATAGCAAGTAGGATCCGAATGGATTTAAGCATGGCTACCGGAGAGAAAGTCTCGTCATAGTCCAAACCTGGTCTTTGACGAAAACCTTTCGCTACGAACCTTGCCTTATAGGTCTCTACCAATCTTTCTTTTAAAGATCCATTTGCATCCTACAGATTTTATCCCGGATGGTACATCCTCCAAAGTCCATACTTTGTTGGTGTACATGGATTCCATTTCGGATCTCATGGCATCCAGCCATTTCATAGAGTCACCACTCGTGATAGCTTAATGAAAACTGGTAGGATCATCATCATCCATGATGCAATCTTCTCTATCACCATCAATGTGAAAACCGTAGTATCTCTCCGGTGGGCGAGAAGTCCTACCCGATCTACGGAGTGGCTAAGCTTCATTAGATTCTGTTGCAACATCAGGTTCAGCCAAGTCGTCATTTGTAACTTGTGTCTCTAGAACCTCTTCTAAATCTACCACATTGCCATCAGTATCATTTGGAAAAATCTCATTTTCTAAAAATGTGGCATACTGAGAAACAAATACCTTTTGTTCTTCTTTGTTGTAGAAAAGATACCCAAACGAATGTTTTGGATATCCCACAATATACATTTGACCGATCGTGTCTCAAGTTTGTCTGGATTCTGCTTTTTGACAAAAGCCGGACAACCCCAAATCTTAACTCGTTTACGAGATGGTCTCTTCCCATGCCATATCTCATATGGAGTAGTAGACACGATCTTGGTTGGAACATTGTTTAACAGAAAAGCCGCAGTCTCCAATGCATGCCCCCAAAAAGAGAGGGGTAACTCAGAATCACTCATCATGGATCGTACCATATTTAATAGGGTACGATTCCGCCGCTCTGACACACTGTTGTGCTGTGGTGTGTAAGGGGGAGTGAGCTGAAAGGGAATCCCATTCTCTTTTAGGAAGTCCAAGAACTCAGTACTTAAGTACTCTCCACCTCGATCTGATCTAAGTATCTTGATTCTCATTCCTGTTTGGTTTTCTACTTCAAGTTTGTACTCCTTGAATTTCTCGAAAGCTTCAGACTTATGTTTTATCAAAAACACATGACCGAATCTTGAGAAATCATCAGTAAAAGTTATGAAGTAAGAAAAACTGCCTCTTGCATGTGTAGACATTGGCCCACATACATCACTATGTATGAGGCCTAGGAGCTCAGTAGCTCTTTCTCCGTGTCCAGTAAACAGAGTTTTGGTTATTTTACCTTTGATACAAGACTGGCAAGTTGCATAAGATTTATACTCAAAAGAATTTAAATATCCATCTTTATGAAACTTGTTTAGTCTTGTTTCATTAATATGACCAAGTCTACAATACCAAAGAAAAGCTTCATTTATATCTGAAAATTTTCTTTTACTTGTGTGTTGAATGTTGAAAATTGTGTGTTGATTAAGGACGTATATCCCGTTATTAAGTGTACCACAACCAATCAACTCTTGATTAAGTCTAATGTTCATAACATTGTGTTGCACAGCAAAATTATATCCTTCATTATCTAACAAAGAAACGGATATAATATTACAATGCATACTTGGCATAAAATAACATGGGTTCAAAACCAATATACAACCCGACGACAACCCTAGGTGATACTCTCCCACTGAAACTGCATTTACATTGGAACCATTTCCAACCTGGAGAGTGTGATCACCTGTCTTCAAAACTCTGCTATTTCTCAATGCCTGCATAGAATTGCAAATATGAGAACCTGAACCGGTATCTAATACCCAGGAAGTAGAGTTAATAGAAAAACAGTTTTCAATTACGAACACACCTGAAGCTGAAGCATCACCATGCTTCTTTTTGAGTTCAATGTACTCAGTACAGTTCCGCTTCCAGTGTCCCGTCTTCTTGCAGTGGAAACATTCTCCTTTCCCCGATTCCCCAATCTTGGACTTGTCTTTCCCCTTAACCTTTTTGACTCCACCCTTAGGTTTGGTGAGTTTCTTCTTCATCTTTCCCTTGGCCTTAGCCTTCGGGCGAGAGGAGGAAGATGGCCCAACACTCAAAACGGGAGTCTTCACTGACTTCAACGTGCTCTCTGCACTCTTTAATATATTAAGGAGTTCAGGTAGTTCCTTCTCCATGTTGTGCATGTTGAAGTTAACTATAAATTGAGCAAAAGTGGAGGGGAGAGACTGCAGAATAATATCCGTATATTTCTCATTGTACATTGTCCACCCAAGATCCTCAAGCTCTTCTGTGAGAGCTATCATTTTCAGAACATAGTCTCTTACTGGTGTGCCAGGGGCCATTCGCATCTGAAACAGTTTTCTGGATGCTTCGTATCGTAATACGCGAGATTGCTCTCCATACAACTCTTTTGTATGGAGGAATATGGCTTGGACGTCCATATTCTCATGTTGGTTTTGATGTGTGTTATCCATTGATGCAAGCGTGAGACATTTGGCCGTGGCACAATCAGCGTCCCTTGTCTTGCGAATTTCCTTATCCGCAACTGAAGATTTAGGACCTGGGATGGGTGGGGTTGGTATAACAACCCTAAATTTCCAATACAAGTTTTTACAAAAAAAATTCAAAAAATCCATAAAAGGGTATTTTAGCCTGAGCACAAGTTATAAGTAATTATTTTGCATTTTAATTACAAGTTAAAAGAATGTAACAACTCCATTTTTAGTGTACAAAAATTTGCTTTAAAATTAATGTATACTTGGGGTATTTACATTTACTGTTATTACTTTAACTAATTAATTAGCTCCATAATTACAAGAAGGAGCTTGTAGCTCATTGGTAATACTTTGCACTGCTGAACTAAGCCACCAGAGTTTAAATCCCATACCTCACATTATTTTTAATATTGATTTTTTTAAAACCTTTAGAATACCAAGAGTTTATACGTGCATATCTCACAAAAACCCCACTACACCCAAAGATATAACATTTCCAAGAGTTAGATGAACCGTCGGGGGGGATCCCGGCCGCCTGACTCGGCCGGGAATCGGCCAAATCGGCTTTGACTCGGTTTGACTCCGTCCTCAGACCGAGTCGCGGCAGAGTCAGCCGAGTCCGGCGACGACCCCAACATGAAAGTTGTGTCTTTTCATATTTCCTATGTACCTGCAAAATTTCAGCCTCAGACCATTTCCAAAGCTCTTTAAAAACCCTAATTACTTCACATTTAATAAATTTTTATTACATTTTATCACATTTTTATTTTAAACTTTTCATCTACCCTAACCCTAGCCTAACCCTATAAATACCAACCCTACACACTACCCTCTCACCCCAAAATCCTGAGCCCACACTCTCAAAAATTTTCCAAAGATCGTGTACTTTGAAAACAAGCTCAAGGCGAAACTCCGACGAACTTCCGGCGGAACTTCCGGCGATCATCTTAGGAACTATCGGCGACGACGCAACACACCGACGATCTCTCTAGTTCCCTCTCACTCGCTTGAGTAATCTAAAACTCGTAAGTCCCTTTCTATCTCTCTTTTCCATTCTCAAAATACGGATTTACAAAACCCGACGGAATCGGAACAAATCCGATTTCCGATTTGGTTTTCTATAAAATTCCACTTCTCACTAATACAACCATACTTAAACTTTCTCATGTTAACTATTAAACACTAATCAAACAATTTGATTAAGTTTCGTCACATGAAATGATAACTTTTTCAATTTATCGTATTTTTCACTTAAATACCACATTGTTTCAATCCTTCATATAACCCCATCAAACTTGCTATACATTTAAAGTAGATCACGAGGTAATGACCTACCTCCTTACACACTCATATGCAACACCCCCGAGAACCTAGAATACGAGAAAATAAACATTTTCATTTAAATACCATCTAATTAATAAAACCATTTCTAAAAGATTTAGTTTTGATACACTTTTTAAAAAAAGTACCACTTATTCTGAAAATACGATAAGTTGTGAACATCGGTCGTTTATCTAAACCTGACTTTGTGGTGTCTAGGCTAGGCAAGTGAGAAAGATAACTTTAAAAGGCCCGACTCATGGTGATTCGTGAGCGGATCCCTTCTTTCCTCACTTGTACTTACCTGGCCACAATTGGCGGTGAAGAGGCGATTTGAGGCATCTCACAACTTGTCGTCTGGACCAATTAGGGATAGACTAGTTGAGTTAGAAGAATCTAAAACATACAATACGGAAAATATACACCTTTACAAATAAATACCATTTACTTCATAAAACCGTTTTCTAAAGGATTTAGTATTTATAATCTTTGCAAACCGCCACTACAACCCATTTTGGGGAACCCATTCGGGATGGTACGGTTTATCACACATCCTCGGGCTTAGTAGTGCGTGATTCAGACCTCCGCAAGGAGCATTCGGTCTCGAAAGATTTAAAATACGACATCTTAAGAAAATGAAATTTTTTAGAATATAAAATATTTATTAAAATTATTTTTGTATAAATATATGTATATTTATCATTAAAATACCTATTTTATTATGATATAAATATTCCACTTTTTTCTAAAAATCACAAGAATAAATTTACACTAAAATACCATGAATTTCAAATAAATCAATATTACAGATAAATACCTTTATTTATGAAACTAGGATATATTTTCACTAGAAATATCACAATATAAAATCCACCTTCATTACAACTCTAAATACGAATAACGAATACTTAAGGTGTATTTTGAAAAGTATATAAAAGTATTTTTACATAAAACCCCTCAAGTTTTATAAATTTCCCTAAGGACCCTAGCAAATTATAGGTAAGAATTAATCAAGATTTCGATTTACATTTATAATTGTCTGAATCGGGTTTGAGTCTGATTATATTTGATTTGAATATGATTCAAGTACAATTTACAATCTTCAATATTACAATTCAACATGAATCCATGAATCCAATTATCAACCTATACAACTTGACCGAACCGAACCATAGATATACATTCCACTTACATGGTTCTTTAGTTATTCCATTTACATGATTCTACGGTTACATCCGTTTACTGATATCATGGTTTCAGACAGTCTTTCAATTATATATTCAATACAATTTACAGTACAAAACAGTACAAATAAAACACTACGGGGTTTAAGCGGTAGATTGGTACGGAAGGTGTTAAAGGTGGCATGAGACGGTAAGATTAAGACACCTAACATGAATCCAATTGCCGTTGTTCCGGGTTGTATAACGGAGCCTTGTACTTCCATTTGCCCTGGTCTCTAGCATACTGAGACCCCTCTCGTATACACTGGAATTCTTCTGTACCAAGATACAAACAACAGTGTTAATACAATATTACAACAATATAGTACAACAGTAAAAGCTACTCTCTCTCTCTCTTTCTTCTTTTCTACTTCTCCCTTATCTTTGGGACTTACCGAGCGATTTGTTCGCTGACGACATTCCATTTCTTTGTTCTTTGAATGTCGTCAGGTGGTTTGGACCCGACAGAGATCGAGCCATCTGCAGAAGACTTGGAGAGTTTGCTGAAGAACCAGAGCTCTAGTTTCATTGTACATTTTCCATTCAGTACTTTTCATTTCCTGTTATGCCATTGTTTAGGCATCGTTTTATTTCAGTTGTATTTCCTTTTCATGTGTTGTACAAAAGAATGTTAATAAATAAAAGTTGTTGTTTTTATTATATCTTGTCTCTTGTGTATTTATTTTTATATTGCTTAGATACGCTTAGCGTATGTACTTCTGAGTATATACGTAGCGGACTAGTCGCGTCACTTTCGCCGTACACCGGGAAGCAGGGCGTGACAGTTGGAGCCGTGAGGACATATGATACTTTATCATAAGTCAAGGCAATGTTGAGATTCCTCAGCCAGTCTTTATAATTGGTCTCATTCAGTTTATTTTTATCTAGTAGAAACTTGAGTCCTGTCATTGGTATCTACGATTAAGATAGAGAAAAGAACACACTCAGCGAAAGCTCTTGCAAAGATCAGATTGATTATTATCTTGTCTAATCGATATCTCCCACTGTTTTTATCAAATTTTCTTTAAAACCTTTAAAAATAAAACTAGCCAGGATTAATTACATTCTACAACTTCGCTAACTGTTCAGCCAGGACAGTGCCGGTACTTTGAGGGAGGTTTTCCGTGCTTTCGCACGGACCTAATTAAAATAAACCTCGTTTTTCCAGAGGTGTATCCCCGTTTGACACCTTTCTAAACACCTAATGGGTTAGCTAATTGTAAAGTGCAAAACTCTCCCGGGAGCAACTCTTGATCACAGTGGGATCGGGATCCTACTATCATATAGAAGGTATGCAATCTCATTGCAAATTTTAACTCTTGAAATTTTCGATATTGTTTTTACCCCTAGCACTCATGACCTTAACTATAGTCAACATATCATAAGTACTAGTCAAGTTCTTCCCGTCATTTCGTGATTAACTAGACCCACCCATATGACCCTTAACTAAAGTCAAAATAATCATATGAATGTCCTAAATAATCTGCATCATATGCAGTGTAGGAAGACATCACTTAGCTACCGTACACCGCGCCTTAACTAAAGTCAAAATACGCAGCACGGATACTATGTACTCTACTTCCTAAAATGACGGAGGGCTGCGGATAGTTTTTAAGAAAACTTTTAACGCTTTGAACTTGATATCGTTGTAGAATCCAATGATTTAAAAGGAGTGGCTTAAGCTCCGCACTTTGAAAACTTGTTTTTTCATAAAAGGCCGAGTGTGTTTCAAATCCGATTCTACAACATCTTTTTAGGTTCATTTTTCTTTACATTAATCTCATTAATGTAGTCCCATCATTTAAGTCCTAAAGCCATCACAGAAAAAAACGAAAATACAACGTACGCTTATGCCATTCGCATTTGTTACGGTGTCCCGTTATGCACCGTTAGGTTACTTAACTAACGACATACCGGGAAGGGGCTAGCGCGAGTGCAAAACATAAGCAACGTCTATTATATATCATATATGTAATATTCCATTTGTCTCAGATATATTAAATGTTCTCATCACAGAATATAAACAGCAGAAGCAGATATAATATAGGATATCTAGGAGGTCCGTATTTTGTATTTAGCCATCAATAGAAAATATGGATTCCACGGTCGCATCATCCTTCTTGGGTCTATCCTAATGCGGAAAAGAAAATAATATACAACAATGGTGACATCATCCTCAACCCGGAAGTGCCCCAAATAAAAGAATATTACATACAATTGAATTTTACATGAATGAAAAGAAAACTCTCATCTCACATAAAACCCCCGGCTATTCAATCACGACAAGCCTGCACCTCAAATCTCAGCAACACATAATATCACATATCATCAACGTAAGTAAGTATGTGTACCCTTATTGTCGTTGATGTATAGCAATGAAACCGGCGATACTCCACATACTACACTTACGGTCACAGAGAAATAAAATGAAAAACTACAACAATTGGAATCGTGACTGCCTTTAGACAACACAAGCCCGGAATATCACATATCCAAGATTTCATGCCTAACAATGTAAAGCTCGCATTTAGGTCTCATCCATGAAAACACCTTTTCAAAATAAGTCGGATAATTCAATAAGATTTTCGATTACACCCGAGACCGAAATGCTAGATATACACGCAACAAACAAATTTGTAGATTCCAATTATTGTATCACATACCTATAAACTAGGCGCAGTTAAAACATTCGATCGAACGATTGAACACCCAAAGACTTCTCATAAAGCTCAACACTTGAGCAGTTTTAAAATTTACCAAAAGACTGCTACAAGTACATATGGGCCAGCACAAGAAGGCACAGTCCAAGCCTCACCAACAGCGCCGCGGAACCGCCGCAAAATGACCATTTTGGCCGCGGTTCCGCTGTCGTATAGTCGAGTTAGGGCTTCGTTCTTCTTGTGGGCCCATAAAATACCCTGCACGATTTTCTGAGTATTTTTAATGTGAAAAATCCACCTTTTTGAAAAATTTCCAGAGAGCACCCTCCGGGCGTCGTATTTCGTTTGTTCAAGGTTTTTAACGTCGTCTCGGTTACTCTAAAGTTCTAGCTCGGCTCTGATACCACTGTAGGGTTTCCTTATCATCTCATATAGGGTTTGGAAGTATCATACATGCCACAATTTAAATTTTAAGAGGTGCTAAGCAAACTAACCAAGGAATCGAACTAGAAATATAGGGTAACACTAATAGTATCACATACAAAAGAATTTATCACTAAGTGGAGAGACTACAACCTTTGTAGACCTCCTAGGGTTTGAACGAGCTAGCTTGAACCTCCTCCACGTCCACGATGATCCATCCAGAGTACCTTTGCTCAAAGCTCCTTGCTCCAATAGATCTCAATGATGATGAAGCAAACAAACTACACCAAGGGCCTAAACAAGTGTAGTGTGATGATATGGTTGTGTTCTCATATAAAAACCCTTTCTTTCTTTTAACCTCACTCACTTTGGAAACTCAAGAGAGAGCTAGAGAGAGGAAGATGAAGATGGCAACGTTGAGCTCATTTTTCTTTTGGATAAAAGATAATGAGAGAAGGATAAATATCAAGAATAAATATCTCTTTTCAAACCATGGTTAATAAAATATCTAGATATTTTAGAATGAGAAGAAAATATCAAATGAAAATGAAACTATGGTTTAATTTTGGTCAAGTAAAGAAAAGTCAACAATGATTTAAAATCAATTTTCTTTTTCTCATTCTAATATATATAAATATATTTACTTTCCATGTATTTCTTATATTGCCATCTTTGTTGTATCATCAACCATGATATATATAAATGTATGTATGTGTGTATGCACATCAACATATACATATACATGCATGCATCCATCATAAAGAAAAGGTTTATTTAAATGAGATAAAAGTCAATATTAAATTAACACTTGATTTAAGAAACCGGTCATATCTCATACGACCCGACCAATATAAAACGCCCGATTAAAATACGGCATCATATACACGTATTTAATCGAGCACCCGCACATATCTCATATGTACACCACATTGTTTCGCCTGAGCCAGGAAACTCCTATGTAGGACTCTAAGACTCGTCAATACGCCGGCAGTAGGTGATGATCACATCAAACACCTACAAGCCGCAAGCGGTCAGCTAAACGTAACGGCCACCCGGGTATTGAGCGATCAGAAGAAGAACAAGCGAACCTGTCAAAACTCCCGTTAATCCAACTGGAAGCACTTACCGTACAGTCCGGTCTCTTCGTCAGATATGTTGCATATCAAGTCTAGGGATGGTAACGTCGACCATAATAAATTAATAAGTCATGCCGGTATATGGTCTACAACAGATCGAGAAACTACTGATAACACTTATCGGTAATATCTCAGCAGCCCTGGCCAGGGACTTCCTGTTATAGCCAATCGTGCACAGCGCGACATCAACCCCAAATACCGGGAGAGACGAAACCCCTCCTATCGCTCATTGGCTCCATGTGCCTTAGGAATGTACCCAAAATCCACCCGTTTGTACGACTCAGTAGAGCCATAGTAGGGTGGAGATCAAAGTACAGTGGAGGACACACAAGACTCTATGGCGATCTCGGGTCTACAGACTAACCTGTACCAGTGTCACCTAAGAACTGCTATCCGACGTATGATATAATACCACATAGGAGTCCTCGGTGAGTCCGTTCAGTGTACCCAGTCTCACTGAGCACCCGTATACAATCTTTGGTGTCACCACACCAGATGGATATGGGATCATCCATCGCCCATCATATGGAACAAAAATGGTATACGCTAGTCTACTCTGGAATATCGATGCCCTGTCTCGATATAGCTATGACTAGGAACATTTCAAGGATATGCTTATAAACTACAGGTGTCCCACTAGTATGATCCACATCATAATCCCAGTAGTCAAGACAATATCCTTAGGGCTTTATCAACATGTATCAAATGAGTAAAAGCTTGATCAAGTGAACATATGATAAAGAGCAATCAGATAGCATACTATCATGTCGAGCAAGACTGTCCTCTGAATATATATATATATATATATATATATATATATATATATATATAGACACACACATCAGTACATACATTATCATATATTGGCCTCTAGGGTATACATATATCCAACAAGAGAAAGATATGATTCAAGAATTATGATAACAATGTGGCATGACATGTTCCCAATCACGGATTTTTTGATTCGTGTATTGGGTCCAATACCCAACAACAAAAGAATCAAACCCGATTAACCTAAATCTTATG
Source organism: Agapanthus africanus (assembly GCA_030015575.1). Lineage (NCBI taxonomy): Eukaryota > Viridiplantae > Streptophyta > Magnoliopsida > Asparagales > Amaryllidaceae > Agapanthus > Agapanthus africanus. Next base: position 12,507,791 of record JASDDO010000019.1, read on the forward strand.
GCTCTGATACCAAACAAACCCTATCACGCCCCGTTTCCCAGAGTGCTCTACGATCGGCACGTGACAGAGCAAACCATACTACGTGTGGCTAGGAAACATCCCTCCACAGTCACATTACGGTTGTCTATAAGATATCAAGAACACTAGTAATAAAAATAAACTATCTAGTACATGTCTATATGCAAGGATAAATGAGTCAATGAATAATATGCGGAAGCAATAAATCCAATAAAAAAACATTTGGAAAGTACGTCCCAAATACAGGCTCACATCAGCATATGAAAGTACGGAAATAAAGCTAAACTAACTAGATACTAACAGGATCCTCACTGGTCGGCCTGTCTGCTAAAATACTCTTGGTCAGCCTGCGACAAACACAGAGGATCTGGGCCATGCAAAACCCAGACGACAGTGCGTCATAATATCAACAATAATAAATGAACATGATACATGAGATATGCAGGCATGAATATAAACGATGACATGAATATAACCAGTAATATGGATATGGAACAGTGAAGTGTATACATGCAGGTGAAGTGCAATGAGTAATCTAAACTATACTGTTGGGTTATCTATTCTAAAGTTTTCGAAATCAATTAATGTAATTCTCATCGTAACCCATCAGACTATGCCCCGTTCATTCCCCATGGGACCACGGTAACATGATTATTCAGTATATGCCCCGTTCATTCCCCACGGGACCACGGTAACATGATTTTTCCGTAACGCCCGGAAATACGGCAAACAATATAATAGTCCTTTGAGTTGCGTTCGGTTATATTCTTGATTTCTCCTTACCCCCAAGTTATGTGTTCAAGTCAGGTGTTGATAAATCTTGAGCTAATGCCAATACAGGATCAAGCAGGTATAGGTTTGTCTATACAGACAACAGGATACGTCCGTCATGACAACATGTCAGGATTGTCGGCATTAGAAACAGGATCAAGTAATATGTCAAGTAGTGGTATATCAGGTCATGACAGGTAGTGCACAGGTATCAAACGGATGCTCATAATAAAACTGTAGCAAGTACGGGTCAACGATAAAAGTATGGATGCACGGTAAAATACGGATTCATAAATATTTATCAGGGATTACATCTACTACTCCATGACTACGCATGATGCACATTATCAAGAATGGGTTGTTAATATAACAGTAATATGAAATAATGTGATCTAGCATGCAACTAGATATATAATAAATGGTACGGATGCGAACGGATATTGGAAAACGGTAAAGCAGTAACATGGATGCACAATACCATAAACATGCAATATTCTTATTAATATAGATGCGAGTATAATAATATAGCCTGTATCAAGCTAACTTGTATGCAACCAGATATTTAATTAATGATATGGATGCGCATGGATATTCGAAAACAGTAAAACAGTAATATGGATGTACAATGTGTCACGTCCCGCTTCCCAAAATACGGAATACGAGGGGTTGACAAGGCCAGCCATGCTACTACGGTCAAGGAAATATCCTGCCGTAGTCACACTTCGGCTTCTAGATTTACGTGGTAATCAGTAAATAATGCGCAGGTAATGAGAAATGCAGTAACTGAAACAAAACAATACCAAGAACTGACCTGATGGAAAACAAAAGGGTATAACTCTGGATAGCTAATCAAGATGTCCGTGATGTACGTCTGGTCCTGGTCCTGGCTTGATCCACTCCTCATACTGAGCATGCATACTCAGGTCGTCAGAGCGACAAAATAGCAATATAAACATATAGATGCAAGTGGCAAATCGAACAGTGATAATTGATGTATATAACAGTAAATCAAGACGATATAAGTATGAACATGCAGTAACCAATGAAGTGTCTAATAGATCAGGTGAACAGTAAAGCAGTAAAATAGTATGCCAGGTATGTCAACACGGTACGTAATGTATATCAATGCCATTATCCGTATCAGTCTCTAAGTCTCACTGTACAGGTCACTAAGCCTATCGTCAGTCCAAGTATGAGAGTCAACCACTTGCGAGTGTCCTCCACCCAAGGGTAGGACCTAAGGGTAAGGGACCACTGGCTCAAAATGTAACTCACGGTAATAATCATGTACCCTGTAAATCTCCATATATCTCCATATATATAAGCCGGCATGGTACTCCCGAGATTCTGTTGAACTCACACTCAAACTACCCCACACCCCATGGTCTACATCAAACGACAACCATAATCTCAAATACCGATCGGTCCATGACAAGTCTGCGCGAGAACTGGAGACAGGATCTCCATCAAGCACGTCCCGACTAATACCCAAGATAAATGGGCAGTGTCTGGTGTCTTATCTGTGACACCCATGCAAGAGCTTCCATAAGTGTCATATACCAGTTATAGTCACACTTACATGCGTCCCACAGACGTCGACAATGCAATAGAATAAAAGGGTTCACTGATTGTGTACAAATACATGTCACTTTCACTTATCCACTCATGCACGAACACTAACGTACTTGCCACAATCATCACTAATACCTAACACTGGGTAATGCACATGATCACTAAGTTATCAATGCAGTGACATATGTATGATATGATGAGAAAACAGTATGTAAAGCATGATTAAGATGTCACAAATCAGTATTCTACCACTTGCATAATTTATCATAAATCATACGTGTACAGTTTAGTGAAATGATGAACGGGGAATAAATAGTATTTTTGATTGTCTGTCCAGTGAATTTAGTTTCACGTCAATCGGGTTTCAAGATTACTAGTTATGGCCATTTCATTTTAAGCGTTCACGGCTGGAATTCCGGTTTTAGAATCAGAAGTCCATTTCGCAACGCATTTTAATCCTAGTTGAGATCAGATTTTAGCGATGCTACAGTTGAATGAAATCTATGGTTTTCAGTAAGGTTTTCAACGCAATAGACGGATCCTCAATCGCGTCTGTACGTCAGGAGTTATACACTGTTCAATAGTATGTCAATTCTGATTCTGTTGGGACTGTTATACGTCCCCATCTTTTAAATCACAGATTAAATAGCAAACGATGATGAAACAGAATGAAACCACTTGTGTTATCTAGCTAAAAGATTCACCTTTAATAAACAGTGGAGTTCTGCAACATACGAGTTCAGGAAAACAGGTGGCACACATTACGGAACAGTAAACAGTAATCAGAGTCGCTTTGGACTGCAGTCCAGAGTAGCACTTCGATCCAAATATTGTCACAATTTAAGTGCAGAAACCATTAGAAACTTGCATAGGGTTATAGTTCGTCGAGTTGGATTCGATTTAAGCCCTCGAACGCATCATTCCCGTATGTACATAAATTTACGGTGATTTTAACCATTCTCAGATACGGGAAATTTCTAGTTTTACCGGTACATTTGGCGGTATTCATTTTAGTCACTAACAGTCGTATTTTCCAGTGAAATTTATACCAGATATTCATCACTACATGGGCCAACATAAACAATCCAGTTCCATCAAATTAGGTGAGTATTTTCATTGGGATCATGCATCGAACGGGTATGTCGTTTAATTTTATCGGGAATTGTAAATTCATAACATATACTTTTGAATTTGTAACGCGAGTAGGTTAGCATATAAGCAAGTATTTGAACTTGCCTGGAAACGATGTGTAGATGGTGTCGCAGTGATGATGACTGTGATGGCATGCACGGGCACAACACACACGAGCAACAACGACATGGTTTGGCTTCGGTACGAGCTTAGCTTGACGGATCTGTGCAGTGGTTTTTTGCGTGTGCGACGGAGAGGGGCTTCGTGCTTAAGGGTTCATTGGCAGCAGCCTGGTGCTCCGGCGGTGGCTCAGCGGTGACACGACGACGACGAGACGATGGTGATCGTCGGCGATGAGGGCAGCAGACGGCGCAACGAGCCCGGGTCAGCTTGGACTTGCAACTATGGAGGTTGTAGATGGTGAGCTCGTCAGCAACGATGTCGGTAGTGAGTTTCAGAGGGTTTGATGGCGATGGTGGAAGAGGCCGACGGCGGTTGGCGGCGGCGCTCCGGCGATGAACAACAGGGTGTCGGGTTGTGTGTGGGGGTTCTTGGGTTTTGGTATTTTTGAAGAGAGAGAGAGAGTAGGGGCTCGGGTGTTGTCGTGAGCGAGATGAGGCTGAGGAGGAGAGAGTGTAGAGGTCGACGACGTGATGGGGGATCGCCGGCGTGAGGGTGTACGGTGGTGGTCGAATGGGTGCAGGTGAGGCTCGGGTGTATGGGGTTGGGTGTGTAGGGGTTCTAGGTTGGTGGAGGAATATGGAGGAGGGTTCTGTGGGTGGAGGAGAAGCGGGGGATGATGAATGAGGGGTCGACGAGGAGGTTCGCTGTCGTCGGAGGGAGTCGAGTGTAGTGGGTTTTCGAGAGAGAGAGAGAGAGGTGAGGAATTTTGAGAGTGAGAGAGAAGTGAGGGTGTGAGGGAGATAGGGGAGACGAGGGGAGGAGATTGAGAGGATTACGAGGGGGTAACGGCAAGGCGTGGGCATGGGCGTGAGCTGCTGCGAAGGGAGTGGGTCGAGGAACGTTATCGTTGGGGAAGAAGAAGGAAATAGAGGCGGGTCGGGTCGGGTCAGGAGGCGCGGGTCGGGTTGGGGTGAAGGCTTGAAGGGAAAGTTTTGGGCTGGGCCGGCAGTTTTATTGAATTCCTTTTAATTTATTTTTTTTTTGTATGGGCCGAGGAGTGAACGGGCCGGGGAAAATATATTGGGCTGAGGGATTAATTTGAGTTGGGCTTAGGGGATATGGAAAAATAGTTTGGGTTTTGGTTTTAATTGGTTTTATTGATAAAAGGAAAATGGGGGTTTTCTGGGTTGGGACGGAAAGAAATGCAGTTTTAATTTATATATTCTTTGGGCTGGGGAGGGAATAGAGCTTGGGCTGAGAAAATATAAAAGGGATTGGGATTAGGGTTCGGGGTTTAGAAGAAATAAAATTATAAATAAAAATAAATAAAATTCAAGAGTAACAAAATACAGATATTGGTATAAAAAGGGGTTGGGTATTATATCATACCACCCTTACAAAAATTTCGTCCTCGAAATTTAAAAGAACGACAAGCTATAAAATAATAAGCGAAAAGTTACCACATCGAACACTAATACATAGTGATTTACTTAAAACGGGTGGATAAAATTTTGAAGGTATATAAGTGTAAGAACAACATATAAAAGAATAAGTCGAAATAAGTATGAGGTAGGAACAACTATAGGGGAAAACTATATGTATACGAGAATAAAAACAACAATAACGAACAATAATATTCGAGGCGTGCTCGATAAAATCGAAACCCAAATATGTGCACGTATAAGTATATCAAAGGTAGCACAGTAGAAATAATAAGTATAAAGCACAACCATTTATAATAGTAACCATAGGTACAATACCCGGAAATAAAGTAACGACAATAAAGTAGTGAAGGATTTATCGGTAGGTTAAAACATTTTAGGATAATGTATCGATCAAATAGTTTTAAAATAACTTAGAAAACCCACATAGTGAAAATAAGAAACATGGAACGAAAATATGCGCGATGTAAGGTTGTGCTACCGAAAATAATGGGAAAGCTAGTAGTGAAGTACTTGAAATGCGTAAAACGGGGATAGTCAATAAAACGCACTCTTCGATAAATACAAAATAATGAAAACCAAATTTCGAATAATAATGTCCCTAAATATAGTTAGGGTAACAGAGAAAAACACAAATATGTATAGGGGTAGCTAGGGTAGGGATTACAATAGAGTGTGGCTCATACAAAAGGTCGGAGTGTGACGGCTTTAGACTGAAGGTCGAAGAGATTGGGGTCAGGTCAGCACAGGAAGTAAGGGTGAGCAGCAAAGGGCTACAAGGAAAAAATGTATGGAGAGGATAACGGTCGATACATCATATGAATCAAAAAAAATTTCGAAGGGTCATTCAACTCGGAAATTTTACTATCAATTTCCCCTCCCAGAAGGATCTCAAACGAAGCATAGATGAAGGATGAAGGGTGGCCCATTCCAAAGATCGGGGTGCGGTACTGGTTAATCTAAGTGAAGGTCGAATCAGCACAAGGTATAGGTGTGGACAGTCAGGGGTCTCAGGAGAAAACGGTAAAGAGAAAAAGTCAAAGCATCAAGTGAACCAGTAATCAAAAGATTTGCGAACTCAGAAAGTTTATTTCATTCTAGGAAATTCGAAACAAAGGACTCTCGAAAAGTAACAGATGGCCCTAAACTATACATAGGTTTATTTGGCCAGAGAAGAGAACATCTAAAAAAAATCCCGTCAGTCGCGGTTGTGGAGATTCAGCAGGTTGCGGTAGGCTCGCGCGCTCAGGTAGGGACGCCCATTTTCATAGCGCCTCGCAGGGATCGCCATTGGGAGTTCTTCCACCACAGGGTCTTGTTCTTCTGGTCCTTCTTCCTCGGCTGGAGCTTCTTCATCGAGATCTGCTTCCATGTGATTCTCTTCTTCTGGATCCCCTTCCATGGGGTTTTCCTCCACTGGATTTTCTTCTATCGAGTCTTCCTCGGGATCTTCCACTACCAGGTTCTCTTCAGGGTCTCCTTCATCTTCGTCGGAATCGCCTATCATGTCAACCTCTGGGACGGCGGCTCCTTCGTCCTCGTAATCGCTGTTTCCAAAAATGACCTGGGGTCCGTTGACCTCATCGTCAGAACTCACCAGCACGCGGTCTAAGGAAACGTATGACTGTGCATCCTTATCTAGATGCGGCGCTGCTCCAGGGTGGGCCATGGCCTGAAAGAAAGAGTCATGATCAGACAGTGGTACATATTAGGGGAATAATCAAGGATATGGAGTACAAGAAAATATGTGGTAAGCAAGGGCTGAAGACAAAATCTAGAATACTGATGCAACGAATGGTATAGGTAAAGTGAGGGGGCAAGGAGGCGATACATACATCATAACTCAGGATTTTATTATATTCAGCCAAGAGTTTAACGGATACAGGATCTCAAACGAAAAGAGAAATATTTACAAGTGACAACATTTTATTAAAAGCGAAACACGTGATAACTCTTCTTCGATTACTAGACCATTGCATTCTCGTCACGCGAGTTGTATCCTGCGCTGAGTCCGCCCTAACCTAGAAGTTCGAACTACGTAACAATCATCACTTGGCAGAAGTAGAGAGTATGGACGAGTCTCCCCCTTGTAGCTCCTTCCTTTTAGGGCAACCGTCGATAAGATGTTCGTTGGATCCGCAAATCAGGCATTTCCCCTGGGCGCGGCGACAATCCCTCTGAAGATGTCCTGGCCTCTTGCAGTACCCACAACATTGGGTCTTCTGCTGCTTCTGTCTCGGGGAACCAAATGGGCGCTTCATCTTCTTCTCTTTTCCTCGTCTAACAGGGATCCCTTTACGATTGGAAACTCCCGCTGGTGCTTGATTCACCTGCCTTCTCAGTCCTTCAGCTAACAAGTCGTTTGTTCGCTCCTGGGCTTCCTCCAGACCTTACAGTACACTCAGAATCTCAACGGTCTGATCTGGGGAGTGGAGATAGAGGAAGAGTCGTTGGAAGACATGATCCTGGAACAATAATTTTGAGGACAATATAAGGCACAAGCTATTAGAATTAAACATAATATGGATTGGGTAAGGAATCAAGAATATCGGGTGTGATGAAATTCATTATAAGTGGAAATCAACTGTAGGGCTCTAAGTCACTTAAACCGAGTACAGTATTGTAACTATGAGGTAGTTCACAATTACAACTACGTCACTCTGCCAAGTCACCTGAAACCCTAGTGAATGAACAGCAGAATACACAATGTGAATATGGATCAAGAATGACAACTTTACAACCTAGACCGAGGAATGTCTTAGATTGTCAAGCTCTATACGGAAAACTGCAATCCCAATCGAAGCAAAACCTGGTCTCTGATACCAACAAAACCATGTCACGCCCCGCTTCCCAAAATACGGAATACGAGGGGTTGACAAGGCCAGCCATGCTCCTACGGTCAAGGAAATATCCTGCTGTAGTCACACTTCGGCTTCTAGCTTTACGTGGTAATCAGTAAATAATGCGCAGGTAATGAGAAATGCAGTAACTGAAACAAAACAATACCAAGAACTGACCTGATGGAAAACAAAAGGGTATAACTCTGGATAGCTAATCAAGATGTCCGTGATGTACGTCTGGTCCTGGTCCCGGCTATATCCACTTCTCACACTGAGCATGCATACTCAGGTCGTCAGAGCGACACAATAGCAATATAAACATATAGATGCAAGTGGCAACTCGAACAGTGATAATAGATATATATAACAGTAAATCAAGACGATATAAGTATGAACATGCAGTAACCAATGAAGTGTCTAATAAATCAGGTGAACAGTAAAGCAGTAAAATAGTATGCCAGGTATGTCAACACGGTACGTAATGTATATCAATGACATTATCCCTATCAGTCTCTAAGTCTCACTGTACAGGTCACTAAGCCTATCGTCAGTCCAAGTGTGAGAGTCAACCACTCGCGAGTGTCCTCCACCCAAGGGTAGGACCCAAGGGCAAGGGACCACGGGCCCAAAATGTAACTCACGGTAATAATCATGTACCCTGTAAATTTCCATATATCTCCATATATATAAGCCGGTATGGGACTCCCGAGATTCTGTTGAACTCACACTCAAACTACCCCACACCCCGTGGTCTACATCAAATGCCAACCATAATCTCAAATACCGATCGGTCCATGACAAGTCTGCGTGAGAACTGGAGACAGGATCTCCATCAAGCACGTCCCGACTAATACCCAAGATAAATGGGCAGTGTCTGGTGCCTTATCTGTGACACCCATGCAAGAGCTTTCATAAGTGTCCCATACCACTTATAGTCACACTTACATGCGTCCCACAGATATCGATAATGCAATAGAATAAAAGGGTTCACTGATTGTGTACAAGTACGTGTCACTTTCACTTATCCACTCATGCACGAACACTAACGTACTTGCCACAATCATCACTAATACCTAACACTGGGTAATGCACATGATCACTAAGTTATCAATGCAGTGACATATATATGATATGATGAGAAAACAGTAAGCATGATTAAGATGTCACAAATCAGTATTCTACCACTTGCATAATTTATCATAAATCATACGTGTACAGTTTAGCGAAATGATGAACGGGGAATAAATAGTATGTTTGATTATATATCCAGCGAATTTAGTTTCACGTCAATCGGGTTTCAAGATCACTAGTTATGGCCATTTCATTTTAAGCGTTCACGGCTGGAATTCCGGTTTCAGAATTAGAAGTCCATTTTACAACGCATTTTAATCCCAGTTGGGATCAGATTTTAGCGACGCTATAGTTGAATGAAATCTAGGGTTTTCAGTAAGGTTTTCAACGCAATAGACAGATCCTCAATATCGTCTGTACGTCAGGAGTTATACACTGTTCAATACTAGTATGTCAATTCTGATTCTGTTGGGACTGTTATACGTCCCCATCTTTTAAATCACAGATTAAATAGCAAACGATGATGAAACGGAATGAAACCACTTGTGTTATCTAGATAACAGATTCATCTTTAATAAACAGTGGAGTTCCGCAACATACGAGTTCAGGAAAATAGGTGGCACACATTACAGAACAGCAAACAGTAATCAGAGTCGCTCTGGATTGCAGTCCAGAGTAGCACTCTGATCCAAATATTGTCACAATTTAAGTACAGAAACCATTAGAAACTTGCATAGGGTTATAGTTCGTCGAGTTGGATTCGATTTAAGCCTTGAACGCATCATTCCCGTATGTACATAAATTTACGGTGATTTTAACCATTCTCAGATTTGGGAAATTTCTAGTTTTACCGGTACATTTGGGGGTATTCATTTTAGTCACTAACAGTCGTATTTTCCAGTGAAATTTATACCAGGTATTATCACTACATGAGCCAACATAAACAATCCATTTCCGTCAAATTAGGTGAGTATTTTCATTAGGATCATGCATCGAACGGGTATGTCGTTTAATTTTATCGGGAATTGTAAATTCATAACATATACTTTTGAATTTGTAACGCGAGTAGATTAGCATGTAAGCAAGTATTTGAACTTGCCTGGAAACGATGTTTCGTTGGTGTCGCAGTGATGATGACTGTGATGGCATGCACGGGCACGACACACACGGGCAACAACGACAAGGTTTGGCCTCGGCTCGAGCTTAGCTTGACGGCTCTGTGCAGTGGTTGTTTGCGTGTGCGACGGAGAGGGGCTTCGTGCTTAAGGGTTCATTGACAGCAGCCTGGTGCTCCGGCGGTGGCTCAGCGGTGACACGACGACGACGAGACGATGGTGATCGTCGGCGATGAGGGCAGCAGACGGCGCAACGAGCCCGGGTCAGCTTGGACTTGCAACTATGGAGGTTGTAGATGGTGAGCTCGTCAGCAACGATGTCGGTAGTGAGTTTCAGAGGGTTTGATGGCGATGGTGGATGCGGCCGACGGCGGTTGGCGGCGGCGCTCCGGCGATGAACAACAGGGTGTCGGGTTGTGTATGGGGGTTCTTGGGTTTTGGTATTTTTGAAGAGAGAGAGGGAGTAGGGGCTCGGGTGTTGTCGTGAGGGAGATGAGGCTGAGGAGGAGAGAGTGTAGAGGTCGACGACGTGATGGGGGATCGCCGGCGTGAGGGTGTATGGTGGTGGTCGAATGGGTGCAAGTGAGGCTCGGGTGTACGGGGTTGGGTGTGTAGGGGTTCTAGGTTGGTAGAGGAATATGGAGGAGGGTTCTGTGGGTGGAGGAGAAGCGAGAGATGATGAATGAGGGGTCGACGAGGAGGTTCGCTGTCGTCGGAGGGAGTCGAGTGTAGTGGGTTTTCGAGAGAGAGAGAGAGGTGATGAATTTTGAGAATGGGAGAGAAGTGAGGGTGTGAGGGAGATAGGGGAGACGAGGGAAGGAGATTGAGGGGATTACGAGAGGGTAACGGCAAGGCGTGGGCATGGGCATGGGCGTGAGCTGCGGCGAAGGGAGTGGGTCGGGGAATGTTATCGTTGGGGAAGAAGAAGGAAATAGAGGCGGGTCGGGTCGGGTCAGGAGGCGCGGGTCGGGTTGGGGTGAAGGCTTGAAGGGAAAGTTTTGGGCTGGGCCGGCAGTTTTATTGAATTCCTTTTAATTTATTTTTTTTGTGTGTGGGCTGAAGAGTGAACGGGCCGGGGAAAATATATTGGGCTGAGGGATTAATTTGAGTTGGGCTTAGGGGATATAGAAAAATAGTTTGGGTTTTGGTTTTAATTGGTTTTATTGATAAAAGGAAAATGGGGGTTTTATGGGTTGGGCCGGAAAGAAATGAAGTTTTAATTTATATATTCTTTGGGCTGGGGAGGGAATTGAGCTTGGTCTGAGAAAATATAAAAGGGATTGGGATTAGGGTTTGGGGTTTAGAAGAAATAAAATTATAAATAAAAATAAATAAAATTCAAGAGTAACAAAATACAGATATTGGTATAAAAAGGGGCTGGGTATTACACAATGCATTCAACATGTGATATTTTCATTCGTATGGATGCAAAATATGTATCATAGCATGTAGCAAGGTAAACTTGCCTGATCGGATCCTACGACGGGTGCGTACAGCACGTCCGACGTCTGGTAAACGTCGGAATACACGCACGGCGTCTAGAACAGGGCCAGGCAAAGTAAGAACACGACCACGCTGGCTGGGAACGCCCACTAGGTCTCCTGGATCGGCGGCGGCGGTGACCGAAAAAAATACGAGATCAAGGAAATCAGGAGAAGAAGAAAGAAGGAGAAAAAGAAAAGGTTGGGACTTGTTCGTGGTGGTGCTCTGGATTCAGAGAGGAAGGCGAGGGGGAGATGATGATTTTTATGGGATGAAGCTGGGGTCGCCGGAGGTGAAGTAACGTCGGTGGCGGCGACGGGGACGTGCGCGACTCGGGCGTGGGTTCACTCGTGGACGAGGCGGGAAAAGAAAGAAGCAGAGGGAGAAAGAGAAGACGTGGGGTGTGTATGGGTTTTTCCAAAAAAAAATAAAAAATAAAGAAAGAATATATATAGAGAGAAGAGAGAGATTTGTTAGGATATAATTATATAAAATATATATATTAGAAGAGAGAGAGGAAGAGCAGTGTGTAAGATTTGATTTTAAAACTATAACTGAATACATTTATTGGTTAAACACGTGTGTGTATATATATATATAAAGAATATAATATTAAGAAATTTTAGTTTTCAGGCTAATACAAACTTTCTCCAAAATATATCTGGGTCCGGTCTAAAATTATGGTTTGAAAATACGGATAATATACGTAGAAACCAAAACCAAAATAGGATATCCGGGTAAAGAAATGGCATACCCCCAAGAACGGATGCACGTAGCATGCATGTAGCGATTCAAACAGGTCTGTTTCACTGAACGGGACGAGAACACGATGCTACCACAGGGTGAGGGGTATGATGCAAGCCATGCTAGATATATTTTAAAAATATTTTATTTGACTTTATATGTTATATTAGAAAAATGCAAATGCCGGATATAATGCAGTTATACAACATGAAAATGCACGGATCCTCATAACCAGCAGGGATAAATCATAAACAGAAATCAAGACGGATTTCCAGCAAGCGGGTCGGATCGGATGCAAATACAGATACCAATTATACTATTTTCACCCAAACAGCAATAAATTAAGAAATAGCCATAAATAAAGAAATACCCAAAAAATAGAACTGGTATAAATAAACTAGGGTGTTACATTATACCCAACTACATAAAGAATTTCGTCCTCGAAATTTCCTGAACAAGAAAAGATAAACAAACATGAATCTAGGAAAAGAGGTGTGGAAACTTCTGTCAAATCTCGTCTTCTCGTTCCCAAGTCGATTCTCCGTGCGAGCGATTCCCCCACGAAACAAGTACGAGAGGGATAACTTTGTTCTTGAGAACCTTTTCTCTTCGATCAATAATCGATATTGTTCGTTCCTCATAGGTCAAATTCTCCCTTACAGTTAGCTCCGAATGATCTAGCACGTGTGTTTCATCTCGAAAAAACTTATAGAGTTGAGATACATGAAACACGCCATGAACACTCGCCAAAGATGGTGGTAAAGCCAATCGATAAGCCACTTCTCCAACACACTCAATAATCTCAAAAGGCCCCACGAATCGAGGACTAAGCTTGCCTCGACTCCCAAAACAAATCACTTATCTAGTCGGTAATATCTTCAAGAATACAAGATCACCAACAGCAAACTTTAAAGGTCTTCTCGATATATCGGCCCAACTCTTCTACCGATCTTGTGCTGCCTTCATGTGATTCCAGATAATATTAATCTTCTCTACTGTTTGCACGATCAAATCCGGTCCCAACAATCTTCGTTCTCCAACATCGTCTTAACAAATGGGTGAGAGACACTTGCGACCATACAATGCCTCGAATGGAGCCATCTGAATAGTCGCCTGAAAGCTGTTATTGTACTAAAACTCTACCAAGTGTAGATGATCCTCCCACAAACCCTTGAAGTCTAACATGAAGGCTCTCAACATGTCTTCAAGAGTTTGAATCGTTCTCTCTGACTGGACATCGGTCTGAGGATGATAAGCGGTGCTAAACTTCAATCGTGTCCCCAAACTTTCCTGTAAGCTCCTCCAGAAGTGTGATAAGAATCGGGTATCACGATCAAAAATGATGCTCACAGGTAATCCATGCAATCTCACAATCTCCTGCATGTACCGTTTTGCTAACGTTTCCGTCGACTGACCAACTCGAAATGGTATGAAATGAGCTGCCTTGGTCAATCGATCAACAATCACCCAAACTGCATTATTTACCTTTGGACTCCGCGGTAAAGCTGTCACGAAATCCATGGTTATATGTTCCCACTTCCACTGAGGAATCGGAAGTGGTTGCAATAAACCAGCAACCCTTTGATGTTCAGCCTTAACTTGCTGACACACCAAGCACTTCGCTGCAAAACGAGCAATCTCCCTTTTCATGCCTTCCCACCAGAAATACTGTCGTAGATCACGGTACATCTTTGTGCCTCCTGGATGTATAGAATATGCGGAACTATGTGCCTCCTTCATAACTTCTTCACGAATGTCTCCTTTCGGCATACAAAAACGGCTACCAAATCACAACGAACCATCTTCATGAATCAACAAGTCCGTTCGAAGTCCTGCTTCAACCTGTTCTCAAAACTTTTGCAATCTTGGGTCCTGTGACTACGCTGCTTTAATATTATCGATCAATGATGAATGTACTTGCAACTGCCTCAACTGTCCTGAAGAATTCGGTAACACAATCTCCAACTCGAATCTCCGAAAATCTTCGATAAGCTCCTTCTGTGCAGTCAATATCCGAATTGCTGGCAACCGACTAAGCGCATCCGGAACTATATTAACTTTCCCTGGATGGTACTTAAGATCAAGATCATAGTCAGCCATCAGCTCCAGCCATCTACGCCGCCTCATGTTGAGCTCTTTCTGCGTAAACACGTACTTTAAGTTTTTGTGATCGGTGAATACTTCGACCCTTTCGCCCAATAAGTAGTGTCTCCAAATCTTCAAAGCGAAAATCACAGCTGCAAGCTCCAGATCATGAGTTGGGTAATTCTTCCCATGGATCTTCAACTATCTCGATGCGTAGGCTATAACCTTCCCATGCTGCATCAAAACACATCCCAAACCTTTCCCAGACGCGTCGCTGTGAATTACCAATCCTCCGGAACCATCTGGTACGGTCAAAATAGGAGCGGTTATTAACCTTTGCTTCAATGTCTCAAAAGCTGACGCACAACCATCCGTCCATACGAACGGTACCTCCTTCAGTGTAAGCTTGGTCAAACGCTCAGCCAATCGAGCAAAATTCTCCACGAATCTTCTGTAGTATCCTGCATGTCCCAGAAAACTTCTGATCTCCGCTACATTCCTCGGTATCGGCCAATCTTGAATTGCTGCAATCTTCTCGGGATCAACGGCGATTCCATCTCCGGATACGACATGCCCCAAAAACCTCACTTCTTCAAGACAAAACTCGCACTTGCTCATCTTTGCATATAATCTTTCTTGCCTCAACGTCTGCAGTGCGATCTTCAAGTGTTCTGCATGCTCTTCTAGGCTCATCGAGTAGACCAGAATATCATCGATGAACACCATTATAAACTGGTCCAAGAACGGTGAAAAGATTTGGTTCATCAAGTCTATAAATATCGTCGGTGCATTCGTGACTTCAAATAGCATCACTAAATACTCGTAATGTCCATATCGAGTTCGGAACACAGTCTTGCAGATATCCTCTGATTTAACTCGAACTTGATGATATCCGAATCGCAAATCCAGCTTCGAGAATACCCTCGCTCCATTGAGTTGCTCGAACAATTCACCAATGTACGGGATCGGGTACTTGTTCTTAATAGTCACCCGGTTTAATTCTCGATAATCGATGCACATTCTCCTTGTGCCATCTTTCTTCTTGACTAGAAGAACTGAAGCTCCCCAAGGTGAATTACTGCTGCGAATCCAACCCTTCTCTAGCAATTCAGTAACCTGCTTCTTTATTTCTTCCAATTCCACTGGTGCCATCGGATAGTACGCCTTTAAGATTGGCACTGCACCAGGAACAAAATCGATCGTGAACTCTACATCTCGTTTTGGCGGTAAACCTAAGATATCCTCGAACACATCCATGAACTCCCGAACTACAGATGGCGCTTCCTCCTTATCAACTTCCAATGACGAAAGAATGGCGCCCGTCGGCCTAGCCCTAAACTCGACTGGCCCGACAGAACTGCTATCTCCAGCAAAAACAAACTCCGGATGTCTGGGATTCTGGAAAATCACTTTCTTTGCCCTACAATCAATGTGAGCGTGGAAAGTGCCGAGAAAGTCCATTCCCAAGACAACATCATACCTGCCGGTATCGATCACCAAGAAATCTGCAAATAACTCTCATCCGCAAATAATAACAGAAGAATCCTTACACTCACTACTAGATATGATCTTCCCGTTTCCAGTGTGTATATCCCAACAACAAGACAGGTTCGTGCAAGAAATCGAGCGTGCAGCAATAAACTTGGACGATATACAGCAATGGGATGTACTTGAATCGAATAGTGCTAATACAGGAAAATCATGAACAAGTAGGATACTGGAAACAACTTCATCCAAAACCAATATACTGAAGAAGATTAATACGGCAAAAAGGATTCAAGCTTGCAATAAAACATAAACTGGTAAGCAATGAAACTGAGAAAAGCAAGGTAATATGATGACATAAAACAAGGAAATGAATCAAGACTAGAACTCCAAGTTACTTAAATAGAGTACCGCATTGTAACCATACTGCAGTTTATGGGTACAATCACATAACTCCGTTCAAGTCGCCCAAATCCTAGTGTCAGAATAGAAAAAACAATAGAGAACCAGAAGGTTTCAAGTCGAGATGCAAAGTTTTTTGTATATCGTCAAGACAAGGGTCAAGAGAAAGATATGATTCAAGAATCACGATAACAATATGGCAGGACATGTTCCTAATCACGGATTTTCTGATTCGTGTATTGGGTCCAATACCCAACTACAAAAGAATTAAACCCGATTAACCTAAATCCTGTGGCTCTGATACCAAACAAACCCTGTCACGCCCCACTTCCCAGAGTGCGCTACGATCGGCACGTAACAGAGCCAACCATGCTATCTGTGGCTAGGAAACATCCCTCTACAGCCACATTACAGTTGTCTATAAGATATTAAGAACAGTAGAAATAAAAATAAACTATTTAGTATATGTCCATATGCCAGGATAAACGAGTCAATGAATAATATGCGGAAGCAATAAATCCAATAAACAAAAACATCTGGAAAGTGCGTCCAAAATACGGGCTTACATCAGGAAATGAAAGTACGGAAATAAAGCTAAACTAACTAGATACTAACAAGATCCTCACTGGTCGGCCTGTCGGCTAAAATACTCCTGGTCAACCTGCGACAAAGACAGAGGATCTGGGCCATGAAAAACCCAGACGTCAGTGCGTCATAATATCAACAATAATAAATGAACATGATACATGAGATATGCAGGCATGAATATAAACGATGACATGAATATAATCAGTAACATGGATATGGAACAGTGAAGTGTATACGTGCAGGTGAAGTGCAATGAGTAATCTAAACTATACTGCAGGGTTATCTATTCTAAAGTCTTCGAAATCAATTAATATAATCCTCAACGTAACCCATCAGATTATGTCCCGTTCATTCCCGACGGGACCACGATAACATGATTATTCAGTATATGCCCCGTTCATTCCCCACGGGACCATGGTAACATGATTTTTCCATAACGCCCGGAAATACGGCAAACAATATAATAGCCCTTTGAGTTATGTTCGGTTACATTCTTGATTTCCCTTTACCCCCAAGTTATGTGTTCAAGTCAGGTATTATAAATCTGGAGCTAATGCCAATACAGGATCAAGAATGTACAGGTTTGTTTATACAGACAACAGGATACGTTCGGCCGGACAACATGTCAGGATTGTCTGCATTAGAAATAGGATCAGGTAATATATCAAGTAGTGGTATATCAGGTCATGACAGGTAGTGCACAGGTATCAAACGGATGCTCATAATAAAACTGTAGCAAGTACAGGTGCACGATAAAAGTACGGATGCACGGTAAAACACGGATGCACAAATATCTATTAGGGATTACATTTACAACTTCGTGACTACGCATGATGTACATTATCAAGCATGGGGTGTTAATATAACAGTAACATGAAATAATGTGATCTGGCATGCAACTAGATATATAATAAATGATACAGATGCGAACGGATATCGGAAAACGGTAAAACTGTAACACGGATGCACAATACCATAAACATGTAATATTCTTATTAATATAGACGCGAGTATAATAATATAGCCTGTATCAAGCAAACTTGTATGCAACCAGATATGTAATTAATGATATGGATGCGTACGGATATCCGAAAATAGTAAAACAATAATATGGATGTACAATGCATTCAACATGTGATATTTTCATTCATTTGGATGGAAAATATGTATCATAGCATGTAGCAAGGTAAGCTTGCCTGATCGGATCTCACGACGGGTGCGTACGGCACGTCCGGCGTCCGGTAAACGTCGCAATACACACACGTCGTCCAGAACAGGGCCAGGAAAAGCAAGAACAGGACCACGCTGGCTTGGAACGCCCACTGGATCGCCTGGATCGTCGGCGACGGCACAGCTCCGACGGTGACCGGAAAAAATACGAGATCAAGAAAAAGCAAGAGAAGAAGAAAGAAGAAGAAGAAGAAGAAGAAGAGGCTGGGACTTGGTCGTGATGGTGCTCTAGATTCAGAGATGAAGGCGAGGGGGAGATGATGATGATGATGATGCGATGAAGCTGGGGTCGCCGGAGGTGAGGGAACGGCGGCGGCGGCGATGGGGACATGCACGACTCGGGCGTGGGTTCACTCGTGGACGAGGCGGGAAAAGAAAGAAGCAGAGGGAGAAAGAGAAGACGTGGGGTGTGTGTATGGGTTTTCCAAATAAAATAAAAAATAAAGAAAGAATATATAGAGAGAGAAGAGAGAGAGATCTGTTAGGATATAAATATATAAAATATATATATTAGAAGAGAGGGAGGGGGAGAGAGAGAGAGAGTAGTGAGTAAGATTTGATTTTAAAAATATAACTGAATATATTTATTGGTTAAACGTGTGTGTGTGTGTGTGTGTGTATAATATTAAGAAATTTAAGTTTTCAGGCTAATACAAACTTACTTCAAAATATATCTGGGTCCGGTCTAAAATTATGATTTGAAAATACGGATAATATACGTAGTAACCAAAACCAAAATAGGATATCCGGGTAATGAAAAGGCATACCCCCAAGAACGGATGCACGTAGCATGCACATAGCGATCCAAACAGGTCCGTTTCACTGAACAGGATGAGAACACGATACACGGATGCTACCACAGGGTCAGGGATATGATGCAAACCATGCTAGATATATTTTTAAAATATTTTATTTGATTTTATATGTTATATTAAAAAAATGCAGATGCCGGATATAATGCAGTTATACAACATGAAAATGCACGGATCCTCATAACCAGCAGGGGTAAATCATAAACAGAAATTAAGACGGGTTTCTAGCAAGCTGGTCGGGTCGGATGCAAATACGGATACCAATTATACTATTTGCACCCAAACAGCAATAAATCAAGAAATAGCCATAAATAAAGAAATACCCAAAAAATAGAACTGGTATAAATAAACTAGGGTTTTACAGGCGGGTATTGTATTTGATCGTACCACGTCGGATACGGTCGACCAGTCTTGATTCATTTATTTGCGGCTTCACTGGCATAGTGAGCTTTGATTCGCTGAGAGATATATGCGTCCAGCTTTTCTTTTAGGAATCATTTCCTTCTCAGCCGTTGATGAAGTTTGCAAAGCATTTGAAATGTCATCCTTATCTTTAAGACTGACTATCGACGGTTCATCTGCCAGTGGTTCCGATTGAACTATCATTCCAGCCATATTCAGAATCAGAAGGGCCATCTGGTTCATTTTAGTTAAAATTTCTGCCGCTTCTTCATCTCTCTTTTTCAGAACGCGCTTTAGGAAATCAATATCCGACTCCTTCTTTACTCTTTCTTTGAGTGCATCCTCGGGATTTTCCTTAGGCGATGAATTAACGTTTGTTGCCGCCTGAGCGAGCATCTCGTGCAGCTTTTCACGTTGCAGTTGAACTTTTGTCACGGACCGAGTTTGAGGTCGGTGACTAGTAGAAACTCGAATTTCGTCTTTGGAATTCACTACATAAACTATGTGAACTACCATACCCCCAGGCATGGGGAGTTTGGAGTTTTGTCCTTTAGAGTTTGCTTCGGGCACTTGAGCTTTATTAGGCCTCTCTTTTTTGTGAAAAGCCGCTTTGGTTTTGGGAGGAACCGCTATATCAGGATCCGTTTTGGGATGAGTCCGCTTCACCTGCTTCCAATCCTTATATATATATGAGGAAAGTTGACTCAGGAAGCGAACTGGTTTTTGCTTTCGTGGGATCTCTATGGGCTGCGGAGATTTCTTCAATATTGCGGAGAATTTTGTCTGACCCATCTCAACAGTTTGAATCTATTCCCAGTTGGAACAACAACACTCACCACTGGGGTTGAAACAGGACCATACGGAGAACTGCCCCCCGCTCATTTTGTATGATGCCGATATCGATGTCGACCGTTTCTTACGGCCGAGATTTGATCAGCTTCAGGATTTTGCTGAACCTGGCCCCTGTTTCCTTTGAAAGCTTTAATATCCTGCCCCCTGCGTCGACCATGGTCCTTAGCATGTGCCAGTTTTTTGAGAACTGATTCCGTCGGCAAAACTGCATTTTGGAGAACCAGCCTGTGGAAGACAGAGTTCCTTTGGGCTTCCTCCATCGGCGTTGAGGCACCAAGGGTGATAGGTGCGAGTATCGACCCAATGAGTAGCCCGTTGATTTCTTGAAGAGCGGGATTGCAGAGATTTGAGGCTGCAAGTGGCCCATACTTGACTCCACCGGATATGACAGAGCCTGAGTTGCTAGGGTGGGAGCAAACGCTATTCTTCATAGAGACGAAATGCCGGCTTCAGTGTCCCATCATCTAAGAGCAACCACAAACATATATACCACGATTATTTGATCGCGAAAAAACATGACACACGAAGTGTGGAGTGGAAAGAGGAAAAGGTCCCACCGGGTATGCCAGAATCTGTTTACCGCCGAAAATAGAGACGAAACCACGTAGGTCGTCTTGCCTGAATTTGGGGGCAGATACTATTTGGTTTTATCCGTCCACCTCTCTGAAGATACCAAGCTGATTTATAGAACCGTGTATCGAAAGTTTAGATAGATGCGTCCGTTGTAGCAGACTTCGTCAGATTCCTCGTCGTTGTGAGGGTTTTCTGATTGTGGGGATGCTCTTCCCTGCAGGCGCAAGCCCTTGCAGTTAATTACGTTACCGTGTAGAAATAACCATTTTCTCATGCTCCAGAAGGTCACTTCATATCATGTTTGTTTGTTTTATTTTTGGTTGCCCGTGGATTGTATACGGAGACTAATTTTTGTTGTCGCCCGTAGGGCGTGGATTAGTCCAAATCCGTATTTTCTTAGATTTGGGTTTGGTTTGATTTAAGGATCGTTAATCTTATTTGAGATTAAGATCGAATTAAATATTTGTTAAGGATACGTTAATCCGATATTGGATAAGATCTATTTAACGGGGGTTCAGGATCATTTTTGATCCAAAGAAAGAGCATTTGGGCTCTATCGTTTTAGTTTAAGGACGTTGCGGTCCATAGATAGTTTAAAAACATTATGGTCCACAACTAGTTTAAGAACATTACGGTCCATATTGGGATGTGTCCGTCCATTTGAGAGTACACTAAAGAGTTGTTGGTTATCAGGACCTACCACCAGTGTCCTTGGCAACCTCACTTAACACCACCTCTCTGAAGAAGCTGAAGAATTACAATGACATTTATCAGAGGTGTGAGGAGATGTACCCTTGAACCGATGTCCGTTGGAAGATCAATAGTCATGTTTGGGACTAAGAGCAATTTGGAAAGGTTGTGAGCACATGGGCTCGGTTGATCTGAATTATGGACTTTTGGTCAACTTGGACTCATCCCACTCAGTCTTTGAATAAAGAGTTAAACACTTGATTGGACTCGGTCCTTTTTCTGTGCAAATAGTGTTGAGCATTGATATGGGCTCTGACGCCCACCGTCTTTTTTTGTTTTTTTATGGAGTTTTAAACACTTTTTATGACGCCCACGTGAGGGACACGTGAGGCTCTTGGTGCTGAGCGCCAACCACTGAGTGCTAGGCACTACTTGTTGAGCAGCGCCCATGTGAGAGGCACATGGGGAGCTTGGCGCTGGGCGCCAACCACCGTGTGCTAAGCACTCTTTATCAGCGCCAACCACTGAGTGCTAAGCACTTTTTTTTAAGCAGCGCCCACGTGAGGGGCACGTGGGACGCTTGGCACTGGGCTCCAACCACTGAGTGCTAAGCACTCTTTAAGAAGCGCCGACGTGAGGGGCACGTAGGGCGCTCGGCGCTGCTTCTTTCTTTGTGCATTTTTCTAAAGAGTTCGATTCTTTGTTCTCCCCTAGATCTTCAATCCCCAAGAACAAATTCATCCCCACGAAAATTAAATTCTCATTTGTGAGAGACTTGTCTCATGGATCTCAGATCCAGGGAAAGAACCATGTTCTTTTATGAGGGTTAAACCCTTAGATATGTAGATGAGATACTCTGATCTCTATTATCTTTATTTACCTTGAAGAAAGTTCTTCTTCCTTCTCTCTTAAAACTCTTTTTTTTTGTTTGCTCTTCATTTTGAACTTGAAGTTTGTGGGGGGTTCCTCTGTACAAGACTTGAAGTCTTGGAGCCTTTATATAGTAGAGGCAAGTTTATTGATTTAGTTAAAGAAATCCCTCATTAAGAGATCCTTAATTGATTTGAGGATTTTATCCACCGTTGGATATTTGATCTAAGGACTTCTGTTTTACAGAAGATATTTTTTTTTAACAAAATTGGGAAAATATTTTCCATACAGAGCTTATTCTGTAGATTGGTGATTTTTAATCACCATTGGATCTTTAATCTAACGGTGCTATGTTTTACAGAGCGTAATCTTTCTTGTTCAGAAAGATTGGGGAAAATATTTTCCCCTACAGAGCTTATTCTGTAGCTTGGTGATTTTCTTTTTTAATCACCATTGGATTTTTAATCTAACGGTGATCTGTTTTACAGAGAGGAATTTTTCTTATTCAGGAAGATTTGAGGAATATTTCCTCATTCAGAATTTAATTCTGTGTTTTGATGATTTATCATCTCCGTTGGATCTTTGAACCAACGGCAGAGAACTTTTAGTTCTGGCGCCTGCACTCTCGTGCGGGGCACGCGAGGCGCTGCCTCAGAGTTTTTAACTCTTGGCGCTGGTGCTCTCGTGCGCTGGTGCTCTCGTGTAAGACACGTGAGGCGCTGCCTAAGAGTTTTTAACTCTTGGCGTTGGCGCCCTCGTGCAAGGCACGTGAGGCGCTGCCTCTTTTCAGATTTTGAATAGATCCTTGCTCTTCTATTATTGGGGGGAAGCAAACTCGTATTTTGCAAGGTACAGTAACTTAAAGGATGATCATTCGATATTAGCGATATATATATATAAGGTCGTGGGCCTAGCGGCACGGCTGCAGGGTTATATCCCGGGCAACAGCGGACCATAGTCTCGGGCATGCATGAGACCCTTGTTAAACACGAACATCCTTTTCCACCGATTGATTCCAATTGACTTAGTGACTGATAGGTAATGACATACACATTTCATGGATTGCTGACATGATATATATATATCCTATTGTTCACATTCACTTGATATTCCATATTCTCATGTTACTGTATTCTGACATTCATTTCATGCTTAATATCATTGCATACTGTATGTGTGTGTGTGTGTGTGTGTCGCCCTGACAGGCTGAGTGTGGATGTTCAGAGGATGTAGTGGACCCCGCTCAGATGCAAGACCTGCCATTCGAGTTCGCGGAGATTTAGACCATGACACTAGCGCTATTGCCTTCTACTTACAATAAGGATATTGTTATTATTTTTGCTTAGTTATTTCTTTCATGAAAATAATTGTATCTTGAATTTTGCTGATTAAATTTAATAAAGTTAAGAGCGGTGATTTTCTTTACTTTCGTGCTGTGTGTCATGCCCCGCTTTCTAAAAGAAAGTGAAGGGTGACGTGACATGGTCCGTAACCTAACTGTATTGAACGTGGTCTATTCAATACAGTTACGTTAAACGTATGAATATCTATAACATGAAGGATATGTACCAAAATAAAATAATAAAAACGGAAGGCATTTATTTCCATTAACCAAACTTTATTACATCCTAAAAGAAAGAGTAAAATAAACTAAATAGTTTAATTATATCGAAGAAGAAGTAAAAGCCCTAAACATGTGGGCAACAAACAAAAATAAAACTAGCTAATCTTCCGTCGTCAAGTCCGCATAATCTTCATTAGTTGGCTCCACACCTCGATCCTCGTCACAATACTCATTCTCATATAATGGATATTCCAGAGATAGAGAAGAGAAAAAGAAAGTCCGTCAGTGAGTTACACTCGGGTAGGATTGCCTCATAAGAAAGTAAAGATACAAAAACGAGAAAATGTATATAGGTATGAAGCGTGTGTACATATATGATGTATATAAGTATGAGGATATGAGGTGTATGGAAATAAGGGCATGTTGGATGAGGTATATGTGAATAAGAGTATGTTGTATGAGATATATGTTAGGCAAAAGTTCATATTAGTTTGTTAAACAAGGGTCCGGATACCCGCGATTATTCCGTTGTGGCCACGGAACAACAACTGGGAAAGTGAAATGTACAGTTTCACCTCCCGGGATCATGATCGAGTAGTAGGGGAATCCGAGTTCCGCATTCCCTTGCCTAATTAAATTACCCATCTCCGCTATTCAGTATAAAGGTTTTGACGAATTAGAATTAGTGCGTTTATCATCTAGGCATGAAATTTCCACATTGTATGTCATGCACATATTGGATTATTCGCTCTCAAAGTAGGGTTAGTATTCGCCCGAATATCGGGTTAGTATTCGCCTGGAGACCGGGTTAGTATTCGCCCAGAGACCGGGTTAGTATTCGCCCAAATATTGGGTTAGTAGTCATCCACATATTGGACTATTCATCCTGTCTACAGGGATCTTCATTTATAAGTATTTTCATACCTAGGAGTGCGCATTCTAACCCTAACCGTATCATGTGTCAGGTATGTTGTAACTTGTATTCAAATAGTCGATCTCATTTAATATGGCCTTCCATAACCGCCCATTTTATCTTATTATCTTTTAAAGTCTGTAAGGTGCATCATAATATTTTATAGCATGCTTAGTTAATAAAGATCATGGCATTTAATGGTAGTTATTGTTTATAAGAAACCATGATATTTTAGAGTAATTATAATTTTAGGAAAACCCATGGTATTTTAATGAAAATATCTTTTAAATGAAAGACTGTGGTATTTACTTGAAATTATCTTTTAATAAAGTTTTAGGTATTCTCTTTGGAAAATATCATTTATAAAGATTATGATTTTTATTGAAAATAATCTTTTAGTAAAAATCAGGGTATTTAAATAAAATTATATCCCTTTAGGATAGATTAAAGTATTTTATTGTAAATAATAATTTGTTAAAGTTTATGGTTTTTATTTGGAGGTAAAATTTTAGAAATACGTCCGTGTTGACAACCGCTGCACATGGGCGGTAAAATTTGTGTTCTTTTCAGAACGATTGCCTATCAACCACGAGATATTTACGTAAAACATTCTCCTATAAAATTAGGGTATTTTATTAAAGGTGATATTCTATAAGAACAACCCCGCGTTGACTACCGCTGCATATGGACGGCAGAATTTGTGTCCTTTTCAGGGACGATTGTCGAGTAACCACGTGGTGTTTCATGTAAAATATCACCATATTAGGGTATCTTATTAAATCTTAGTTAATAGGCTAAGAAAAATTAATATAAAAATATCCTCTCTAAGTGAAAGGGGGTTAAGTTGGAAACCATAATATAATTATTTAGATTAGTATTTACCACTTTCAAAAGGTAAAAGGATTTTAATAAAACTAAAGTAATTAGTGGATAAGAGTGCAAGTAAAAATGTATCGTTTTAGAGTGACTAAAGTATTTTATCCAAATCGTCTTATATCATATGGCATTTTAATAAGATACAACATTTTAATAAAATGAGGGTAATTTGTAGAAGTAATCTATTTCGAGATCTTATTGATATCATGGGTAAATGGGTGTACATAAAGGGTGTATTGATATCCCGTGGGTTATAACATCAAGCATATCATTTTTCATGTAGGACAATGGTGCAATATTTACGCATATAAGGATAATTTAATCATTCCATTTCAAGCATGTGTCAAATCTATAATTATGAGGTATCAGAAAAGGTATACAGAATTATTTTTAACATCATTTTAAAATATAGTTAAAGATTAGAACTTGAACTAAGACCACTAAAGGAAAGAAAGTGACAGACAAGTGGTGAGAGGTGGATCCTACCTTTCTTTTGAGTTGGATGTCGATGGGTCGAAAGCGTGGACTTCTACTAAAAACTCAATGATTTCGCACTCGGAATTTTCCTTGATGATTGGGTGGAACCACAGTGTCCGCGCCATCGATACGAAGGTCTGAGTATTTTTTTTAGAATTTTCGGAGTTCTGTGGTGTGTGAAAATAGAGTTTGAAGGTCTCTATTTATAGAGTCTTTCTCCCAAAAATAAAATCCAAAAAAAAATTCCGGTCAATTCCCTAAAATCCATGCCAGCAATCATTCCCAATCATCTCCTGATGATTTGCCGCCGCCGCCTTGAATCGTAGCCGTTGGGTCTAAATCCAACAGCCCACGAGCTCCCACCCACACAGCCACGTGGCCACGTGAGGGATCACGTGTTTTCACATGGTCCCCACCACGTGGGCGCCGCCAGCTGTCTTGGGCCATTGGATCTCTCATCTAATGGTTCAGATTAACGGGAGGTTTAATATATTTTTTTATATATTAAAATATAAACTATTTATATTTTTAAAACTGCATTTCTTTTCAAAAGTTTGTTTAAAATACGGGGAAATTATGGAAAAATTTCAAAAAATATATTTTATTGTTATCTTCAGTATAAAATGATTTTGGGCTAAAACTAAATAATATTCCTATATATATATGATATTTGTTAGTTATTCTGATTAAAAAAAATCTAGTTTTTTCTTGAAAATATTTTAATTTCGAAATAATCATTTTGATTAAAAATATATAAATTATTTTAAGACATTATAAGATTCCATTAAAACATTTTAAACCCAGAAAATATATAAACTACTTTTAGAAAATTCCTTTAATTATACTTAGATGCTTTACTAACCTTACTTTGAATCATTAAAATAAAAATATTTTTCTATCAACGAAACACGTAAATAATTATTCGATACTGGAAAATTAGACAAGAGATATTTTATTGGGTATTAGAAAACACGGTCATTACACCGTGTTTACGGATTATCATGTAATGCTAGAAACCGAAATGTGATTACGGCGGGATTATTGCTTGACTATTGGAGTATGGCTGGTCTAGTCACTGTTCCCTTATAAAAAAGGGATGAGAGAAAGTCCCTCACTAAAACAGCCCTACGTGTTTAACACGTGAGTACCTATATGCAACGCATATAGGCACAACAATTAAAATAATTGCTAGGCTAAAACAGCTCACGTGTTTAACACGTGATTACCTATATGCAACGCATATAGGCACTGCAATTAAAAAAAATGACAGACTGAAATAGAGCCTCACGTGTAAGTACGTGAGCATCTATATACAAAGTATATATGCTACATATTAAAACAAATAGCAGGCTAGAGAAGTTCACGTGTTAACACATGATACCCTTTTTAGGATGTTGCATATAAGCAAACAGGTTTAACTCCGTGGGGGTAACGGCTATACATCAGTGTTCCTAAACACCTTCCAATCTGATAGAATTAAATTCTAAATAAAAGGATCAAAATCCTACTTAGAAATTATTTCCTTAAATCTTTCCAAACTATCTGATAGAATTAAATTCTATATATATAGGATATATATCTCTGATCTTCATTAAAACAGAAACATCTCCTCTATTGTTAAGTGAAAGAACTTTGGATCAAAGATCCAACGG
This sequence comes from Agapanthus africanus, assembly GCA_030015575.1. Lineage (NCBI taxonomy): Eukaryota > Viridiplantae > Streptophyta > Magnoliopsida > Asparagales > Amaryllidaceae > Agapanthus > Agapanthus africanus. The sequence continues at coordinate 12,535,571 of JASDDO010000019.1, forward strand.
TGATCGTCTGATAGAATAAAATTCTATCTTAGGAAAATATTTCCTAATTTAGTTAAAAAAATGAGAAATCTTCTCTGTTAAACAGAGAGTTTTTGGATTAAAAAATCCAACGGTGAATAAAATTCACCGATTGATCTAAAAAATCATGGAATCAATCATGATCTCTCAATGAGAGATTCTCTTAAAAAATTGATTCTTATTCTTCTCGTATAAATAGGAGCGAAGAGAGGAAGAAGAGAACACAGAGGAAACCCCCTATAAGCTTTGAGAAACAAAAAAAGAGAGAAAAAGAGAATTCAATTCTCTAGAGGAAGAAAATCCCCTTCTTAGACAAAAATCCTAGGTAAGAAGAAAGTAAAGAGATTATTTTCTCTCCAAGAGTTTAACCCTTCAAAAAAGAACTTAGTTCTTCTTCTGGTCGAGGTCTGCAGAAGCAGATCTCCCCCTAAGTTAAGAATTTAATTCTCATCGAGGAGATTCTGTTATGCAGATTCTAAACTTATGAGAAATAACTAACTTCAAAGAATTTAATTCTTCAAAAAGTATATAGGAATTTAATTCCTCTGATAAAACTAGGGTTTAACCCTGCAAAAGAATTTAATTCTTTTAAGGAAAAGGGCCTGAAATTCTTAAAGCTCAGATCAAAATTTCCATATATATAAAAGAACAAACTGGTGATTCATTAGCGTTCAACGCTATATAACAAAGGCTCACGTGTTCTCACGTGAGCACCTCTGAGGAAAAAAAAGGAAGGACTGAGATCGAATCACGTGTTCTCACGTGACCCTAAACAATTGCTTAAATAGAAAAGGGAAAAATCCAAAGACATCACTCACTTTTGAGCACCCCACGTGTTCGCACGTGAGTATTATATGAGATAAGTGCTTAGCACTTATAAAAGGAAGAGAGAACAAACCCAAAGAAGCAGTGCCCAACTCTGGGCGCCTCATGTGTCCACACGTGATGGCCATAAGACTTAAGTGTTTAATACTTGCATATATAAACGGGGATTGAACCCAAGGGTACATCACTAACTTTTAGGTGTCTCACGTACCACACGTGAGCGTCCCAAGTTTCAGTGTTTAACACTGCTTTAGAGACTCATGTGAGCATCGAGCATATATTAGTGTTTAACACTATAAGAAACCAACTTCAGCCCCAAATTGGCTAAGTCTTCTTCAGATTAAAACGTCTTGAATCTCCAAATAGACCGAGCCTCTATGCTCATGAATTCCTAAACTAATTGACCAGAAAGATGTCCTTCACACATCTCCTAAGTTAATCTTAGTCTTCTAAAAATGACTAGTGATTCTTAGATGGTCCACCATGATCTCTCCCCTCAATCTGGAATTTGGTTCAAGAGTACATCTCTCCACACCTCTGATACATGTCGTTGTAATTCTTCAACGTCTTCAGAGAGGTGGAGGGTCCCGACAACCAACAACTCTTGGTGCACCCTGAAACCGATGAGCACATCCCTATGGACCGCAACGACCTTAAACTAACAACGGACCGTAACTTCCTTAAACTAAGACAATCGAGCCTAAATGATCTTTTTTCGGATCTGAATAATCCTAAAATCCCATTAAGTAGTTCTTAGTCTAAAATTGGACTAACGTATCCTTAACAATCAATTAAGTTGATCTTAATCCCGAACGAGATTAACGATCCTTAAATAAAACCAAATCTAAATCTAAGAATATACAAATTTGGACTAATTCACGCCCTACGGGCAGCAACATAAATTAGTCTCCGTATACAATCCACGGGCAACCAAAAATAAAACAAACACACACGACACGAAGTGACTTTTTGGAGCAGGAGAAAGTGGTTATCGCTACGCAGTAACGTAATTAACTGCAGGGGATTGCGCCTGCAGGTAAGAGCTTCCCCACAATTAAAAACCCCTCGCAAACGAGGGGGAATCTGACGAAGTTTGCTACAACGGCCGCATCCGTCCAAACCTCCGATACACGGTGCCATAAATCAACTTGGTATCTTCGGAGAGGTGGTCGGATAAACCTAAATAGTATCTGCCACCAAATTCAGGCAAGACGACCTATGCGGTTCCGTCTCCCGTTTTCGGCGGTAAACAACAGTTTTATTAGTTTAAGGTATTTTATTGAAAAATTGTATTTATCCCATAAAACACTATTCCAAAAGCCATCTTGCTATGTCATGATGGGTGTTGTGATGAGATAGGTCATTACCACGTGAGTTTTCTAAAGGTAATATGAGCAAATATGATGAAAGATGCCGAATAGAAAGTTTGTGGTATTTAACCGTAAAAATGAAATGAAAGTTGCATAGCATTGTATTTTGAATTGAAACTTACTCTAAATATTTGTTTATGATTACTAAATAAGTTGTAACAATATGAGTGTTTGGTTATTAAGATAAGTTATTTTTTTAACAAAATTAAAATCGATAGTCGGATTAACTCCACTTCCGATGAATTTTGAAAAGAGATCTTTTTAGAATAGGAAAAGAGAAGAGGAGATGGGACTTACACTTTGAAAAGAGAGAGGGAAGGTATGGAAAAGGTTTGAGAGTTTCGTGGAGTCGCCGGGTTGCCGGATTTATTCCGAGTCGTCGCCGGAAGATGACCTTGGGCAAACTCCACTTGTACAACTAATTTGACTTGGAAAAATTTGAGAGTTTTGATTATAAATTTCAGAATAGAGAGATCTAGGTATGGGTTGGTATTTACAGGATAGAATTAGGGTTTAAGGAATTAAAAATGAGAATTAAAAATGCATTAAAATGGATTAAAGAGGTGAATTTAATCTCTCTGTAAATTTACAGAGAAATCAAACAGTACTTGGGTTAAAGAGGGAGGCCAAGCGACTAGGGTTCAAGAATTGGATGCATTCCCTAAGGAGGGACAGCGCCGCCGGCCTATTGGCCAATCTCGCCGGTCGATGTAGGGGTCGGTGTCTTGGATGTTTGCCACGTGTCTATATCTGTTCATATGACATTTTCTACATGTTTGATTTTAGTGACTTTTCATTTTTACGTGTATTGCACGTGTAAACTTTTGGGCTTCTAAAAAGTTTAAAAGAAAAATCATTAAAAATAATATGAAGCTGGGGGATTCGAGCACAGGAGCTACGTCATAGCAGTGTAAGGCTTTACCAATGAGCTACAAGTGTTTTCTTGATATTCTAAAACAAATTAAATACTTATAGTATACTCATGATTGCAAATACTCCATTTAGTACTTTAACTTTAAACAAATTTCTGTATATTAAAAACAGAGTCGCTACATTCTACCCTCCTTACAAAAATTTCGTCCTTGAAATTTACAAATATTAAAGGACTAATTTACAAGTAAGAAAGGGTATCTTGCATGCATGTCATCTTCAATTTCCCACGTTGATTCTCCTGATGAGTCTTTCCTCCACATCACTCGGACCAAGTTTACTTCCTTATTCTTAAGTAACTTTACCTTTCTGTCCAGGATTTCAACGGGTTGTTGCTCATAAGATAAGTCTGGTTATACAGTGAGTTCGGAGTGATCAAGGTTATGGTTAGGGTCACTCACATACCTTCGGAGTTGGGATATGTGGAATACGTTGTGCACTCCTTCTAATGAGGGTGGAAGTGCCAAACGATATGCCACTTCTCCAACTAGTTTAAGTATGTCAAACGGTCCAATGTATCTAGGATTTAGCTTACCCCTTTTTCCAAAATGAATCACTCCACGGTTTGTAGAAATCTTCAGAAAGACATGATCTCCCGGTTGGAACTCCAAGTGTCGGCGCTTTGCATCCTCCCAGTGTTTCTGTCGGTCTTGGGCTATGTATATTCATTCCTTGATAATGCGAACTACATCTACAGTTGCCACTATCATCTCAGATCCAAGAAGTTCCCTATCTCCGATATCGTCCCAACTTAATGGTGAATGACACTTCCTTCTATTGAGCGCTGCAAACGGTGCCATTCCAATACTCACTTGGTAGCTGTTGTTCTCCGCCGAACACAAAGACGCAACCGCTTAGGTCTGTCTTGCCTGAATTTGGGGGCAGATGCTATTTGGTTTTATATGTCCATCTCTCTGAAGATGCCAAGTTGATTTATGGCACCATGTATTGAAGGTTTAGAAGGATGCGGCCGTTGTAGCAGACTTCGTCAGATTCCTCCTCATTTGAGGGGTTTTTGATTATGGGGACGATCTTCCCTGCAGGCGTAAGCCCCTGCAGTTAATTATGCTACCGCATCGCGGTAACAACTTTCTCTTTCTCCAGATGATCACTTCGTGTCGTGTGTGTTTGTTTTGTTTTTGGTTGCCCGTGGATTGTATACGGAGACTAATTTATGTTGTCGCCCATAGGGCGTGAATTAGTCTAAATCCGTATCTTCTTAGATTTGGGTTTAGGGTTGGGTTTAAGGGTACGTTAGTCTCATCTGAAACTAAGATCAACATGAACGTTTTTTAAGGATGCGTTAGTCTAATTTTAGACTAAGATCAACTTAACGGGATCGTTTAGATCCGACAAAAGAGCGTTTGGGCTCTATTGTTTAGTTTAGGGACAATGCGGTCCATTGTTAGTTTAAGGACATTACGGTCAAATGTTAGTTTAAGGACATCTCAGTCCATGGGTTTAAGAACCCCACTGTCCAAGGTTAAGGACATCATAGTCCATAGGTTTAAGGACCCCACAGTCCAAGAAATATCTGGTCTTCAGGACCCGTCACCTCTCTGAAGACATTGAAGAATTACAACGGCACATATCAGAGGAGTGCAGAGATGTACCCTCGAACTAATGTGGGTTGGGAGATCCGTAGTCCAATTTGAGACTAAAATCAATTAATTAGATTATGAACACATGGGCCCAGTTGAATCTGAATTGAGGACTTATGGTCAACTTGGGCTAAGTCCAATTAGGTTTAAAATGTTGGAAATTTATTTGGGCTGCTGAACATTTGTCTGGGCTCAGCCCCCTTTACTTAGCAATGCTAAGCATGGGTCTGGGTTTCGACAATATTTTTTTCTTTTATTGAGTACTGAGCACTCGTATGCCATATGAGATGATCAATTTTGGAAGACAAGGGTGTATTTGAGATTCGGTCAAAGGGAAGTCTTGCCTCTGGAAGACTGGTTCGAATATAGTGTTAAACACTAGCACATATTTGTTGATCACGTGTTCCCACGTGATGCACTCAAAACAGTGTTAAACACTAAAAGTGAAGCGCTCACGTGGGGTCACGTGAGGCACCCGAGGATTGGGCCAGGCTTCCTTTATTTTATTCTCAGAATATTCAAATAAGTGTTAAACACTTAATCGTTATGGCCATCATGTGTGGGCACGTGATGGGTATCCATGCACTGGATATTGAAAGGATTTGTTAGGGGTCACGTGGGGACATGTGAGGGCGCCCAAAATTTGTTTTGACTTGGCTTTGTTCTCTTTATTTTGAGGGATTTATCCAAGGGTCATATGGGACCATGTGACCCTCTCTCATTCATTCGTTTTTTTTACAATGGGAGGGTCACGTGTTGCCATGTGATCATGTTGGGCACTTGATCTTTTTACGTGCATAAAAAGTCTATGTCGCTTGTTTAAGAATTAAATTCTTTTATAGGGTTAAACCCTAATTTTATTTAGAGCAATTAAATTCCTATGTATTTGGAAGAATTAAATTCTTTTATAGAGTTAAACCCTAATTTTATTTAAAGGAATTAAATTCTTATATATTTTGTGGAGAATATAATTCTCTGAACTTAGGTCTTCTCTTAGGTTTTAGATCCGCATGGCAGAATCTCCCTGATGAGAATTAAATTCTCAACTTATGGGAAGATCTGCTTCTGCAGACCTTCAACCAAAGGAAGAACTAAGTTCTTATTCAGAAGAGTTAAACTCTTAGTTTTAGAATTAAATTCTCTTTTTATTTTATGAGAGCTTATAGGATGATCTCTTTCCCTCTCTGATCTAGGATTTCTTTCTTTTCCGAATAGACCTTCTTTTCTCTTTGGAGAATTAAATTCTCTTTTCTTTTTGTATTCTCTCTCTGTTGTTGTATTTCCTTTTTTTCTTCCCCTTTGGCTCCTATTTGTAGGAGAAAGAAAAGAATCAGTTTGCTTAGTTAATCTTTCATTGAAAAATTTTAATTGATTTTGTAACCAACATGATCTTTTAGACCACTCGGTGAATTTTATTCACCATTGGATTTTTAATCCAAAAGATATTTTATTTGTTGTTCCTAGCAGATTTTAGGAAAATATTTCCTTGTATAGAATATTTCTATAAATTGGTGATTTTTAATCACCATTGGATTTTTAATCCAGCGGTGCTCCGCTTTACAGAGCGCAATCTTTTTTGTTTGGAAAGATCTAGAGAAATATTTTTTTCACTTCATGATTTTAATTCCTTTTTAATTAGAATTTAATTCTATTAATTCAGAGAGTTTAGGAACCCATCATGTGTTGGCACGTGACCCTTGGTCACGTGTGGGCACGTGATGCCCTATTTGGGGTTTTCTTTCCATTAACTCAGAGAGTTTTAAGACCCTATCACGTGTTGGCACGTGACCCACTGATCAAGTATTCAACCAGAATTTAATTTTATTGTTTTAAAGAACTCGGGAACTCATCACGTGTCGGCATGTGACCCCATTTGATTAGGCTTCAATTCTTATTATTTCAGAGTTCTCAGGAAGCCATCACGTGTTGGCACGTGACCCCGATCACGTGGGGCACATGATGCCCCATTGGGGTTTTTCCTTATGTTTTATGAGGGAACAAATGCCCCCACAGCGTTGTTCTCATGTGTTTGCACGTAAGTGCAACGCTGTAACTTTTGTGGCCGTTGGATCTGCCTAAAGAATATGGAAGATGAACCGTTTCCTATCACATCCTATAAATGCAAGGGTCTCTTCAGAAGCGCCTCTACTCTTTCATCTTCTTCCTTGTTCATTTTTCTTTGAGAATTTAATTCTCCTCCTCAGAGCTCAGTTCGCTGTTCATTAAAACAAAATCTAAAGTTTAACTCTGTCAACAAAAAGAAATCCCTTTTCAGGAAAGGGTCTTGAACAGACAAGGAACTTTTGTAGAAATTTTCTTTGGATTTTAAATCCACACCAAGGGTTTTTTCCTTTAAAAAGAACTCATCTTCCTAATCTCTAAGAAAGCATGATCTTTAGGTAGTAAGCCCCCAATGTTGGGCATCTTTCTCCGATCTTAGGGGATTGACGATTGTACTTGCTTTCCCTTTGGAATTTAATTCCCTTTCAAAGAGCTTAGCTCTGAAAATTTTCTTGGAATTTAATTTCTCTGTTCAAAAGGAATTTAATTCCTCTAGAGAACTTAGTTCTAACAAGAAAACTTCTTGGGATTCTTATCTTCAGTTGTTCTTGGCAACAAGATTTTAGGAGAGCTCCTTTTTAGATTTCTTTTAACCAGTCTACTGAACTTTCGCTAATTTTCATTTCCAGGTGCTATGGCCGCTCATCTGTATGACCATAACGAAATTATTTCTTATGGGGACATTCGCGCATTAGGCCGCTGCCAAAATCGGGAGTTCACCAACGCTCAGTGCGCCGAAATCATGCGTCGCTTTAATGAATACAATGGTCGACTGCTTTTCCATCGTTCCGCTCTTTTAAAGCTTATTGTAAGGGCGATCTGGGAAGCACTTCCTTTATTCTATCCAGGCATGCCGCTTAAGGCATTGGATGCTGCCGAAGATAAGGTACACTCAGTGTAGCTGATGGGCCTAATCTCAAAGAAAAGACAAGACAATCTCGTTGAGATTCTGCATCAAACTTTCCAACAGGTGACAATAATCACTGCCTATCGAAGGATAGAGGACATCAGCGAAGATCCCGACGCTTGTGAGCGTGAGAGGAAGCATACAAGAATGGTCAGAGAGGCCAGAAATATTTTAGATGGCCTTACTTTCGAATTTCTCAACCCATATCCTGGATTTGATATCTTACCATTGTAAACATTTTCTTTTATTTTTGTATGAACTTTCAGAGTATGAATGACAAAACTTTCCCCTTTTTGTGTTTGCATGCCTTCCTTATGAAATTTTGTCATATTATTGTTGATGCTCACGTGTTTGACACGTGCGGCACTGTTGGGAATTTCAATCTCACATTGGCGTCTACTCACGCGTTATGCATGTGCGATGCCATTTTTAATTTCCAATAATGATTAAGGTCGGTGCTCACATGCTATGCACGCGGGGCTCTATTGATGGGGCCGTTTTGTTTCCCCGCACTGATTCCAATGAGTCATCTCTTTTAGGCAAGATTAGTGTTATTTGCCCCTCCTCATGGCATTATTATTATTTCGCATAACGATACTAGTGTCTTCTGTAGTTCTGGAAGTTGACGATGAAGTTGAGATCCTTGACGGGCCTGGAGATCTTTTAGATCCTTCTTGCATGACTGTGGGTAAGTAAGGTTTCAACACTGTTCCATCTGCTCTTTATTTGCAAATCTCGCTGATTTTTTTTAAATCTTAACAGTTTTTCCAGTTCTTACCCCGTTGGAATCTCGCATTATTATGCCACCCGGCCTTTATGCTTTACACACATCTGAACGAATGGTGAAGCTAAGCCTTCACTCTTTGCCGGCTCTGATCGAAGACCTTCGTGCTGGTAGCTTGATCATGGCCGAAGAATTTGCCGCCGAAGCCAACAGTTCTCTCCCCTTTCTTGCTGCTTAGCATAGTGAAACATTGGTGCAAGTTTGGGTTGAGTTTTGTCGTCGGGTGGAGGCTCGCTTGCATAGTCTTGAATGTACGCGCCTTCCTTCAGAGGTTGTGGATGCAGAGGCGAGCTTGCGGGGGCTGATTGAACGGTGTATCGCAAATATGCTGTCATGCGAGAAGAGGCTCCGCCAAAAATTTTCAGAGAGGAAGCTGGCTTCTAATGCACTGGGAGAACTTCAGGATGAACTTACGGCCAAGATCACTCGTGCGTATGAACTCTGGCGGGTGCTTCAAGAAGCTATTAGGGAGGTGGTAGCTATTGATAAAGCCGTAATTTTTACCCGCGAGATGGTTGAAGCCTACAAAGTCACCGAATAGGAGCTTGAGAGTCGGCTTGCCTCGTATCAGGCCCAACAATCTCAAGCGGAGGCCCGTCTCGTAGCGATAACAAATTATGAAGCCAAGGCCCAGCGGAAAAAGGATGAACTGACAAATCTGTTAAATCGTCCACCGGCTTGAAAAATTGTATATTTTTCCTTTTATTCTTCTTTTGTACACACTCCTGAATGAGAGTATTTTTTTTATAGATTGTAATTTGTATTTATTTTGATTCATAAATAAAAGACATGTTTTCTTGTCTCCCTCTGTCATTTTTCTTCTTTGTTGTATTGTCGCTATGTTCCTCTGGCAAGCGTAGAGAATATCTCGTCCTAGCCTTCTTGTAGGGTATCGATGGTTTAGGAAACGGGTTCAGCTCTGCTGCCTAAGACTTTCCAACTTTATGAGTCGTGAGGATCTCAAAAAGATTTTTCTCCCTACGAGTCGAGAGGATCTCGTAGGTGTATTTTCTCCTTAGGAATCGTGAGGATTCCTAAGTGCGTTTTCTCTTTAGAGTCGTAAAGATCTCACGAGAGAATTTTCTTTCTTACAAGTCAAGAGCACTTGTAAGTGGTTGTTTCCTTTCTTGTCGATGTTTGACTTAGGAGAGTGTGACCCGTAGATAGTCTATTTTGACCTCCTTGCAGGGAAATGATGGCTTAGGAGACAGGGTTACGATCTGCCACCTAAGGCTTTTCAACTTTATGAGCCGTGAGGGTCTTATAAAGACTTTTCTCCCTACGAGTCGAGAGGATCTCGCAGGTGTGGTTTCTCCTTAGGAATCGTGAGGATTCCTAAGTGTGTTTTCTCTTGAGAGTCGTAAGGATCTCACAAGAGAATTTTCTCCTTACAAGTCGAGAGGACTCGTAAGTGATTGATAAGTTGACCTGCTCCCGAGTCAAAGCATGTCTTTTGGCGGGGAGTTCGAGGGTTTACTCTGGCTGTTTCCTATGGAGTCAGAATTGACTTTAGCCGTGTTCTATGGGGCCAGGTGGGGTTGACTTTGTCCATACGGAGTCAGAATTGACTCTTAGCCGTATAGGGTCAGTGGTTGCTCTGGCTGTTGCCCACGGGGTCAAGATTGACTTTAGCCGTGTTCTACGAGACCGGGATTTGCTCTGGCCGTTTCCCATGGGGTCAAGATTGATTTTAGCCGTGTTCTACGGGACCAGGATTCGCTCTGGCCGTTTCCCACGGGGTCAGGATTGACTTTAGCCATGTTCTACGGGACCAGGATTTGCTCTAGCCGTTTCCCACGGGGTCAAGATTGACTTTAGCGGTGTTCTACGGGATCAGGATTCGCTCTGGCCGTTTCTTACGGGGTCAAGATTGACTTTAGCCGTGTTCTACGGGACAGGATTTGCTCTGGCTGTTTCCCACGGGGTCAGGATTGACATTGGCCGTGTTCTACGTAACCAGGATTTGCTCTGGCTGTTTCCCACGGGGTCAGGATTGACTTTAGCCGTGTTCTACGTGACCAGGATTTGCTCTGGCTGTTTCCCACAGGGTCAGGATTGACTTTGGCCATGTTCTACGTGACCAGGATTTGCTCTGGCTGTTTCTCATGGGGTCAGGATTGACTTTAGTCGTGTTCTACATGACCAGGATTCTCTCTCTCGATTGTCTATGAACCATCGAGGTTTGGAACATGGACTTTGCCATGGCTCCAAGGTTGATTGTCGTGTCTGGATCCTGCTGGAATGAGGAGGAACGCTATTGGTGATCTCTAGGCTGTCTGTGAACCGTCGAGATTTGGAACAGGGACTTTGCCATGGCTCCAAGGTTGATTGTCGCGTCTGGATCCTGCTGGAATGAGGAGGAACGCTGTTGGTGATCTCTAGGCTGTCTGTGAACCGTCGAGATTTGGAACAGGAACTTTGCCATGGCTCCAAGGTTGATTGTCGCGTCTGGATCCTGCTGGAATGAGGAGGAACGCTGTTGTTGTTCTCTCGAGATGCAGATGTTGCCATCGAGACTTGGCTCTCTTTCTGACGGAGCCTGGTGGGATGATATGATCCTTTCTTTGTTTGTGCCCCTGGATTGTATACAGGGATCGATGCGATCTCATCTGTAGGGCAAAAGTTTTATTCTTTAATTTTTTTTATTTCCGTGATGCTCTATCATTTCAGCTTTTATATAGCGAAGTTCGCGATTGCCCGATCATTTCGGCTATTTTTCGCGGTGGCCAATCATTTCGGCTATTTTTTTCTGTTTTTACTCGCTGCTTTTTATTGCGAGTTGCCCAATCATTTCGGCTGTTTTTGTATGCATACATTTTTACTTTCTTATTTCGTTGCAAGTTGCCCCATCATTTCGGCTATTTCATATGCATTTGTGGCTCGTTGACTTTTCGTTGCGAGTTTGGGATTTGATACCGATTTAGGCATTAGCATCGCTACAACTGGGATATTACCAGGAGCAAATCATCATTTTCCTTTGTCGGTTTGAACAAAGGTGGCTTAGAAAACAGGGTTAAGATCCTATTGACTAAGGCTTTTTGACTTTATGAGCCGTAAGGGTCTCATAAAGGTATTTCTCCCTACGAGCCGTGAGGATCTTGTAAGTGTGTTTTCTCCTTAGGAATCGTGGGAATTCCTAAGTGTGTGTTCTCTTATAAGTCGTAAGGATCTTATAAGAGTATTTTCTCCTTATAAGTCGAGAGGACTTACAAGGGCTGTTCACCGTGCGAGCATATCCCTAGTCACTGGTGGGACTTTGTTAGGGAGATGTTTATTCGTGCCCGTGGATTGTATACAAGGGTCAGCATTGAACCTCTTGTAGGGCAGTCTGTGGGTTGTGATGGCTTAAGAACAGGTTCAGATCCCTGCAACTTAAGGCTTTTGAATCCTATGAGCCGTGAGGGTCTCAAAGGGGAATTCTCCATACGAGTCGTGAGGATCCCGTAAGTGTATTTTCTCTTTAGGAATCGTGGGGATCCCTAAGTGTGTTGCTCCCTTGTGAGTCGTAAGGATCTCACGCAGGTATTTTCTCCTCACCAGGTCGAGAGGACCTTGATAGTGTCTTTTAACGAGATTGCGCCCTTTCAGGTTTTCACAAAACTCGCCGGTAACCCTGCTGTTTTTACTCACAGAGCCCTTTCGGGTTTTCATCCGTGCCCATCTCGCTTATGGACATACCGTTTTTTTTACCACGTCAGCCTGGGGACGCCGCGGGTTTGTAGTAGTTTAATGATGTTTCGGTCAGTCGTTAGTTTAGGGACGTTTCTATCCATTGTTAGTTTTAGGACATCTCGGTCCATCATTAGTTTTAGGACATTTCGGTCCGTTGTTAGTTTTAGGACATTTCGGTCCGTTTGCCGGCTACTACTTATAGAGTTTGGGCTTAGGAAGATAGCGAGCGGACATAGGCACCGTCATCTATCGTTGACCTAGGTCGTGACTCATCAGGCATAGTATTTTTTTAGGAACCGGCCGTTTATTGGCCTGAAGGGTCTTTCGCCATGCATATCCATGAGCAGGTAAGCCCCACCTTGGTAGACTTTATTTATGATGTATGGACCTTCATAGTTTGGCTCGAACTTCCCTCGTTTGGTACGATTGGGGATCATAGGTCTCTTGACTACTAGCACGAGCTCGCCTTGGCGGAATGTTCTCGTCCTAGTCAATTTCTCATACGAGCGCGTCATCTTTGTTTTGTAAGCCTTCAGGTTTTGTTGCGCCATGAGCCGGGTTTCATCAAGGGCGTCGAGCTTCTCAAACCGAAGGTGAGCATTTTCTTCGTCGGTTAGCTTGTAGTGAACCGCCACTCGTAGAGAGGGTAACTCTATCTCGAGGGGGAGTACAGCTTCTGTGCCGAATACGAATGCATACGGCGTTGTGTTTGTGATCGTTTTGAACATAGTTCGATGCGCCCAGAGAGCTTCATGCAGTCTCTCATGCCAGTCCTTCTTATTTTTGGATACCGTCTTTTTCACGATCTTCGTCAAGGTCTTGTTGAAAGCCTCAGCTAGACCGTTAGTTCGGGGATTATATACCGAAGAGTATCTCCAGTCTATATTATACTGTTGTGCGAAGCGGCTGATCTTGTGGCTTCTGTAGGCTGGCCCGTTATCGGAGATAATCCGTCGCGGAGTGCCGAACCGATAAATAACGTGTGTCTTGAAGAAATGGAGGATATTCTCCGTCTTGACTTCTCCTAGCAGTATTTCTTCCGCCAACTTAGAAAAGTAATCAGTTGTTACCAATATGAACCGATATCCTCTGGATGATGCCGGTTCGATGGGCCCGATTATGTCAGTTCCCTACATTTCGAACGGCCAGCTTGCCACCGTTGGATGTAGCGGATTTAGATGTTGGTGGATAAAGTCCCTGTGAATCTGGCACGAGTGGCACTGCTTCGCGTATTCAAGGCAGTCTTGGATCATTGTGGGCCAATAGTAGCCCATCCTTTTGATCTTCGGCTTCATCTTTGGCCCGACTTGATGAGATCTGCAGAGTCCGTCGTGAGTTTCTTGGATGACTCTCCTTGTTTCTTCAGGTCCTAGGCATCTTAGCCATAGAGAATCAAATGATCTCTTATACAGAGTATCATTGACGAAGGCAAAATATTGAGCTTGTTTCATGAGCTGATGTCTTGAGGACGAATCTTCAGGCGTTCGAAGGGATTTGAAGTAGTCTATAAAGAATTCTCTCCAATCCTTAGCCTATTCCTGGTCTTTTATTTGTAGAGCCGTCCCTTTGGTCGCTTCTTTCTCTTCAGATGACTCCGGAGATATTTCTGCCGGTACCAAAACCCGACAACTATGCACAACGATCCTCACATCATCGAGGTTTTCGTCAGCCAGTTCTTTAGCGAGCTTGGCTAATGCATTCGCCTTGCTATTTTCCGCATGCGGTATGCTTTCTAGGGCGTAGGAGGGAATTTGAGTCAGCAATTGTTGCACTCTCTCACCGTACTGTACCAACTCTGGTTTGCACGTTTGATAGTCTTCATTTACTTGACTAACGACCAGCTGGGAGTCTCCGTATATAAGGAGTTTTTCGATTCCTATGTCGACAACGATCTTAAGACCTGCTATCAAAACTTTATATTCTGCTTCATTGTTTGTCCTCGGCTCTGTTAGGGAAAAAGAAAAGCGCATTATCCCTCCCTATGGAGTCACGAAGATAAGTCCTGCCCCAGATTTGATTATGGGGGAGTTGTGCTTTCGCTTCTCCATGGAAGATGCTTTGTCGAAGTAAAGTTCCTATCGGGTATCACTCTTTTCTTTCTCCCTATCGATCGTGTCAAAGGAGTGCTCATCCGGCAATTCGCAATTTAGGGGTGAATCGGTAGGTATAGGATGCTCAGCGAGGAAGTCGGAGATGGCCTGGCCTTTCACTGCCTTGAGAGGTCGGTATGTCACCGAGAATTCCATTAAGAGTAGGGCCCATTTAGATAGCCGTCCCGTTAGAATGGCTTTTGATATCAAATACTTGAGAGGATCCACTTTTGATATGAGATGGACCTCATGTGCTAAAGCGTAGTGCCTGAGCTTTGTTATCGCGAAGATCAACGCCAGGCAGTGTTTTTCAACGGGAGAGTAATTGTTTTCTGCCCCCAGAAGAACTCGACTCAAATAGTAGAGGGCTCTCTCCTTCCCTTGGTTGTTTTCTTATGCGCATAATGCGCCTAGAGAACCCTCGAGGGCGGTTGTATATAGAATGAGAGGCTTTCCCTTAACGGGAGCGGCCAATACTGGCGAATTCTGCAGGTATTGCTTGATTTCTTCCAGTGCGCTTTGACATTTGCGATCCCAGATGAACGGGGTTCCCTTCTTCATTAAATGACTGTAGAGGCAACATTTGCCAGAGAGGTTAGCTATGAACCGCCTGATATACGTGAGCTTCCCTTGGAGAGACCGCAGTTGTTTGAGTGTTCTTGGCGGAGGCATTTCCATGATCGCCTTGATCTTCGACGGGTCTATTTCAATGCCTCGATGTCGGATGACGAATCCTAGGAACTTGCCTAAGGAAACTCCGAACGTGCATTTGAGAGGGTTCATTTTCAAGTTGTATTTCCGAAGGTGCTGAAACACGGTCTTCAGATGCTCTAAATGTTACTCGTATGATTTGCTTTTAACTACGAGGTCGTCAATATAGCATTCGAAGATTTCTTGTATGAGGTCATCGAAAATCTTCGCCATGGCCCTCTGATAGGTTGCACCGGCGTTCTTTAGACCGAAGGCATCACCTTGTAGCAGAATATGCCCAAAAGGGTCCGGAAAGCGGTATGCTTCTAGTCCTTGGGATGCATCTTTATCTGCTTGTATCCTGATGAGCCATCCATGAAGGAGAAAACATCGTGAGTAGAATTATTATCTATCATCAGCTTAGTGACAGGTACTGGAAAGTCTTCCTTCGGGTAAACTTTGTTGAGATCCCGAAAGTCCATACATATGCGCACCGTCCCATTTTTCTTCATCACTGGGACGATGTTGGTAATCCAGTCAGGGTATTGAACTTCTTGGATGAAGCCGGAGTCGATTAGCTTCTTAACCTCGGCGTTGATGCTCATCTCAAGCTCGAGCCGCATTCTTCTTGGCGCTTGTTTGATTAGCTTGATGTCCGTAGAAATCGCCAATTTGTGTACGGCTATTTCTGGATCAAATCCTGGCATCTCGGAATAGTTCCATGAGAAATAGTCTTTATACTGCATGAGTACTTCCTTGAGCGTAGCCACATTTTCCTCAAACAACAGCTCACTGACGAACGTTGGTCGTGGGTCGTTTGCCGTTCCCAAGTCAATTTTTCTGAGGTTGTCTGCAGTAGTGTGTATCCCATCTTCCTGTTCTTTTGGTGCCGGTGGAAACTCTGAGATCACCTCGTCATCATCATTTTCGAAGCACCAGGTGAGGTCACCCATATCCTCGCGTACTCCATCTCTTGTTAGTGTTATTACGTGAAAGGTGGGAGATCGCTTCCAAGACCGATGTTGATCCGGCTCTACTCTCGCTGCATATGTGGCTTTCGGTTCATGCTTCTGTGGTGGGGTTACTCTCCAGCTGCTGGATAGAGCGAACCTGCCTTGCTGATACCGGTCTTCTACCCAGTCTTTGAATATGAAGCAGTCTTCGAGAGGATATCCTATCGCTCGGTGATAGGAGCAATAGTCTGGATGAGAGACCATGCCTGCTTGCTCAGGATGCTTGGACTCCGGGGGTGTCATCTTCTGATGTTTTATGAAAAGATCGAATATCTTATTTATCTTGTCTTGGGGAAAAGAATATGCTCGACCCATCTTCTCTATAAGAGACGGATGCAGGCTGCTCAATTCTCGATCGCGTGGCTTCTTGGACCCGCTTTGCCGCTGTCGAATTTTTTTCCATTCTTTAACTTGTTTCTACCCCTGCGTCGGGTCTTTTGTATGACGGGTCGACGACGAAGATCATTATCATTCTCTGCAGCCTGCTGAAGAAGGCACTGCGTCCTGGCTTTCTTGTAAATGGCCAATTCGCGGCTATGATCATCTAGGGACTTTTGACCAGCTTCCCTTATTAGCTTATGCATCTGTTCTTCGAACGACGGATTTGGAATTCTTACGGCGGGACCTCGTTTTGATTCAGGGTTAGCGTCTCTTAAAAGAGCATCCTCTTCTTCATTGAAATCATGTATAATATAGCAGCCATGGAATCGCTCTCGTTTCTTGGATTGAACATATCCAAGCCCAATCGTTTCCATTCTCCCGTTTGGTAATTTTCCTTGAGTTCCGGGGACGTTCCAGATCCTGTCATAGAACTTAGCTTTTCGAACAGTCTGTTTGAAGGGTACGCCTTGGCGCCTCAACAGCCTTTTTAATCTTCTGTGTAGTATCTGGGCAGACGGCTGGGCTGGAGCCTGTCAAGTGTAGAATAAGCACCATGCCAAATTTCTTTCTCCACTTTGGTTTCCGTGGATCGATAAAAGAAGATCGCCTTTTCATCTCTTCGCCTGGGGGGGACGTAGAATGTCTGCAGTTCCTGCACACCATAGGCATCAAGTGCGTCGAGCTCTTTGTAATGCTCTTGTGGAACCATGGAGATTTTAAAACTCCGATCATCGCCCCGCAAATCCTTGTATTGGTGGCCGAACAGAAAATACGGCATTGACCTCATCTTTCGAGTCGCTGCCAAAGACCAGAATAGGGGTGGATGGTCCTGGCTTGTTGCATTGGGGCGGCCCTGAATAAACTATTTCTTCTTCCTCCTTGGTATCACTCCTGAAGACCGGAATAGTAGTAATAGCTTTGTTCTTCGGTTTGTGGCATCTTTTCGTGTCTTCGAAATCTGGTAAGAAGTATTTTGCATCTTCGTACTTTCGGACTTCATTCACAGAGAATGGGTTCAACCCCCTGTCACGGTATATTCGAGACCATCCTTGAAATACTTCATACACTGATACTGTGTAGAAGGGATGATGTTGTACTCGTGTAACCAAGGCCTGCCGAGCAAAGCATTGTAACATGTCTTGGTGTCAATGACGTGAAATTTGATGTCCATGAAAAGTAGACCAAAGCGTAACGTTAGTATCACAGACCTGAGCGTCCGTGATGACTAGGAGTCAAACCCGGAGATGGTGATTTCATCATGAGCGAGATGCTGGACGCTCATGTAGATTTCCTTCAACACTCTTACATTGAGAAGATTGACGGAGGACCCATTGTCAACCAGGATTTTGCCTATCTTGATATTATGACAATATCCAGAGACATAAAGGGGACGGTTATGCTCGCACGTCCCGAGGAGGAGATCTTCATCGCCGAAGATAATATCGGCTGTATGCACTTCTTCCAGCTCGTCCTTCATCTTTTCTTCGTCAATGAAAGCATGGAACTGCTCGGGCTCTTATAGTGCCTTGATCAAAGAATCTCTCGCCTCCTTAGAAGGCAGAAGGGCATCGAGAATGCCTAGTTGCGAGGGAATCTTCCTCAGGTGTGCCAGAACGTTGTAATCCACCTTGTTTTTCTTAGGCGGGTCCTTGGCTGCAAGCTCTTCGACGACTCGATCATCGAGGGTGATATCCTTAGGGACTTTTTCTTTTCCCTTATCCTTTTTGTTCAACCCCTTGTTTTTGGGTCCGAGATTCTTTTCAGATAACGTTCGATTGCGCAGCTGAATGTTCTCGCAGCTCTTCGGTTCTTCCTCTTTTCCTGAGGTGGATTCTTTGAAGAGAGGAACGAGAGTCATTTCTTCTTTCGAATCGCTCCCGAAGGTGAGAACTTGCGATCCCCTACAATTAACCATGTGAAAATTGCCGGCAGCTCTTCCACGTTCTTCTGTCGCATTTTTCCGCTGTCGACGAGCTTCACACTTCATCTTCTTGAAGTGCTGCTTGTGAGCGACATACCCTTGCCACCAATTTTTAAAGGCGTTGCATTCTTCAGTAGGGTGCGCAATCCTCTGATGATTTAAGCAGAAGTTAGGATGTACGTCCGCTTCATCAAGATATATACTAGCGGGAGAATTTCCTCTGAAGGAGGGCGGCTTCATTCCCATCGATATGGTTTTGGCGAATCTTTTCCTTGTCTTGAACCTGCTTTTGCTGGTGGCTGAAGTGCTTCTATCTGGTTGGAGAGCTTCAATCTTTCCGTTCAGACGCCGGCGTTTGGCTTTTCCAAATATGGCCGTTTCGCGCTCTCGATCAGCTTTGCTTTTCAGAAGAGCTTCGTTCAGGAATGCATCGATCATCTCGTCTGACGGTCCTAGGTGTTTTGGTTCGGGATCTGCCCCAGTTTCTCTACGTCAGGAGCTTCTTCACCGTCTATCGACGAGTGAGAGATCACATGGCAGCTTGCCACATAATCCTCAGGTTCATTTGACAAGTCTTTTCCATCGTTATCATCTCCGTTCTTAAGGATGTGGCTGAGAAATTCTTGGAGTGTGACTGGGGTCTGCGCTTTCTGGTTATATTTCTCCAGCGCGTCAATATGTTTTTGCAGGTCCATGCGCTTGTCATCAGGCTTCATGGGCTTTCTGATCTTTTTCTTCTTCTTCGAAGACTTTGACAGCTGGGTATGGGCGCTTTGACTATCACCACCAATTTTTGGAGTTAGGCGCGGCTTCAGCATTCCCTTGATGACTTCGGGTTCCAGCGGACTTTTCCATTTGATCGCCGGGCATGTTTGGAGATCCTTCGGCATTCTTTTCGTTTTGGCTGAAAGAACGATCTCCCATGGAGCTTCTTCTATAAAAGAGCATGATACCTCCGGTGTGTCCGCCTTTTTGAGAGCGTGCGGCTAGGGCGGGTTTACTTTCCAATTCTCGGAAAGTGCGAATTTGCCCTGTTGGTATTAGTTCTCAATCCACCCTTTGAAGATGAAGCAATCTTCGATTGGATGGCCTATCGCTTGGTGATAGGGGCAATAATTGGGATTATTAGCCTCACCGGGTTGCAACGGGCGTTTTGGATCCGGCAAGTTGATGAGCCTGTTGCGCATCGCCAGCTCAAAAAATCTCCTCGTTTTATCCCGGGGAAACGAATAAGGGTGCTTAAGTTTCTCATTAAAGAATCGCCGTCTTTCGTCTTGGCGGTCAATTGATTTTGGACCTCTGGGCTTCTGTTGAGCATTGGCGATGAAGGTTGCTTTTCCATTCCCTTTCTCGTTTCGAGATTCCAACTTCGAAAAAGAGGGTCTATGACCCATCTGAACCATTTGGGCCAGTTTGTCAATCAAGGCCTGGAAAGTAGTTGGCTTGAAGAACATCATGGATTGGGAAATGGTCACCTGCGGATTGAGGGTTCCTATGAACATGCCCAATGCTGGCGCTTCTTCGATGCACTGCTCACACTTCGACCATAGATTCCACCATCATGTCGCATACTGCACCCATATTTCTCCTGGATTCACTCTGGCGTTAATTAACGCGGTGATCGGAGTGCGCTCGCAAGCGCTTGCGAAACGTTGGGTGAACAGCAATTCCATCTCCGCAAAAGTTTTGACGGAGTCGTTCGGGAGCTTAGAGTACCACTCGAATACTGTCTCCGACAAACTGCCAACAAACTGGCGATGCAATAGTTTGTCATCCCATCCAGTGTTGCCGCACAGAGCCCTAAATTGAGCAACGTGCTGGTGTGGATTTCCCGTCCCCTTATATACGTGGAATTTAGGGATCGTGTATCCCGGCGGGTACTTTATTTGGTTGTACCAACCCGGATAGGGTCGTCCAGTCTTAACAATTTGCCCAGCCGCTTCATTCGCCTGATGAACTCGTATCTACTGAGCGATATAATCATCCAGGGCGTCTTTTGAGATGGTCTCCTCTTTGGCTACTGAACAAGCCGGAAGAGGGTTTGACGTCTCCCCTCGGTCGTCTTCGAGGATAATTTAAGGATTTTCAGCTGGAGGATCCGGCTGTAATATCATCCCGATCATGTCTTGGAATAGGAACGCCATTCGTTCTATGTTGACAGTTTGTTCCACTGCCTCTTTGTCCTTCTTTTCGAGGATTCTGCGAAGGAACTCAGCATCATTTTCTTGTTCTCGACGTTGCTCCGATGACGTTTCCGGGCTTTCTTTTGGCCCTGTGAGTTCGGCCATTTGCGTCAACATTTCTTGAAGCTTCTGTTGTTGCTCCTGGGCCTTTGTTACGAATCTGGTGAGTGGTTGATGGCCCGTAGAGATACGGCTATCCTCTTTCCCGGATACCATATAGACAGTATGTATCACCATACCCCCAGGCTTGGGGCATTTAGATTCAGTGTTCTTGCGATTCGTCGCAGACACCGGGATTTTCTCCTGCGTTCTCCTCTTGTGAGCGGTCGAAGTTGAGGGGGCCATTGCAGTGGGTACCCAAACAGATGACACCTTTTGTGGCTTGAAAAGATGGTCCTCTTCTCGCCGAATATTCATCTTTTTCTGTCGGTGAGAGTAATCTTGATCAATAACCGAGTCTTAGGCTTGATGCCAAACCTTATAAATTTTAGAGGACAGCCGCTAAGGGGGCTGCTCCAGCTTCACTTTTGTAACTTTCTCCCTAGGTGGATGAGACTTTTTTAGCACGGCATTTGGTGAATTCCTGCACACCCTATTAAGTAGTTCAAAGCTGTTCTCAGTTGGAACAGCAGCATCAACTTCTACTGTTGGAGCTGGCAGAGTTAGTCCAGAAGGGGAACTGCCCCCAACCTTCCTCACTCGGCGCCAGTGGCAACGTCGAGCATGTCGTGCGGCCGGGATCACCTCCGCTGTTGGATGAACTTTCTCATGCCCCATGCTTTGAGGAGAGGCTGTTATTGGAGTTAGGCTGTCGAAGACTGACGTCCGTTGAGAGGGGCTAGTCAGTCTTATGAAGGCCGACTTTCGAACAGGGGAAACAGCCTTCATGTCTTCACCTGGAGTGAGAGTTGGAACGGTCAGTCTTGCGAAGACTGATTCCTTAGCAGAGAAAGCCGCTTTGATGACTTCAGGGGCAGGAATTTCTATCCGCTTCGGGATAACCTCTTCAGGAATTGTGGGCTTCTTCATGGGCCCATCTGAGCTTCGGCCCAGTCTGTTGAAAACTGAGGCAGTGGACTTGGACGACCCGTTGAAAGGGGCCGTAGTAGTTGCAAGTCGATCAAAGACCGACTTCTTCAAAGCTTCTTGCGATGGCAGTGGTGTGTTGAAGCTTATGGGTGGGAGCATGGTCCCAAAGAATATCCCTATGGTGGTTTGCGTCACCTGGTCCACCGGCATCGTAAAAGGGAGGCTGCTTGAGGTCCGTAAGTCACTCCTTTGGCGAGGACGGAGTGGGAGTTATTGCCGTTGTTGCAGTTAGTGCAGTTGAAAGACATTTTTCTCTGCACGAAGCAAGACACCAAATCTTAGCACCTCGAATCCAAGGGCAACCATAGCAAATCGCGATTCGTTCGCGAAATAAGACACACGAAGTGTGGAGTGGAAAGAGGAAGAGGTCCCACCGGGCATACCAGAATCTGTTCTCCGCCGAACACAGAGACGCGACCGCGTAGGTCCGTCTTGCCTGAATTTAGGGGCATATGCTATTTTGTTTTATCCTTCCACCTCTCCGAAGATACCAAGTTGATTTATGGAACCATGTATCGAAGGTTTAGACGGATGCGGCTGTTGTAGCAGACTTCATCAGATTCCTCCTCATTTGAGGGGTTTTTGATTGTGGGGACGCTCTTCCCTGCAGGCGTAAGCCCCTGCAGTTAATTACGCTACTGCATCGCGGTAACAACTTTCTCCTTTTCCAAATGATCACTTCGTGTCGTGTGTGTTTGTTTTGTTTTTGGTTGTCCGTGGATTGTATACGGAGACTAATTTATATTGTCGCCCGTAGGGCGTGGATTAGTCCAAATCCGTATCTTCTTAGATTTGGGTTTGGGGTTGGGTTTAAGAATACGTTAGTCTCATCTGAAACTAAGATCAACTTAAACTTTTGTTAAGGATACGTCAGTCTAATTTTAGACTAAGATCAACTTAACGGGATCGTTTAAATTCGACAAAAGAGCATTCAGGCCCTATTGTTTAGTTTAGGGACAATGCGGTCCATTGTTAGTTTAAGAACATTACGGTCCAATGTTAGTTTAAGGACATCTCGGTCCATAGGCTTAAGGACCCCACAGTCTAAGATTAAGGACATCATAGTCCATGGGTTTAAGGACCCCACAGTCCAAGGTTAAGGACATCATAGTCCATGGGTTTAAGGACCCCACAGTCTATGAAATGTCTGGTCGTCGGGACCCGTTACCTCTCTGAAGACGTTGAAGGATTACAACGACACATATCAGAGGAGTGCAGAGATGTACCCTCGAACCAATGTGGGTTGGGAGATCCATAGTCCAATTTGAGACTAAGATCAATTAATTAGATTATGAGCACATGGGCCCAGTTGAATCTGAATTGAGGACTTATGGCCAACTTGGGCTAAGTCCAATTAGGTTTACAATGTTGGACATTTGTTTGGACTGCTGAACATTTGTCTGGGCTCAGCCCCCCTTTACTTACCAATGCTAAGCATGGGTCTGAGTTTCGACAATATTTTTGTCTTTTATTGAGTGCTGAGCACTCGTATGCCATATGAGATGATCAATTTTAGAAGACAGGGGTGTATTTGAAATTCGGTCAAAGGGAAGTCTTGCCTTTGGAAGATTGGTTCGAATATAGTATTAAACACTAGCATATATTTGTTGATCATGTGTTCCCACGTGATGCACTCAAAACGGTGTTAAACACTAAAAGTGAAGCGCTCACGTGGGGTCACGTGAGGCACCCGAGGATTGGGCCATGCTTCATTTATTTTATTCTCAAAATTTTCAAATAAGTGTTAAACACTTAATATTCATGGCCATCACGTGTGGGCACGTAATGGGTATCCATGCACTGGATATTGAAAGGATTTGCTAGGGGTCACGTGGGGACCTGTGAGGGCACCCAAAATCTGTTCTGACTTGGCTTTGTTCTCTTTATTTTGAGGAATTTATCCAAGAGTCACGTGGGAGCATGTGACCCCCTCTCATTCATTCTTTTTTTTGACCATGGGAGGGTCACGTGTTGCCACGTGATCATGTTGGGTACTTGATCTTTTTACGTTCATGAAAAGTCTAAGTCCCTTGTTTAAGAATTAAATTCTTTTATAGGGTTAAACCCTAATTTTATTTAGAGGAATTAAATTCCTATGTATTTGGAAGAATTAAATTCTTTTGTAGGATTAAACCCTAATTTTATTTAGAGGAATTAAATTCCTATATATTTTGTGGAGAATATAATTCTCTGAATTTAGGTCTTCTCTTAGGTTTTAAATCTGCATGGCAGAATCTCCCTGATGAGAATGAAATTCTCAACTTATGGGGAGATCTGCTTCTGCAGACCTTCAACCAAAGGAAGAACTAAGTTCTTATTCAGAAGAGTTAAACTCTTAGTTTGAGAATTAAATTCCCTTTTTATTTTGTGGGAGCTTATAGAATGATCTCTTTCCCTCTCTTACCTAGGATTTCTTTTCTGAGGAGACATTCTTTTCTCTTTAGGGAATTAAATTCTCTTTTCTTTTTGTATTCTCTCTCTGTTGTTGTATCTCCTTTTTTTCTTCCCCCTTGGCTCCTATTTATAGGAGAAAGAAAAGAATCAGTTTGTTTAGTTAATGTTTCATTGAAAGATTTTGATTGATTTTGTAACCAACATGATCTTTTAGATCACTCGGTGAATTTTATTCACCATTGGATTTTTAATCTAAAAGATATTTTAATTGTTGTTCCTGGCAGATTTTGTTAGTTATATGTATGCCCTAGAGGCCATTACTGTACATAGAATGTATATTGTGGTGGATGCTTGGACATATATAGGGAGGACTTTCTTGCTCGACATGATAGTATGCTATCTGGTTACTCTTTACCTTAACGTGTACACTGATTGTCTCTCTGTTACATGTTGGTAAAGCCCTTAGGATGTGTACTTGACTACCTGGACTATGATGCGGATCATACTAGTGGGGACATGGTAGTCCATAAGTACATCCTTCAAAGTCCCTAGTCGTGGGTGTATCGAGACGGGGCATCGATATACCAGAGTAGACTAGTGTGTACCTTCTCGACCCATACAGATGGGCGATGGATGATCCCATATCCATTGGTGTTTGACATCAGAGATGATATACGGGTGCTCAGTGGAGACTGGGTACACTGGACGGACTCGCCGAGAACTCCCAGATGGTATTATACCTCACGTCAGATGGCAGTTCTCTGGTGACACTGGTACAGGTTAGTCTGTAGACCCGAGATCGTCATAGAGTCTTGTGTGATTCCCACTATACTTTGATTTCCACCTTACCACGTCCAAGAGGGCGTGCAAAACGGTGGTTTTTGGGTACAGTCCCGAATCACATGGAGGTAATGAGCGATAGGAGGGGATTCGTCTCTCCCGGTATAGGGAGTTGATGTTGCGCCGTGTTCGATTGGCTATAACCGGAAATCCCTGGCCAGGGTTGCTGAGATTTACTGGTAAGTGTTACCAGTAGTTTCTCGAACTGTTATAGACCTCATATCGACACGACTTATCGAGCTACTGGGGTCTGACGTTTACCACCCCTAGGCGAGATATGCGACATATCAGACGATCAGACCGGACTGTACGGTAAGTGTTACTGGTTGGATTCACAGGAGTGTGAGCGGGCTTGCTCGTCGATCTTCTGATCGCTCAATACCCGGGTGGCCGTTACGTTTAGTAGACCGCTTGCGGCTTGTGGGTGTTTGATATGATCATCACCTGCTGCCGGCGTATTGACGAGTCTTTAGAGTCCTACACAAAGGTTTCCTGGCTCAAGCGAAACGAAATAGGAGCGCATATGAGATATGTGCGGGACCGAGAATGATACAAGTGTGATACTGTATTCGATTCTCGCGATTTATGACATTGATCGGTTATATGCGATATAGCCGGGTTATCGGATCAAGTGTTGATTCGATAAGTTGTTACTATTGATATTAGCCGGTTATATGCAGTATGACCGGATCATTAAATCAAGCGTTGATTTAATGATTTAATGCATAATTATATATTTGATATATTATTTTGCATTAACTAGTATCGGTTCACTTAAGATGGATTTTCTCACTCGCATGTGCACATTGTATATATGATATAGTTTTGTGCACTTGTTTGTATCATGTTTGATGATACATGCAAACTTGGATTTGTGTAAAGACTTAAACCATGTTTAGTGAATGGTTAGGGTTTCATTTCACTTATTTATTTATCTATTCTTTTTGGTTAAAAGATGAAAGAAAAACAAAATGGTTGCTTTCAAACATGAAGCTTGTTGAAGCTTCATGAAGCTTTGACCAAGTGACCATTTTGTCTTCATTTCCTTTAACCTAACCATTCACCAAAACCATAATTAATTCTCTACACTCAACCATGGTTGGATTATGATAACCATCACTTGA
Source organism: Agapanthus africanus (assembly GCA_030015575.1). Lineage (NCBI taxonomy): Eukaryota > Viridiplantae > Streptophyta > Magnoliopsida > Asparagales > Amaryllidaceae > Agapanthus > Agapanthus africanus. The sequence goes on from JASDDO010000019.1 coordinate 12,561,464, forward strand.
ATTTTCATTTGAATAAGAATTCTTTTTTCCTTCTTCTTCTTGATCTTCTTCATGAAGAAAAAGAAAACCTTTTCTTGAAAATTCTTAAGTGATGAATCCAAGTGAGAAAACCAAATCCAAAGTGAATCCACTTCCTATTTCTTCATCCTCTACCACTTGCCAAGTAGTATAGGGTGTTTTCTTCAAAAGTTTCATGACTTGGTGAAGTGGGAGCTTGATCTTGTGTTGCCTCGACGTAGATCATCTTCGGCATCGAAGTCGACAATCTAGCCCGATCATTTCTTCGATGAAACCACCGTGAGAGTCTGGGATCCGATGGGTACAGCGGAGGGACTTCATCACGGAGCTATGGAGGTGGAGGACCGGATCTACAAAGGTTGTAGTTTCTTTCACTTAGCAGTAAAGTCGTTTACTTGCATGTTTCGCCTAATCTCTAGTTAACGATCTAGAATTAGGGTTTCTCGGCTCCGGAAATTTTTGAAATTGGCATGGTTGATGCCTTGTGAGACCTCTTTAGCGTTCCTAGGAACCCTACAGATTTTAGGAAAATATTTCCTTATATAGAATCTTTCTATAAATTGGTGATTTTTAATCACCATTGGATTTTTGATCCAACGGTGCTCCGCTTTACAGTTTTTTGTTTGGAAAGATCTAGGGAAATATTTTTTTCTCTTCAGGCTTTTGATTCCTTTTTAATTAGAATTTAATTCTATTAATTTAGAGAGCTTAGGAACCCATCACGTGTTGGCACGTGACCTCCGGTCACGTATGGGCACGTGATGCCCCATTTAGGGTTTTCTTTCCATTAACTCAGAGAGTTTTAAGAACCTATCACGTGTTGGCACGTGACCCACTGATCAAGCATTTAACCAGAATTTAATTTTATTATTTTAAAGAACTCGGGAACTCATCACGTGTCGTCACGTGAACCTATTTGATTAGGCTTCAATTCTTATTATTTCAGAGTCCTCTGGAAGCCATCGCATGTTGGCACATGACCCCCGATCATGTGTGGGCACGTGATACCCTGTTGGGGTTTTTCCTTGTATTTTATGAGTGAACAGCTATTGTTGTATGAAAAATCCACAAGATATAGCCGATCTTCCCACGATCCTCCGAAGTCTAGCATACAAGCTCTTAGCATATCTTCAAGAATCTGAATTGTTCGCTCAGACCAATCATCTGTTTGTGGATAATAAGCTGTGCTAAAGTTCAGACTCGTTCCTAAAATAGCTTGCAGACTCTGCCAAAATTGCGATCGGAATCTGATGTCACGATCGGAGACAATACAACTGGTACTCCATGTAATCTCACGATCTCCTCCATGTACTTATTTGCTAGTGTCTCGGTAGATTGACCAACTTGGAATGGGATAAAATGAGCCGACTTTGTGAGTCGATCCACAATAACTCATACTGCATTGTTACCTTTTATTCTGCGAGGAAGAGCAGTCATGAAGTCCATGGTGATGTGTTGCCACTTCCATTCTGGAATAAGTAACGGTTGAAGTAAACCAGCAGTTCTGTGATGTTCGGCTTTTACTTACTGACACACCAAGTATTTGGCTACGCTTTTGGCTATTTCACGTTTCATTCCATGCCACTAGTAATGTTGTCATAGATCTTTGTAAATTTTTGTATCACCAAGGTGTACTGAGTAAGGAGAGCTATAAGCTTCTTTCATCAACTCTTCCCAAACAGGACCTTGTGGTACACACAATCTGCTTCCGTATCTCAAAGATCCGTCTTCGTAAATCATGAACTTTCAGCTGTCTTGATGCATAAGCTACAACTTTACCGTGCTGGTGTAGAACATATCTTAATCTCTTACGGGATGCATCGCAATGCACTACGAAACCTCCAGATTGGTCCGGTATTACGAGAATAGGTGCTGATATCAATCTTGACTTGAGTTCTACGAAAACTTGTTCGCATGTTTCTGACCACACAAATTATTCATCTTTACATGTGAGTTTGGTCAGGATACATCGTTGCTAACGATGTTATCAGAGAGGCTGTCTGGATGAAGAAGTTCATAGCTGACTTGGTATGGTTCCATCCATTGAGCATCCAATACTTGTGTATTGTGATAACAATGGAGCTGTGGTTTTGTCTAAGGAACCTCAGTCCCATCAGAGATCCAGACATATTCTTAAGCTGTATCACCTAATCCGGGAGATAGTAGATCGTCAAGTGATCGAGGTCAGGAGAGTTGACACTAAAGATAACGTAGCGGATCCACTCACGAAGGCCCTCCCTCAGACATAGTTTGAGAGACTTTTTGGGATGTTGGGTATGAGATACTACAACAACTAGCCATAGTGCAAGTGGAAAATTGTTAGGAATATGTATGCCCTTGAGGGCATTATTGTATGAAATAGTGGATGCTTGGACATATATATAGAGGAATTTCTTGCTCGACATGACGGTATGCTATCTGGTTGCTCTTTATCTTAACATGTACACTTGTATTATTATACTGTCTCTCTGATACATGTTGATAAAACCCTTATCATGTTTGCTTGACTACCAGGACTATGATGCGGATCATACTACTGGGACTTGTGTAGTCCACAAGCATATTCTTTAATTGTTCCTAGTCGAGAGGATATCGAGACAGGGCATCAATATTCCAGAGTAGAGTGGTGTGTACGTTTCTTGACCCTTTATGGGGCGATGGTTGATCCCATAACCATTGGTGTTTAACATCAAAGATTGTACACAGGTGCTCATTAGAGAAAAGGTAAACTGAACAGGACTCGTTGAAAACTCCTAGATGGTACCATACCTATCGTTAGATAGCAGTTCTCTGGTGACACTGGTACAGGTTAGTCTGTAGACCCGAGATCGTCATAGTGTCTTGTGTGGTTCTTACCGTGCTTTGATTTCCTCCCTACCACGGATCAAAGGATTCATGCAAACAGGTGGATTTTGGGTACAGTCCCGAGTCACATGGAGGCAGTGAGTGATAGGAGGGGTTCCGTCTCTCCCGGTATAGGTAGTTGATGTTGCTCTCGATTGGCTATGACAGTAGGTCCTTGACCAGGGCTGATGAGATTTATTGGTAAGTGTTATCAGTAGTTTCTCGAACCGTTATGAGCCACACATCGTTATGACTTATCAAATTACTGGGGTCTAAAGATTCCACCTCTAGACTCGATATGCGACATATCAGACGAAAAGACCGGACTGTACGGTAAGTGTTACTTATAGGCTTCATGGGAGTTTGGAGAAGCTTGCTTGTTGATCTTCTATTCACTCAATACCTGGGTAGCCGTTATGTCCAGCTGGTATCGTTGACGGCTTATAGATGACTGATGTGATCATCACCTACTGCTAGCGTATTAACGAGTCTTTAGAGTCCTATACAGAGGTTTCATAGTTCAAGAGAAATGAAGTAGGGCACATATGCTGATATGTGCGGGGGCCTGATTAATTACGAGTAGTGATACTGTATTCTAATTTGGCGATAAATGTTATCAGTCAGGTTATATGTGATATAACCGGATTATTGAATCAAGTGTTGATTTGATAATTTGATATACAGATAAATGATATTATTCGGTTATGTGTGATATAACCGGATTATTGAATTAAGTGTTGATTTAATAATATGATATATATTTATATTTGATATAATTATATATTAACTAATATTATTGCTCACTAATTATTTTCTTCTCTTAATATATGTATGTGTGTGTGTGTGTGTATTATGAAGCATGGTTGGATTTTCTATTTTTAGAAAATAGAAAAAGAGGTGGGAAATGAGGAGATATTTGTGGAATGGGTGAGGCATGGCATTTTCAATAGTTTATTGCTCTTGACTTACTATTGAAGTATAGTTCTAATTATATATTTGATAAATAATGGATGCTTCAATAAGTGAGAAATGTGAAGAGCCATTACACACTTGTTCATTATTCCTTTTGTTCATTTTTGTGCTCTCTCCTATTTTCCTTCTTCTTCTTCTTTCTCTTACTTCTAGCCCTAGCCCTTACATGTGTTGTGAACCCTAGGACTTTAGAAGATTCTAAGTGAGCTATACACCCTTACTTCATTATCCTACACTTGATTAGCACTTGAGTTTAGATTTTTTTCCTTCACCAATAGGAGATTAGTGAAGAGGTAGCTTGGATTAGTAGAGCTTCGGGCGGATCATCTTCGACACTAAGGTCATGTAGGAAGCTCGATCTTTCTTCAAGTGGAGCTTAGTGAAGTCGTAGGGACTACTACCCGGAGCTTGAGAAAAGAAGGACCTGGTCTACAAAGATTATAACATTCTTCACTTAGTGTAAAGTTTTTATATATCATGTTAAAACCCTAATCATCTAGCTAGATTCTAGGTTAGTATAGCTTAGAACTAAGATTTTTTTGGAAATTGCATGCTTGATGCCGGTTAAAACCCAGTGGTGGTGTTAGGACACACTTTCGTAAGTCTCATCCCTAACGAGGACTTATACACATTTCTTTCGATAATCCTTTCGTTAAAGGATCTGCAATATTATCCTCTGATCTCACATAATCAAAAATAATTGTTCATGTTTTATAAGATTCCTGTAAAGAGTTATGTATAATTTTTATGTCTCTTTTTATCATTACAAGACGAACTCTTTTTGCTCTAACAATAGATGCCTTGTTATCACAATGAAGCAATATAGTAGGAATCAGTTTATTTATTAAAGGAACGCTAGATAATAAGCATCTCAGCCAATCGACCTCCATAGCCACAAGGTCTAAAGCAATAAATTTTGCGTCCATCGTTAACCTCAAAATGAGAGTTTGTTTCGTGGATTTCCAAGAAACTGCTCCACCTCCAAAAGTGAAGATATATCTGTTGGGTCAGTCAATACAGTGGAAACTCGCCGTAGCGTCCAAAGGTCTCTCGGTAGCTACCTTTTACGTTGTTCCCTCGCGATGGACTACAATCCATTGGAACAATCCGCACGGGACATCCTGAGGGTACGAGCTTGTGCTTCTCCACTACTGTCACATAATGAGTACCCCTCATGAGTCGGCATCCCTGTCTAGTATCTCTGATACCAATGAAGATTCGTCGATACTAGGGTCGCAACACTTATGACCACAGCGGAATTGAAAAATCAAAATTTAACAAGAACTTAGCATCAACAAACTATCACAAGATCATTTCATTCACTGGAAATTGCAAAAACAAGCAAACAAATAGAGTTTAGGAGGTTACAATTTTTGTAGCATGTCCTCTCAATCGCGGAAGACCCGAGCTAAACTCCGCCACCATCTGTGACAAGTTTGTAAACCGGTTTCCTTACCAAAAATGATCCACATCGAGAAAACCCCGCTACAAGCTTCATCTCCACTATAGCTACACTTTAGTGAAGAAATTTAATCAAGTGGCATACTAATCCACTTGATTAAGTGATGTAATTAGGCTCACAATATTTTTCTCGCGTCAAAAATGGCTTTTTTCTCATTTCAAGAATGAAGAAGAATAAGAGAAGAGAAGTCTCTTGAATGAATAGTTGTTGTAGAAAATGGTTATGCTTATCCTTTTAGTTAAAACATTTTCTAATAAAATAACAACCATACTTCCACACTATTCTTCCATGATACATAATCTCTTTCTTTTTCTTTTTCTTAAAAAAGAAATGAGGTGTATTTTTCAAGATATTTAAATCATTTATCATATAAATAATCATAACATCTAATATACACCAAATATATGTACCAATACATATACCTATATTTGTATCAAATACAAATACTAAAATAGAGAGAAAAATAATGCAAATATAATAATAGAATAATATATGTGTGTGTGTGTGTATCACATGATTTAATAATCCGGTTTAAAGCTAAACCGGCTAGTATTATCAAATGTCCAATTATCGAATGTAATTGAACTCCCGCACGTATCCCTACACACGCACTATATCGTTTCACCTAAGCAAGAAAAACCTCTGCATGGAACTCTAAACACTCAATCAATACGCTGGCAGTAGGTTAGGATCAAATCCGTCAACCATAAGCACATAAACGGTACTAGCTGCACGTAACGGCTACCCAAGTATTAATCAAAAGAAAGGTCGGCAAGCAAACTCATTCGAATTCAATCAGAGTCTATCAGTGACAGTCATCGTACTGTCCGTTCTCTTCTTCTGAGAGTGTCGCATACCGGATCTTGGGGGGGTGGAATCTTTCAGACCCCCAATAACCCGATAAGTCATGCTAATAAAAAATGCATAACCACTTGAGATACAACTGATAATACTTATCAGTTTATCTCAATTGCTTCAGCTGAAGACTTCTGGTTATGGTTAATCAAGCATAGAGCGAAATCAACCCCTTATAGCGGGAGAGACGAATTCCTTCGACTGCTCACTGCCTCCATGTGTTTCGGGACTATACCCAACTAAAACATGTTTGCACGACTCTGTAGAACTGTGGTAGGGTAGTAATCAAAGTACTGTAGGAACACACACAAGACACTATGGTGATTTCAGGTCTAGGGACTACCCTGTACTCATATCACCAGAGAACTGCTATCTGACAATTAGTATAATAACAACTAGAAGTTCTCGGTGAGTCCGTCCAGTGAAACTTATTCTCCAATGAGCACATGTATACAGTCTTTAGTGTCAAACACCAATGGTTATGAAATCAACCATCGTCCCGGTCAGGCTCACGAAATGTATACACTAGTCTTAACTGAAATACCGATACCCAGTCTCGATACTCTTACGACCATGGACATTTAAGGATGTGCTTATGGACTATCCGGCTCTACCGGTATGATCTCTATCATAGTCCTGATAGTCAAGTAAAGATCCTATGGGCTTTATCATCATGTACTAGCGATACGTGATAACGAGTAAAACGTATTCATATAAAAGATAAACACAAACCAGATATTATACTATCATTCTCAAACAAGACTGTTCTCCGTATAGGTCCTCCTTCATTTACGTTAATTGCCTTGAGGACACATATATCCAACAATATCCGCTAGTGGTTTTAGATTCGCTTGTATCGGCAATCCAACTTGTATTATATATCCTTCAAGTACTGTTGGATATCCCTTATAATGCAAATCATAATTAATAGTTCCTTCAAATACTTAAATAAATTATCAAGTGCTTTGCAAATCATAATTAACAGTTCCTTCAAATACTGTTGGATATCCCTTATAATCAATCTTTACTCGGATTACTTGTATATCTATTAAATTTTCCCAGAGAATAATGGAGGAAAAATGCCATAGGAGGGAATTTCCTCCTATGGCATCGAAAAAATATACCCACTCTCATTTTTTCCACCGATCGACACCCATCATCTTCATCGTTATCACCTAAGTTGTGGGTACACCAAATTTCATGTGATTCTACAACTTTTTCACCGTTGATTTAGTGGGTTCAAAATTAACGGTTTACCGACAATAGAACATTTTACATTGCTAAATCAACGGTGAAAAGTTGTAGAATCATATGAAATTTGGTGTACCCATATCTTAGATGATAACGATGAAAATGGTGGGTGTCGATCATCGGAAAAAATGAGGAAGGGTGTATTTTTTTGATGCTATAGGAGGAAATTCCCTCCTATGGCCTCTTTCCTCCATTATTCTCCTTTTCCCACTGCATAAGATATATCCGGTCTAGTATAATTTGATAGAGGCATAAAACAACCAATAATTTTTGAGTATTTTAATTGGTTTAAGCTACTTTCTTCATTTTTATCCGGATGAAAATTGGAATTAAAAGGTATACTCACGTGATGACTATCATAATAATTAAATTTTTAAAAAGCTTTTCAAAATGATGAGACTGAGTTAGAATCATACAATCTTGAGTTTTAATTAATTTTATGCCCAAGATGACATTAGCCTCTCCTAAGTCTCATGTCAAAATTATTCGAAAGAAAATGATAGCTCCAAGTACAACCTTTAAAGTTGTGCCAAAAATTAAAATATCGTCTACATAAAAACAAAGAATGACACAATCATTACCAACAACTTTTATATACACATATTTATTGGAATCGTTTATTGAAAAACCATACGATAAAATTACTTTATCAAATTTTTCGTGCCATTGCTTTGGCGTTTGTTTAAGACCATACAACAATTTCACTAATCTACATATTTTATTTTCTTGACCATGAGTGACAAACTCTTAGGATTGGTCCTTGTAGATTTCTTTCTCTAAATCATCATTTAAAAATGTAGTCTTTATATCAATTTGATGCACCACAAGTTTGAAAATGGTAGATAATTCAATAAGCATACGTATTGTAGAAATTCTAGCAACCGGTAAATATACATCGAAATAATCAATACCTTGTCGCTGCGTGTAACCTCTAACGACTAACCGTACTTTGAATTTATCAATTAAACTACCGAGTTTAAGTTTTTGCCTAAAAATCCATCTGCAACCTATAGTTTTACATCCAGGTGGTAAGCATAAAACCCATGTATTATTTGAAATAATAGAATCTATTTCGCTATCAATTGTTTCTTTTCAAAAATTGGCATCAATTGATTTCATTGTATCCGAATATGTTTGAGCATCGTTTTCAATGAGAAAAATTTCAACCAAAAAAGAATAAAAGTCATCACCAAATTTTTTCAGTTTTCTAATTCTTTTTCCTCTTCTTAGTTCAAAATTATTTTCATGCTCATGAATACTAGAAGTGCTAGAAGATGCAATATTACTAGAAACATCAATGGAAATAGATTTGGACAATTTTTATTTCATATGAAATCCATTTTCAAAAAAATATAGCATCTTTGGATTTCATTATTGTATTGGAAGAAATTCCACTACTATCAGAATTTATAACTAAGAAATGATAGACAAGACTATTAATAGCATAGCCAATAAACAGAACATCTATAGACTTAGGTCCTAATTTTCTCTTTTTGTTCAATGGTATGGAAATTTTAGCCAAACACCCACACACTCTTAAATATGGAAAATTTGGTTTTCTATTTTTCCTAATTTCATATAGACTTTTATCTAAACCTTTATAAGGAATTCTATTTAATATGTAGCAAGAGGCCATTAAGGCTTCCCCCCACATATTATTGGATAATCTGAAACTAATTAACATAGAGTTTACCATACTCATAAGCGTTCTGTTTTTATGCTCCGCTTCTCCATTACTGTGAATATGGTGGTGTGATATCATAAATAATACCATTATCTTCACAATATTGATTAAATTCATATGAAGTATATTCATCCCCATGATCGAATCACAAAATTTTAATTCTTTTATCTAATTGATTTTCTACCTCTAATTTATATGCTTTAAACATATCAAAAGACTCATCATTGGTACAATGTAAATAGACATTGCAAAATCTTGAAAAGTCGTCAATGAAGATAATAAAGTAATGTTTTCCCCCTCGTTTCAAAATTCCATTCATTTCACATACATCGCTATGAGTTAATTGTAAAATACTAGATTATTTGTGAGGTATGGAATTAAATGGTTTTCCAGTTTGTTTTGCTTGCGAACAAATTTCACATTTAAAATCTAATTTTGGTAACAAATCCATACCCGACATCCTTTAAATGGTTTGAAAATATTGCATGTCCTAATCGGCCATGCCACATAAATAACGATTCTAATAAAAGAATAGTTGGAGAAAATGAATTTATTTTATTAGTACATGATGGAAGTACATTTAATTTAAACAATCCATCACATAGATATCATTTTCCGACAAAACAATCATTTTTACTTAATACGACATTATTTGATTCAAATACATGATCACCACATTGCACTAGTAGCGATCCACTAATTAAATTCCTTCTCACATCGGGTACATGCAGCACATTAGATAATGTTAGGACATTTCCAGATGTTAGTTTGAAATTTACACATCTTTCTCCGAGTATGATGGCTGTGAAGTTAATGTCCATGTTTACGCTCCCTCCGGAATTGGCCTGATATAAAGAAAAATATGAACGGTCATAAAAAATATGCATGTTAGCCCCCGTATCAATCCACCAATTAATGGAATGAAAAGAATAATTAATTTCGGGAATCATAGTAACATACTATTTATAAGTAAGAGAAGATACATTAGCGGTCAACATGTTGACAAGTGGACGAACCTTTTCTTTCCTAAGGCCTTTTTTTGGTTGTAGGACTGTTTGTCATTTCGATAAAGGAAGCATTCACGAGATGATAGTCTCTCCCACAAATCCAACATACTTTTCCATTTTTAATTATTTCTCCATTTGGTTTAAAACTTTAATTCATTTTATTTTTGAAAATTTTTTTGCCTTTCTTTTTCATCATAATTTTATTTTTCACCAAATGCACCTTCGATTAACTTTCAAAGTTAGAATTTGGTTTTTCTTTATCTATTTGTTTTTTTTCAATTTTAAGTGAGACAATCAAATCATCCAAGAAAATCTTTTTCCTTTCATGCCTAAGATGCAATGCAAATTGACTCCACGATGGTGGTAATTTTCCAATAATAGATGCAACAATATAAGTTTCAGTCATATCAATACCATGTTCATCCAAGTCATGCAATATGTCTTGAACCTCATGAACTTGATCCACAACAGACCGAGAATCGGCCATTTTGAAATTATTAAAGAAATCAGCCGTATATCTTTCCGACCTCACATCTTCATCTCCATATTTAGTTTCAAGAGCATGCCATAGTTCAAAACAAGTTAATGTAGAGCAATAAATGTCATATAAACGATCGAAACAATAAGAATGCGACCGCGACAAAATAAATCAGTTTTTTGAGGTGTACTAGCACATAATTTAGCATGCTCAATCATGAATTCAAAAATAATAATAGTAGTTTCATCACTTGTTGATTTAGGATACTTTTTTTCATGCCCCACTTCCCAAAATAAGGAATACGAGGGGTGACTGTTTACCGCCGGAAACAGAAGACGGAACCACGTAGGTCGTCTTGCCTGAATTTGGGGGCAGATGCTATTTGGGTTTTTCCGTCCACCTCTCCGAAAATGTCAAGTTGATTTATGGCATCGTGTATCGGAGGTTTGGACGGATGCGGCCGTTGTAGCAGGCTTTGTCAGATTCCCACTCGTTTGTGAGGGGTTTTTGATTGTGGAAATGCTCTTCCCTGCAGGCGCAAGCCCCTGCAGTTAATTACGTTACCGCGTAGCGATAACCATTTTTTCCTGCTCTAAAAGGTCACGTCGTGTCGTGTGTGTTTGTTTTATTTTTGGTTGCCCGTGGATTGTATACGGAGACTAATTTATGTTGCCGTCCATAGGGCGTGGATTAGTCCATATCCGTATATTCTTAGATTTGGCTTTGGTTTGATTTAAGGATCGTTAATCTCGTTCGAGATTAAGATCAACTTAAATGATTGTTAAGGATACGTTAGTCCAATTTTAGACTAAGATCTACTTAACGGGGTTTTAGGATCATTCAGATCCGACAAAAGAGCATTTGGGCTCGATTGTCTTAGTTTAAGGACATTACGGTCCGTTGTTAGTTTAAGGACATTGCGGTCCGTAGGGATGTGCTCATCGGTTTGGGAGTGCACCAAGAGTTGTTGGTTGTCGGGACCCTCCATCTCTCTGAATAAGTTGAAGAATTTCAACGACATGTATTAGAGGTGAGGTGAGATGTACCCTTGAACTAAATTCCAGATTGAGGGGAGAGATCTTGGTGGGCCATCTAAGAATTACTAGTCATTTTTGGAAGACTAAGATTAACTTAGGAGATGTGTGATGGACATCTTTCTGGTCAATTAGTTTAGAAAGTCTTGAGCATAAAGGCTCAGTTTATTTGGAGATCCAAGTCATTTTAATCTCAAGAAAACTTAGCCAATTTAGGGCTGAAGTTGGCTTCTTATAGTGTTAAACACTAATATATACTCGGTGTTCACGTGAGTCTCTAAAGCAGTGTTAAATACTGAAACTTGGGGCGCTCACGTGTGGCACGTGAGACACCTAAAAGTTGATGTTGTACCCTTGGGTTTAATTCTCGTCTATATATGCAAGTGTTAAACACTTAAGTCTTATGGCCATCACGTGTGGACACGTGAGGCACCCCAGAGTTGGGCACTGCTTCTTTGGGTTTGTTCCTTCTTCCTTTTATAAGTGCTAAGCACTTAGCTCATATAATGCTCACGTGCGAACATGTGGGGTGCTCAAAAGTGAGTGCTGTCTTTGGATTTTTCCTTTTTCTATTTAAGCAACTGTTTGGGGTCATGTAAGAACACGTGATTCGATCTCAGTCCTTCCTTTTTGTTCCTCAGAGGTGCTCATGTGGGAACACATGAACCTTTGTTATATAGCGTTGAACGCTAATGAATCACCGGTCTGTTCTTTTATATGTATGGAAATTTTGATCTGAGCTTTGTGAATTTTACGCCCTTTTCTTTATAAGAATTAAATTCTTTTGCAGGGTTAAACCCTAGTTTTATCAGAGGAATTAAATTCCTGTATACTTTTGGAAGAATTAAATTCTTTGAATTTAGTTTTTTCTCCTAAGTTTTGAATCTGCATAACAGAATCTCTTCGATGAGAATTAAATTCTCAACTTGTGGGGAGATCTGCTTCTGCAGAACTCGACCAGAGGAAGAACTAAGTTCTTTTTTGAAGGGTTAAACCCTTGGAGAGAAAATAATCTCTGTACTTTCTTCTTACCTAGGATTTTTTTAAGAAGGGGATTTTCTCCTCTAGAGAATTAAATTCTCTTTTTCTCTTTTTTTTGTTTCTCAAAGCTTATGGCGGGTTTCCTCTGTATTCTCTCCTCTTCTCCTCGCACCTATTTATACGAGAAGAACAAGAATCAATATGTTAATAGAATCTCTCATTGAGAGATCATGATTGATTCCATGATTTTTTAGATCAATCGGTGAATTTTATTCACCGTTGGATTTTTTAATCCAAAGGCTCCCTATTTAACAGAGAAGATTTGTCATTTTTAACCAAATTAGAAAATATTTTCCTAAGATAGAATTTTATTCTATCAGACGATCACTGTTGGATTTTTGATCCAAAAGTTTTTCGCTTAAAAACAGAGAAGAAGTTTTTGTTTTAATGAAGATCAAGGATACATTTCCTATATGTATAATTTAATTCTATCAGATAGTTTAGAAAGATGTAAGGAAATAATTTCCTGATAGGATTTTGATCTTTTTATTTAAAATTTAATTATATCAGCTTGGAAGGTGTTTAGGAACACTCACGTGTAGCACGTGACCCCCACGAAGTTTAACTTGTTTGCTTATATGCAACAGCCTAAAAAGGGTATCACGTGTTAACACGTGAGCTTCTCTGGCCTGCTATTTGTTTTAATATGGAGCATATATACTTTGTATATAGATGCTCACGTGCTCACACGTGAAGCTCCATTTCATTCTGTCAATTGTTTTAATTGCAGTGCCTATATGCGTTGCATATAGGCACTCACGTGTTAAACGCATATAGGCACTCACGTGTTAAACACGTGAGCTGTTTTAGCCTAGCAATTATTTAATTGCTGTGCTTATAACGCATATAGGCACACACGTGTTAAACACATGGGCTGCTTTAGCCTAACAATTGTTTTAATTGCTGTGCTAATTTGCATTGTATATAGGCACTTACGTGTTAAACGCGTGGGGCTGTTTTAGTGAGGAACTTTCCCTCATCCCTTTTTTTATAAAGGAACAATACCCCTAACATTGTTCTCACGTGGCATGCACGTGAGTGCAATGCTGTCACCTTTTTCATCCTTCGCGAACTGCTGGGATCGGTTCACCTTCGTACTCTGGTTCCTATGGGTCAACTATCTTACTTCCCCATGCCCTTTTTCGGGCCTTGGAAATAGTTCCACCATGCACTGAATTTTCCGTGTCTAGATTTGAATGCTTCTCTTTATAACCTGAAGCTACGTCTTCCTCTTTCCTTCACACAGAGAGAACCATTCAGACCTTAGGGTGATCATTTTATTTGAAACAAACCAAAAGTTATGGGTTGCAACCGTCCCCACGCTCGTCGGAAACCCAGGGAGGTGCCTATCGAGGAGATTATTCCTCGTTTTGCCGCGCGGTTAGCGGATCCTCCTCTCACTGATGACCAATATGACGCAGTATTGTACGAGCTCCTTGCTCGTAGGGGCTATCCTCTTCCTATGGGTTCCATTTGGTTTCAGATGATTTTCTTATCCGTGCTTGCTGATATCCCTCCTCATCCGGTAGAGATGACTTCGGCGATTCTCGATGCGGAGGAAAAGATTGAGTGTTTCCACGAGGAACACTTGATTACTCAGCCTCTGAATGATCGTTCGGTTCATTTACTGAGTCAGATACGAGCTCAGCGGGCCATCTGGCTTCGCTGATGAGCAAGGTTCTAATCGATGGGGAGCAACTCCTCATGAAGACCGCCTCTTCGATATGGTGGAGAGAGCAGAGAGGGAATTGGAGAACTTTGTATATTGTTTTGTTAACCCCTTATCTTTGATCCCATATTTGGTGATCTTTTTCCTGTAGAATATTATGTTTATATCAATGTATTTCTCTTATTATTTACTGTTGAATGTTTTCTGTTGAATGTTTCCTCTTCATCATATATTCGTACATGTATCTCGCCTCTGTACATGAGTTTTATACTTTACCCTTAGGAATTTTGGCTAAGTGTGAGCGCTATTGTTGTTTCATGCGCCAATCCTTCTCACACATACATAAATCAGCACGCTTTGAACACTAGTTCCATTTAGGTACGTATGCAGTTGTAAATGAATGCTTAGTCGGGTAGGAATCAAATACTCTCCTCAATGCCTTGCATAGTACATGGTTGGTGCTCAAGGACTGCGCTTTTCTGTCTTGACGCCAAGTAGTTTATATACTCATTTCGGAATTTGTAGTTTATTCACTCATCCTGGAATCTCTAATTTATGAACTCATCTCAGAGCTTATTTAGTTTACCTCACTTGGGTTTGCACACTGGTCCTAGCGTCACAGTTAACCTCTACCCTTCACGAAAGAGGTCCGTTAGGGTCTTTAGTACTATTTTTTTATCCATTGTACCGTCGCGTTGGCTGGTGCATTCTTCGATATGCAATCTTTCTATTCGAGTAGCCTTGCGACTGTCATGTCTCTGGTCCCATCGGGGCTGGACAAGACGTCTTCAAATAGTCTCCCAGGTTATATTACCGTCGGGAAAGCATATTCTCTCTAGAAATCGTAAGGATTTCTAAGTGTTCATCGCCTCCGCGAGTCGCAAGGATCTCACCCGGGTATTTTACCTTACAAATCGTGAGGACCCGTAAGTAGCTTGTTCATTTCAGCAGTATGTAATTTCAGCGAATGTGGCCTATAGATAGTCCATCTTGACCTCCTTGTAGGGCATGATGGCTTAGAAAATAGATTTAGATCTGTCGCCTGAGACTTTTCAACTTTATAAGCCGGGAGGGTCTCATAAAGACTTTTCTCCCTATGAGTCGAGAGAATCCCGTAGGTGTATTTTCTCCTTAGGAGTCTTGAGGATTCCTAAGTGTGTTTTCTCTTAAGAGTCGTAAGAATCTCACAAGAGAATTTTCTCCCTTACAATTCGAGAGGACTCGTAAATGGTTTTTTCCCTCCTTGTCGATATTTGACTTTGGAGAGTGTGGCCCGTGGATAGTATACAATATTCCATCTTGGACCTACTTGCAGGGTCCCAGTACTTAGGAAATAGGTTGATGTCCCCGTTGCCTAAGGCTTTTTCCCTTCGAGTCGAGACGAGTCGAGAAGTTCTTGCAGCAACATTGTTTTCCCTACGAGTCGAGATGAATCGAGAAGTTCTCACAAGAATTCCCTAACGCCACACTTAACCTATGCTAATAGAAGTCCATTAGGGTCTGTGGACCTAAGGTTTTGTTCGTCGTACTGTCGCGTTGGCTGAGACATTCCCCGATACGCAATCTTGCTGTTCAAGTAGCCCCGCGACTGTCGTGTCTCTGATCCCTTCGGGGGCTGGACAAGACGTCTTCAAGTAATCTCCCAGGTCATATTATCGTCTGAAAACAAGCGTTAGGGATTTTCTATTTTACTTGAGATTAGGCTCAATTTGGGAGCCCCGATGAGTCATAACCACTCTGCGCTGGTGTGGGATGATCTCCGATAATCTTTCAGGTTTTATTTGAGTTGCCGTCAAGACCGTGAAGCTAGGGATCTTCCATTGCTTTGTTTGTTGACATTGTGTCTGCAATATTGCGACGAATGTGGAGATTGTCTCTAGGTTGTCTGTGAACCGTCGAGTCTTGGAACTTGGGACTTTTCTATGGCTCCATTGTTTTGACCTTGGGGTCGGTTGTTGACGTTGCATCTGCATCCTGCTGGTGTGAGAAGGAACGTCGTGGTGATCATTAGGCTGTTGATGTCGCTATCAAGACCCTGAAGCTAGGGATCTTCCTTCGCTTCATTTGTCGACATTGTGTATGCTATATTACGACGAATGTCGGGGTTATTTCTAGGTTGTTGGTGAACCGTCGAGACTTGGAACTAGGGAATTTTCCATGGCTCCATTGTTTTGACCCTGGCATCGGTTGTTGACCTTGCGCCTGCATCCTGTTGGAGTGAGAAGGAACGCCATTATTGATCTCTAGGCTGTAGATATTGCCGTCGAGATGGCTCTCTTTTTGGTGGAGCCTGGTGGGAAAATGTGGTTCCCTTTTTCATTTGTGCCCATGGATTTTATACAGGGGTCGATGTGGACTAACCTACATGGCAGAAGTTTCATTTTTTTATTTCTTTCCGCGATGCTCTATCATTTCAGCTTTTTAATATCGCGAAAGTCACGATTGCTAAATCATTTCGGCTTTTTATTGCGGTGCCCAATCATTTCGGCTATTTTTCTTTTTTTACTCGTTGTTTTTTTAATTTCCAGTTGCCCCTATCATTTTGGCTATTTCATATGCATATTTTTTGCTCGCTGATTTTTATTGCGAGTTGCCCCATCATTTTGGCTATTTCATATGCATTTTTTGCTCGCTAATTTTTGTGAGTATGGAACTTGAAATCTGATACCAATCTAGACATTAGCACCGCTGCGACTGGAATATTACCAGGAGCGAATCATCATTTGTCGTGAAAGGAATTGGAATTTTTTACCGATTTAGGCATCAACATCGCTACAACTGGGATGTTGCCAAGAGAGAATCATCATTTGACTTTGTCGATTCGTACAAAGGTGGCTTAGCAAAAAGAGTTAGGATCCTGTCGACTAAGGCTATTTGACTTTATGAGCCGTAAGGGTCTCATAAAAGTATTTTCTCCCTACGAGTCGTAAGGATCCCGCAGGTGTATTTTCTCTTTAGGAATCGTAAGGATTCTTAAGTGATATCTTTTCTTGTAAGTCGTAAGTATCTCACAAGAGTATTTTCTCCTTACAAGTTAAGAGGACCTGCAAGTGTCGTTCACCAAATGGGGAAATTTCACGCTCTTGGTGGAACTAGGTGAGGGAATGTTTATTTTTTCCCATGGATTACATACAAGGGCCAATATTGGACCGCCTGTAGGGCAACTTGGGGAGTGTGATGACTTAAGAACAGGTTCAGGTCCCTGTATCTTAAGACTTTTGAATCCTACGAGCCATGAGGGTCTCACAGGGGGGAATTCTCCTTAAGAGTCATGAGGATCTCGTAAGTGTAATTTCTTCTTAGGAATCGTGGGGATCCCTAAGTGTGTTGCTCCCTTGTGAGTCATAAAGATCTCACGCAGGTGTTTTCTCCTCACAAGGTCGAGAGGACCTTATAGGTGTCTTTATTTTAGCGAGATTGCACCCTTTTGGGTTTTCACAAACTCGCCGGTAGCCCTGCTGTTTTTACTCACGGTGCCCTTTCGAGTTTTCATCCGTGCCCATCTCGCTTATGGATGTACCTTTTTAACACGAGATTGCGCCCTTTCAGGTTTTCACAAGCTCGCCGGTAGCCCTGCTGATTTTATCATGGCACCCTTTCGAGTTTTCATCTGTGCCCATTTCGCTTGTGGGCGTACTGTTTTTTATCCCTCTGTTTGCCAATGGAACTTAGGGGGGACTTCGCCACCGGGGTAGCAGTGTAGCCAGCGGAATTTGAGTTGCAATCCTTACCGCTGGGACTTACGGACTTGAATTTCCTTATCACCGTGCTTGAGGCTATGTATTTAGTTTAAGGACATTACGGTCCATTGTTAGTTTAGGGATATCTCGGTCCATTGTTAGTTTAGGGAGATCTCGGTCTATTGTTAGCTTCGGGGCGAAATTATGCCGGCTACTACTTATAGAATTTGGAATCAGGAAGACAGGGAGCGGACACGAGCGTCGTCATCTAGAGTCATGGCTTGTCAAGCGTAGTATTTCTTAAGGAACCGGACGTTTATTGGCCGGAAAGGTCTTTCTCCATGCATATCCATGAGTAGTAAGCCCCACCTTGGTAGACCTTGTCTATGATGTATGGACCCTTATAGTTTAGCTCGAATTTCCCCCGCTTTGCACGGTTGGGGATCATAGGTCTTTTGTCAACTAGCACGAGTTCGCCTGGGCGGAATGTTCTTGGTCAGGTTAGTCTTTCGTATGAGTGTGTCATCCTTGCTTTGTAAGCTTCCAGGTTTTGTTATGCCATGAAGCGAGTTTCATCGAGGGCATCGAGCTCCTTAAGCCGAAGATGTCCGTTTTCTTCATCCGTTAGCTCATATCGAACTGCTACTCATAGTTAGGGTAGCTCTATCTCTAAGGGAAGTACCGCCTCCGTGCCGAATACCAATGCGAATAGCGTTGTATTTGTGGCCGTTTTGAATGTGGTTCGATACGCCCGGAGTGCTTCATGCAGTCTCTCATGCCAGTCCCTCTTATTTCTTGACACTGTTTTCTTTATGATCTTCATCAAGGTCTTGTTGAAAGCCTCAGCTAGACCATTAGCTCGGGGATTATAGACTGAAAAGTATCTCCAATCTATATTATGCTGTTGTGCAAAGCGGCTGATCTTATGGCTCCTGGAGGACTGTCCATTATCCGAGATGATTCGCTGCGGAGTGCCGAACCGGTAGATGACATGTGTCCTAAAGAAATGGAGGATGTTCTCTGTCTTCACCTCCCTTAGCGGTATTTCCTCTGCCTACTTAGAGAAGTAATCTGTTGTTGCCAATATGAATTGATGTCCCTTGGACGATGCTGGTTCGATGGGCCCGATTATATCAGTTCCCTACATTTCGTACGGACAGCTAGCCAGTGTTGGGTGTAGTGGATTTGGATGTTGGTGGATGAAGTCGCCGTGAGTTTGGCAAGAGTGACACTGCTTCGCATATTCAAGACAGTCCTGGATCATTGTGGGCCAATAGTAACCCATTCTCTTGATCTTCAGCTTCATCTTCGGTCCGGCCTGATTAGAACCGCAGAGTCCGTCGTGAGTTTCTTGGACGACCCTTTTTGCTTCTTCTGGTCCTAGGCATCTCAGCCACAGACAGCTGGGTGATCTCTTATAAAGAGTATCATTGACGAAGGCGAAGGACAGGGCTAGCTTCATGAGCTAATGTCTTGATGACGCGTCTTCAGGTGTTCGATGGGATTTGAAGTAGTCTATAAAGACTTCCCTCCGGTCCTTGAACCTTTCTTCATCTTCTATTTGGAGGACCGCTTGTCTGGTCACTTCTTTTCTTTCAGATGACTCCGGAGATATTTCTGCTGGTGCGAGAATCCGACGGCTTTGCATAATGATCCTTATGTCATCAAGATTTTCATCAACCAGTTCTTTAGCGAGTTTAGCTAATGCATCCTCCTTACTATTTTCCGTCCGTGGTATGCTTTCCTAGACGTAGGATGGAATTTGAGTCAGCAGTTGCTGCACCCTTTCGCCATATTTTACCAACTCTGGCTTGCACATCTGATAGTCTCCATTTACTTGGCTAACGACCAGCTAGCAGTCTCCATATATGAGAAGGTTTTTGATCCCCATGTCGACAGCGGTCTTAAGACCTGCTATCAAAACTTCATATTCCTCTTCGTTGTTTGTTCTTGGCTCTGTCAATGAAAGGGCGAAACGCATTATCCCTCATTGTAGGGTCACAAAGATAAGACCTACCACAGCTTTGATTATGGGTGTGTTTTGCTTTCGCTTCTTCATAGAAGATGCTCCATCGAAGTAGAGTTCCCATCGGGCATTATTTCCATCCTCCTCTTTGTCGATTGCGTCGAACGCGTGTTCATCTGGCAATTCACAATTTAATGGAGAGTAGGCTGGTATCGGATGCTCAGCGAGAAAGTCGGCGATAGCCTGGACTTTTACTGTTTTGAGGGGTCGATATATTATCGAGAACTCCATCAAGAGGAGGGCCCATTTGGCAAGCCTTCCCGTTAGTATGGCTCTTGACATCAAATACTTGAGATGATCCACCTTTAATATGAGATGGACCTCATGTGCCAAGGCATAATGTTGAAGTTTCGTTATCACGAAGATCAGTGCCAAGCAATGCTTTTCGATGGGGGAGTAGTTGTTTTCTGCCCCCAGGAGAACTCGACTCAAAAAATAGAGAGCTTTCTCCTTCCTCTGGTCGTTCTCCTGTGCCCATAGTGTGCCTAAAGAACCTTCAAGGGCTGTTGTGTACAGAATGAGAGGTTTTCCCTTGACCGGAGCGGTCAGTAATGGCGGGTTCTGCAGATATTGCTTGATTTCATCCAGTGCACTTTGGCATTTACGATCCCAAACGAACCGGATCCCCTTTTTCATTAGATGGCTGTAGGAGAGGCATTTTCCGGAGAGATTAGCTATGAACCTTCGGATATACGTGAGCTTTCCTAGGAGAGACCGCAGTTGCTTAAGAGTTCTTGGCAAGGGCATTTCCATAATCATCTTGATCTTTGATGATTCTAATTCGATGCCTCGGTGTCGTATGATGAATCCTAGGAATTTGCCTGAGGAGACTCCAAACGCGCATTTCAAAGGGTTCGTCTTCAGATTATATTTCCGAATACGCTGAAATAATATTTTTATATGCTCCCAATGCTCCTCGTACGATTTGCTTTTCACCATAAGGTTGTCAATGTAGCATTCAACGATCTCATAGATGAGGTCATCAAAGATCTTTGTCATGGCCCTCTGGTAGGTAGCGCCAGCGTTCTTCAAGCCGAAGGTCATCACCTTATAGCAGAATATGCCTAGTGGAGTCCGGAAGGCAGTGTGCTTTTGGTCTTCAGGATGCATTTTTATTTGATTGTAGCCTGAAGATCCATCCATGAAGGAGAAGAACTCAAGGGTGGATGTGTTATCGATCACCAGATCGGTAACAGGCACTGGGAAGTCATCCTTCGGTCAAGCTTTGTTGAGATCCCGGAAGTATATGCAGATGTGTACTGTCCCATTTTTCTTCATCACTGCGACAATGCTAGCGATCCAGTCGGGGTATTGAACTTCTTGGATGAAGCCGGAGTCAATTGGCTTCTTGATTTCGGCATTGATACTCATCTCAAGTTCAAGCCGCATTCTTCTTGGCGCCTGTTTGACTGGCTTGACGTCTGGTGATATCGCCGGTTTATGCATAGCTATCTGTGGATCTAACCCCGGCATCTCGGAATAGTTTCATGCGAAGCAGTCTTTATACTGCATAAGCACGTCTTTTAGTGTAGCCATTTGCTCTTCGGACAGCAGCTCACTGACGAACATTGGCCTTGGATCGTTTGTCATCCCCAAGTCGATTTTTCTCAGATTGTCCACCGTGGTATGTATCCCATCCTCCAGCTCTTTTGGTGCCAGTGGAAATTCTGAGATCACCCCATCCTCATTTTCATCTGCGAGGCAATGGAAGAGGTCGTCCACATTCCCATGCTCTCTTTCTTTCGACAGTGTTATCATGTGGCAGGTACGAGCTCGTTTCCAAGCTTGATATTGATCTGGACTTACCCTCGCAATGTAGGTTGCTTTTGGCTTAAGATTTTGTGGTAGGGCTACCCTCTAATTGTCGAACAGAGCAAACCTGCCTTGCTAATACTGGTCTTCGACCCAGTTTTTGAAGGTGAAGTAATTTTCAAGTGGATGTCCTATTGCTCGGTGGTAAGAGCAATAAGCCGGATGATGGACCTTGTTTATTTGCTCAGGGTGCCGAGACTCTGGGAGTGTCATCATTTGATACTTCATGATAAGGCTGAATATTTTCCTTGTCTTGTCTTTAGGAAAAGAGTATTCCTGGCCCATCTTCTTCATAAAAGACGGATTCCAGCTGACTTTTTCTCGATCGGGTGGCTTCTTAGATCCGCTTCGCTATTTTTGACCGCCATTCCCGTTCTTGATCATGTTGTTGCTTCTGGGTCGGACCTTTTCCTTGCCATAAGAGCGCACAACAGGCTGAGGATAAAGGGCATCGTAGTCTTCTCTTTCCGTAGACTGCTGAATGGGACGTTGTGTACTGGCTTTCTTGTAAATGGCCATTTCGTGGCTGTAGTCATCCCGAACCTTTTGACCTGCTTCCCTTATTAACTTGTCAATTTGTTCTTCGAATGACGGGCTTGGTATTCTTACGGCGGGATCTCGCTCTGGTTCGATATCAGCGCTATCTGGAAATGCATTCGCTTCTCTACCGGAGTTATTTATAACATGACAGTCATGGAATCGCTCTCGTTTCTTGGACTGAACGTATCCAAGCCCGATCGTCTCCACCTTCCGTTGGGCATCTTTCACCGAGCCCCAAAAAGTCCCAAATCTTGTTGTAGAACTGGGCTTGTCGAGCGATTTATTTAAACGGAATTCCTTGGGATCTTAATAGCCTCTTCAATCCCTCTGCATAGTATCTAGGTAGCCAGATTGGTTGATGCCTGTCAAGTGCAAGATCGGCACCATGCCGGACTTCTTTCACCACTTTGGTCTCCGTGGATTGATAGAAGATGTTCGCCTTTTTATCTCTCCGTCTAGGAGGAACGTAGAAGGTCTGCAACTCTTGCACGCCGTATATATCGAGCGCATCAAGTTCCCTGTAATATTGCTGTGGAACCATGGTGATTAGAAAACCCTGATCAGCTCTAATGAAGTTTTGTATTGATGGACGAACAGAGAATACTGCGTTGACCTCATCTTCAGAGTCGCTGCCAAAGACCAAAATAGGAGTAGATGGTCCTGGTGTTAGTGATATGTATGCCGTAGAGGCCATTACTGTACAAATGATGTATATTGTTGTGGATGCTCGGACATATATATGGAGGACTTTCTTGCTCGATATGATAGTATGCTATCTGGTAGTTCTTTATCTTAACATGTACTCTGATTGTCTCTATGTTACATGTTGATAAAGCCCTTTGGATGAGTACTTGACTACCAGGACTATGGTGTAGATCATACTAGTAGGGACAGAGTAGTCGTTAAGTACATCCTTCAAATGTTCCTAGTCGTAGGTGTATCGAGACAGGGCATCGATATACCAGAGTAGACTAGCATATAGCTTCTCGACCCATACAGATGGGCGATGGATGGTCCCATAACCATTGGTTTTTGACATCAGAGACAGTATACGGGTGCTCAGTGGAGACTGGGTACACTGGACGGACTCTCCGAGAACTTCCAGATGGTATTATACCTATCGTCAGATGGCAGTTCTCTGGTGACACTGGTACAGGTTAGTCTGTAGACCCGAGATCGTCATAGAGTCTTGTGTGATTCCCACTGTGCTTTGATTTCCACCTTACCACATTCAAGAGAACGTGCAAAACGGTAGCCTTTGGGTACAGTCCCGAGTCACATGGAGGCAATGAGCGATAGGAGGGGTTTCGTCTCTTCCAGTATAGGGAGTTGATGTTGCGATGAGCTCGATTGGCTATAACAGGAAGTCCTTGGCCAAGGCTGGTTCAGAGATATACTGGTAAGTGTTATCAGTAGTTTCTTGACCCGTTATGAGCCTCATATCGACACGACTTATCGAGTTACTGGGGTCTGACGTTTACCACCCCTAGACGAGATATGCGACATATCAGACGAAAAGACCGGACTGTACGGTAGTGTTACTGATTGGATTCACAGGAGTGTGAGAAGGCTTGTTTGTTGATCTTTTGATCACTCAATACCCGGGTAACCGTTACATTTAGCAGACCGCTTGCAGCTTGTGGATGTTTGATATGATCATCACCTACTGCCGGCGTATTGACGAGTCTTTAGAGTCCTACACATGGGTTTCCTGGCTCAAGCGAAATGGAGTAGGAGCACATATGTGATATGTGTGGGACCGAGATTAATACGATATGAGATACCGTATTCTATTCTCACGATTCGTGACATTGATCGGTTGTATGTGATATAGCCGGGTTATCGGATCAAGTGTTGATTCGATAAGTTATTACACATGATATTAGTCGGTTATAGCCGGATTATTAAATCAAGAGTTGATTTAATAATTTAATGTATAATTATATATTTGATATATTACATTAACTAGTATTAGCTCACTTATGATTTATTTTCTCACTAGATTGTGCACATTGTTTATATGTGATATATGCAAGTGTACATATTTGTATCATGCTTGATGATACATACAAGATGGGTGTATGAGACTTATACCATGATTAGGTTAAATTAGGATTTTGTTTATGTCTTAAGAATAAAAAAAGAGAATGACTTAGTCAAAGTTGTCAAGCTTTCATGAAGCTTGTAGAAACTTTGACAAAGTCAACTCTTTTATCATTCCATAAGATATTATCAAACCCAACCCTTAACCATAATGTATGGTTTATTCTCTACATGAGTTAAGCATGATAGTTTTAACTCACCCATGGTTACATAATTCATTTGGATGAATTATTCACAAGTCTTCTTCTTCTTCTTCAAGATCCTTGAAAAATCTTGCTAGCTCTAATGGAGTTGTGAGAAAAAGTGTGAGAAAATCAATTCTAAAGTGAGCCCACTTCCTACTTCTTCATCCTCTACTACTTGGCATGTAGTATAGTGTGTTCTCTTCACAAAGTTCATGACCTAGTGAAGAAATAGCTTTGGTTAGTGTCTCCCCGACATATATCATTTTCGGCCTCGAAGTCTTCGAAGCAAGCATGTTCATTTCTTCGTAGGAGCCTCTCTAGAGTCCAGAGTTCACGATCGCAGTGAAGAGACTACTACACGGAGCTATTTGAAGTGAAGGACCGGTCTACAAAGGTTGTATTCCTTGCTCACTTCCTATTGCAAAGTGTTTGCATATTGTTTTCCGTATATTTCTAGTTAATGATCTAGTTTAGTGTTAGCTAAAATGGCAAAATTTTAATTTGGCATGGGCAATGCCTCCCGAAACCTTGCTTCCGTCTTGGACAATCCTGCACTGGTATTAGAGCCATGCTAGAAATTTATACGGATTTTGTTCAGATTACGAAACCGAAACAACTCTGAAACTTGAAACGGAAAACCCTAGTTTCTGTCGATTTTAAATTGTTGTCAAAAAATTATTTAAACATATGCAGAATGTAGTATGTGATACCACATGAACACACAAGAAATTCCAACCCCATCCCTCGGACCAAGGCCGGCGACCAACTTAAGATTTCCGGGGTCGCCGGATGTATCAAGGGGATTTGAGTTGAAAGTTTTTGGGGTGTTCCAGTTACTGGGTTTTTGTGTTCAGGTGTTGTTTATTTTTGTTAATTTTGCATGTGATGTAATCTTAAACTATAAGCAAATCGGAGTGTTTCGTATTCGTAGTTTTAACATTATTTCGGGTTATTCGCATGTTGTCTAGACGAAGTCATAAAGTTCAATAGGATGTCAAAAGCCCATTTTTCCAAGTTTAACGTATTCGGAAACATATGCAAGTGATTCTATGGACCCTCTAGAAAAATGTAAACCTTAACTCGATTATGTAGCCATCAAAACCACCACATGAACCGTAGGGTTTGTGGTAGTTTACCGTTTCACATGTGAGGCGTTGGTTTGACCCTTCTACGGCTGGTTCATAGGTACTGTGGTATCTTCTGGGTATTACTAAAACTGTGCTCAAGTGTTGAAATATCGGAAAATTGTGGGACTTTGATGAATTGATCGAAGAGTTTAACGTCGTCCGGATATTAGGTGATGGGATACAATATTTGGAATCCACAAGTAGTTATGAGATAACTAGTTTGAATGTTATAAATCTAGCAGTTTAGTCTCAGATGATCGGTTGCCACGGGATTTTGATGTGGTCAAAAGTGCGTCGCAATCACGTAGCGTACGTGGATACTCGCCAGGTAAACATAATAGATAGCCACGCCCCATAGCCCCGACCAAGTGACTGTAGGAGAACCCCGTCACCAAAAGCATCCGTTCGGGTGCTCGCGGCAGCGGTGTTCCGCCTTAGTGCACTTCATCGACGGCATCAGGGGTGCGGCCGTCTACTAAAGTTTCCGACGAGTATTCGATCAGGATGTCGGGAATCTTGTTGAATTGCCCGACTACATATTGAAAAGTGTTTTCGAGATCGAGACTAAAATGCAGGGTTTATAATTGTTAGGCATGCGATGTCTAAGGAATTCATTTGGTTAGGCATGTGATGTCTAAGGAGGTTGCGGATTCCAACTGTTGTAGTTTTTCACTTTCTTTTCTGCGACCGTAAGTGTAATATGTGGAGTATCGCCGGTTTCGGTGCTATATGTCAATGACAATTGGGATACGCATATTTACTTATATTGATGACATGTGATGTTATGTGTTGCTGTGATATGTTATATTGGATCGTCGTGTTTGAATAGCCGGGGGTTTTATGTGAGATGAGAGTTTTTCATTTTCATTCTTGTAAAATTCATTGTATGTAATATTCTTTTATTAGGGCACTTCCGAGCTAAGGATGATGTCACCATTGTATATTATTTACTTTTCCGCATCAGAATAGACCCAAGGCAGGGAGCACAAGTAATCGGGTTCTAGGGTCCAGTGGGAGACCATCTCGAGGAGTCGAGACCGGGTCTCCTAACTCTAGAATTGGCAGGGTTACTTGCCGCTCTCGTAGGGGTCTAGGGATGTGGGTTTGGCTATTCATCGCGACCGTGGAATCCGCGTTTTATACTGGCTTGATATAAAACACGGAAATCCTAGTATATCCAATATTTCATATATGTTCTTCTGCTGCAATGTTCTGTGATGAGATCATATTACTTCCTGAGACGAATGTTTATATTATATATATGAGATATATATTGTATATTGTTGATTTCGTTTCATATCTGATGCTTGTGAAGCAAAATAAAAATGGGACTTCATTAATGTGATTAATGAAATAAAAGAAACCTAAAAATGTTATAGAAACTTGTCTCGAAAACTGGTAGCTCTAGTTTTTGCTTTGCATAGCAATATTCCTTATAGAATATCCAGCACCTTGTTCGATAAGGAAAGAGCCGAGATCCCTTCACCGGGAGTGACCTTTTTAGCGATAACTGGCAGATGCTACAACCATCGGTTTGTCTTTTGATTGCTTTTATATTTTTGCTTTGCATAGTGGTATTTGTGAAATATCTTGCACCTTATTCGATAAGGAAAGTGCCGGGATCCCTTCACCGGGAGTGACCTCTTTAGCAAAACTAGTAAAAGCCTTAAAAAACACTCCTTTTCAAAATCACTCGATTCTATGACGATATCAAGTTCATTACGCAAAGGGTTTTCTTAAAAACCTGACGTAGCCCTCCGTCATTTCAGATAAGTACTAATTAGTATTCGTGCTACGTTTGTTGACTATGTTAAGGCATGGTGTGCGATAGCTGATTAGTGCTTATCTGTATAAGCCTATGATGCGATTGGATTAGGGTAGTCGTGCGACTTTGCTGACTATGTTAAGGGTCATGCGGGTGGGTTTAATTCAATCGGGAAATGACGGGTTGAACTTGACTAGCACTTATGATTTGTTGACTATGTTAAGATCATATAGCTGATAGGGATAAAACATTATCGGGAATTTCAAGTGTTAAAATTTGAAATGAGATTGCATACTTCCTATGAGATAGCTGGATCCCAATACCCACTGCGAGTAAGGCTTACTCCTGGTAGAGTTTTACACATTATAATTAGCCGATCAAGTAGGTGTCTAGAAAGGTGTCAATGGGGTTACGCCCCTGGAAAAATAAGGTTTAATTTAATTAGGTCCGTGCGAAAGCACGAGGAACCTCCCTCAAAGTACCGAAACTGACCTGGCTAAAAGATTGGCGAACTTGTAGGGTGTAATTAATCCCGGCTAGTCTTTCCTTTTAGGGTTTGAAGAAAGATTTGACTAAAACAGTGGGAGCCATCCTGATTAGATATATTAATAACCAATCTAATCTTGCAAGAGCATACGCTGAGTGTTTTCTTCTCTCTCTCTCTCCAGGTAGCAACCATGCCACGCCTTAATCAAGATAATAATATGGATGTATTGACCGAACCCTCTTGTTATACTGTGCTAAGGAATGTTGGTCCCGCTCTAACTTATAATTGTTATAAGACCGAGCAGGAAATAGGGGATTACCAGGATTCCGTGCCGCCCAAACGAAGAAAACGCATGATGATGCATCTTCTTCGGGTGTGTTCATTACAGAAAACTGTTTCTCAGTATCCTTTACGTCCTGGGTATGAGATACCGGATCAGGATCCCATATATATAATATGTTACATGGGCTACAGATAGGTAGAGAACTGAGAATGGATGATAAGTTTCAAAAGTTGGAAACGGTGCAAGTGTTGCAGCTAAGTATGTTGGCAGTTATCACCCTGTATTACTAGATACACTGATTCTGAACAAATATTATTAGATATCGAACCTGAAGTACAACATCATATCAGTCTCTTTATTTAGTAAAAAAGGATATAATTTTGTATTGTTGGATAATGTTTTGAACATTTCCTATATCAAAAGTTGATCGGTTCAGGCACGTTATCTAAAAGCATATACATTCTAAATCAAACTATAGTTCTTAACGTACAGAACACACACAAGAGGAAGAGTTCAGAAATGAACGAATCCTTCTTGTGGCATTGTAGACTAGGTCATATCAATGCGACCCGACTAGCTAAGTTACATTTAGATGCATATTTAAATCTGTTTGAATTTATATCTTGTGAAACTTGTCAGGCATGTCACAAAGATAAGATGATCATATCTCCGTTTATTGGAAACAGAGAAAGAGTTAATGAACTCTTAGGATTGATACATGCTGATGTATGAAGGTCCCCTGTCTACACATGTCAGGACTGGTTCTTTGTACTTCATTACATTCACTGATAATCTCTCAAGATTTGCATATATGTTCCTGTTGAAACACAAGTCTGAACCTTTTGAGATATTCAAAGAATATAAGTCAGAAATAGATAACCAAAACAGGTATAAGTATTATGTCCTATGATGAGATCAGGGAGGAGAATACTTGAGCATGGAATTCCTGGACTATTCTAAAGGAGAATAAGATTCTCTCTCAGCATTACTCCTCCGTATACACCACAACACATTGGTATATCGGGGTAGAGCAATCGCACCCTATGTGATATGGTGTGCTCTATGATGAGTACTACTGAGTTGCCTGTTTCCTTTTTGGGGGTTATGCACTTGAGAAGCTGCATACCTATTGAATAGGGTTCCAATCAAATCAAGTGCCTACCACTCCATATGTGATATGGTATGGGAAGAGCCCATCTCTTAAGGATGTTAAGATTTGGGGTTGTCCGTCCTATGTCTAAAAGCAAAATCCGGAAAAGCTCGAGGCAAGGTCAGTTCTGTGGAAGTTTGTTGGATATTCCTAGCATTCGCAAGGGAATATCTTCTACCACACTAAAGAGCAAAAGGTGTTTTGTTTCTCAGCATCCCACCTTTTAGAAAGGGAATTTCTTGTGATGAAATTAGTGGCCATGAGGGAGAACTGGAAGGAGTTCCAGCTATACAAAATACAGCTGATGATTTGGTATAACCAAAGAATTCAATAGCTCCCAACGAACCTCAGCCTCTCCGCCGATCTGGTAGGGTTCTTCATCCGCCTGAGAGATACTTCGGTTTCTCTATGACAGTGGGAGCGAGAATTGCATCATGAGATGATGACCCAACTAATTTCGAGCAGGCCATCAGGAGTGTAACAACCTAGTTCATTTATAGATATTCCAGTTCTCGTATTTCTTTAATTGTGGTATTTTCCTGATTTATCATATTTTGGGTGCGAATGGTATTTTACATTTTACTTTGCATTCGACCCGACCCGCTTGCTTGAACTTGTTTGATTCATATTTATGGATTATCCTGACTTGTTACATAGACATGTGCATTTTCATAAATACTGCATACTGGCATTTTTCTGGCATTGCATCTTTTACCATATAACATTTTAAGTCACGTAAAATAATTTAAAATTACTTAACATGGCCTGCATGATACTCCTAACCCCGTGGTAGCATCCGCATATCTTGTTCTCGTCCCGTTCAGCGAAACGGATGTGTTTGGATGGCAACGCGCATGTACGTGCATCCGTTTTTGGGGGTATGCATTTTCGTTACCCAAGCTTTCTTTTTGAAATTTGGACGTCGCATATATTTTTCATATTTTAAATCTGAATTTTTAAACCCGACCCAGGCGTGTTTTGGAATATTTTTGTATCCCGCCAAAATTCAAATTTTATTAAATTTAGTATCTTTATTTTTTTAAATCGACAGTTTTAAATTCAATTAACAAACTAAATCTTTTTCAATTTAAATCTTAATTAAAAAAAACTACCACAGCCCTATCTCTCTCTCTTTCTTTCCTCTGGCGACCCCACACTTTAAACCAATCACCTCTCCTCTCTCCTCTTTCTCTCTCCCCTTCGCTGTCTCTCTCTCTTCTTTCTCTCTCCTCTCGCACCCTCTCTCACTTCTCTTGTGATTACTGCTCACTTCTCGATTCCCGTCACCGCGGCCGCGCTATCGTCACCTCCCTTAACCGTTTCCCTTCATTTCCCCGTCTTCTTCCCTTATAAAAACTCAGCGAGCATGCCCAACCCATCCTCATCAAACCCTAACCCAAAACACCAGCACCTCCTCACCTCAGCCGAGCCTCCTCCTCCTCGTCAACTTCTCCTCGCCATCTCCTTCTTCTTCTTTTGTTTCCCCGAGTCCACACCTGCACACCAAGAAACCCCAGCAAACAAAACCCTAACCTAACCCTAACCAAACCTTAGCAACAACCACCCCTCCCTGCAACCACAGTAAGCCTTCCTTGTCTCTTCTTCTTTTTCTTCTTCCTTCTTCTTCCCCTTCCTTCCTTCTTTCTTTCTTTCATTCTTCTCTTTCTTCCTTTAAAGTTTTGTTTCTCTGTTGCCGTAGTTCGCCGGAGCCGGGATCGTCGCCGACAATCCAGACGACGTATCTTGACTGCGTGATCATCCTCATGAGTTATTTGGACCCGTTCCGTATACCATGCGCGCGTCGTGACATTTTGCCGACGTCGAACGAACCGTACACATCCGTTTCTTGATCTGTCTAGGCAAGTTTATCTTGCTACATGCTACATTACTTTTTATACATCTATTTTAATAATTATAACACTGGAATTCTAAATCATGCATCCCAAGTTCTCGTTTTACAGTTTTCCGACATCTGTATGCATCCGTACGTATTATTTTACATCTAGCGCATTCAAACCTATCTTGTTACATACTATATTACAATATACTGCACCCAATGGAATATTTACATCATATATTCCTTAGTTATACATCCCATATTACCATTTTACAGTTTTACTGATTTCGGATACCCGTTTGCATCCATCTCATTTAAAATATATATAACTGCATCCATAGATCATATTAATACATGACACTGTGATATTAACACCCCATGTTTAATAAAGTACATCCTAATTAGTATTGGAACTATAAATGTAACCCTAATCGATAATTGTGCATCCATATCATTGATTTTTATTCGATTTGCATACCATGTCATATTATTTCATTTTATTGTTATATGAGTACTCCATACTTTATTTTGTGCACCCATACTTAATACAGTTTGATTATGAGCACCAACCTGATACTTGTGTACTACCTGACATGACCTGATACACCACTACTTGACATGACCTGATACATGTACACCACCTGATATGACCTGATGTACCACAGCTTGACACATTACCTGATTTTGTTGCTAATGTCAACAATCTTGACCTGTTGTCCCTGCGGATATATCCTGTTGTCTATACAGACAAACCTGTACCTACTTGATCCTGTGTTGGCATTAGCTCCAGATTTATCAATACCTGACTTGAACACATAACCTTGGGGGTATGGGGAAATCAAAAGTGTAAACTAAAGTGTAATTTAAAAGGGTATTACATGATCCGTGGTCCCTAGGGGTAACGGGATAGAGCCATTCGTGACTCTTACATATTCCTGACCCGTGGACCCGGGGGAGTAACGGGATAGAACCACTCTTGGTTCACATATTCCTGATCCGTGGTCCCGGAGGGTAACGGGACATATCCTTTGAGTTACATTGAGGATTACTCTAATTGATTTCAATAATTTTAGAGTAGATAACCCTATGGCACAGTTTAGACTACTCACTGCACTTCACCTATATATATTCTATCCACTGATCTATATTCATGTTGTTATTACTGTTTATACTTCATGCCTGCATATTTCATCACATCCTGCTTGCTTAGAGTTATTGTTATTATGACGCACTGACGTCTGGGTTTTGCATGGCCCAGATCCCTTATCCTTATCGCAGGCTGTCCAGGAGTATTTTGATCAACAGGCCGAGCAGTGAGGACCTGTTATTAGCTTAGTTTAGTTTCCTTTCAGTATTTTCATTCCTGATGTGAGCCCGCATTATGGGACGTACATTCTAGTTAATTATTGTATTGGATCTTTTTTGCTTCCGCATTATTTTTATTCTTGACTCGTTATTCTGGCTCATGGACATGTATTAGATAGTTGTTTATTATTTTACTGTTCTTGATATCTCTACAGCCATAATGTGACTGTGGAGGAATATTTCCTATCCACAGGTAGCATGGTTGGCTCTGTCACGTGCCTATCTTAGCGCACTCTGGGAAGCCGGGCATGACAGGGTTTGTTTGGTATCAGAGCCATAGGATCTAGGTTAATCGGGTTGATTCTTTTGTAGTTAGGTATTGGACCCAATACACGAATCAGAATACTCGTGATTAGGAACATGTCCTGCCACTTTACCATCTTGCCATTTTTAAATCTTAACTTCCTCCTGATTCTTACTTGACAATATGCAAACCTCTTTGCATCTCGACTTGAAACTTCGGTTTCCTATTGTTTATCTCTAGAATTTGGGCAACTTGGGTGGAGTTATGTTGTAATTATGTACCGCGGCATGGTTACAATGCGGTACTCTATTTAACTAACTTGGAGTTCTAGTCTTAATTCATATCCCTGATCTATGGTCATTATCTTGTTATCATACTAATCCTTTTCGGTGTTTTGGTTTCAGGAACATGGTAGACAAAAATCTGAAATCGTACTAGAGGCGTGTTGATGATGCCGCTTTGCTTGGAGTAATTCGTGGGATGCTGGAGAACCAGAAACGGCAGACCGAGCTGAACCAGTGGCAAGCCGAAGCTTTTCAGGAAGGATTGCGGACCGTCCAGCAGTCCTTAAATATTATTGTGTCCAAACCAGTTGATCATGTGGGTACCGTGGCAGATTTCAGGAGACTTAGTCCGTCCGTCTTTACTGGTCTGGAAGAGCAATTGCCAGCGGAGCAGTGGCTGGTTGATACGGAGAATTTGCTCGTTGCGGCACAGATTCCAGAGGATAAGAGAGTGGATGTGGTACGCATCCAGTTGGTGGACTATGCCCGTGAATGGTGGCTTGTGGAAGAGACCCGCTAGCCCAATCCGATCAGTTGGGTGGATTTTTCGAAGAGTTTCTTGGAGAAGTTCTTTCCGCAGACTGCACGGGAGGAAATGGAAGAAAAGTTTATCAGTTTGAAGCTGAACGGCGTACCTGTGGATGTACATGCGGCTGAGTGGATACGGCTCAGTACATTCGCTGGACCTTTGGTGGCCAACATGCTGATAGGGCAAGGAGGTTCATGCGCAATTTGGACATGGAAATCCAGAGGCATATCATATCTCTGGGATTGACCACTTTCTCTCAAGTTCTTAAGGTGGCCCGAGAGCAGCAGAGCTTATCGGTGAAGACTGGGGGTACGCAGCAGCAAGCAGTTGCAGTGCGGAAGCCGGCATTTGCACCGAACCGAGCGCTTATGCGCAGAGGTATTCCGGTGAACCGACGTGGCGTAATACCTATGAATAAGCCTGTCGTTGCTGATCAAAGAAGGAGCATGATTTGTGATTACTTCCATTTACCCGGACATCAACAAAAGGATTGTCGGAGGAAGCTTGGACTTTGTTTGGTTTGCGGATCAGCTGATCATACTATCAGTGTTTGCCCGTCGAAGCTTCGTTTGAAGGATGATTTTCAGAGGCCACCGCAGAAGCAGTTTCAGGGGCAGAAGCAGTTGATTCAAGGACCCAATCAAGCTCGAGCCTTTACCCTGACGGCTGAAGAGGCCAAAGCTTCAGAGAAAGTTGTTTCAGGTATCTTTCTTGTTCATGGTTTTCCCGCATTAGCGTTATTCGATTCTGGTGCATCCCATTGTTTTATGTCGTCCAAGTTTATTGCTACACACTCGATTCCTTGTACGATCTTATCTAGTTGTTGGGACATACACACTGGGAATGGGAAGATCATAGCTAATAAAGAATGTAAGGATTGTTCAGTTGTTGTTTGCAGAAGGGAGTTGTTTGCAGATTTCTTGGTGATTGATACCGGAAGTTATGAAGTTGTCTTGGGAATGGATTTTCTCGACATATTCCACGCTCACATTGATTGTAGGGAAAAGAAAGTGATTTTCCAGATTCCTGGACATCCGGAGTTTATCTTTACTGGAGGAAGCAGTTCTGTCGGGCCAGTCGAGTTTAGGGCTAGGCCGACAAATAATGTTCTTTTGTCTATGGAAGTTGATAAGGAAGAAGCGCCAGCTGTAGTTCGCGAGTTCATGGACGTGTTCGAAGACATCTCGGGTTTACCACCAAAACGAGATGTGGAGTTCGCAATCGATCTTATTCCTAGTACAACGCCAATCTCTAAGGTGTACTATCCAATAGCACTAGTGGAGTTGGAAGAAGTCAGGAAGCAGGTTACCGAATTACTTGAGAAGGGTTGGATTCGCAGCAGCAATTCACCTTGGGGAGCTCCAGTTCTTCTAGTCAAGAAGAAAGATGGCACAAGGAGGATGTGCATTGATTATCGAGAATTAAACCGGATGACTATTAAGAACAAGGACCCGATCCCTCGCATTGGCGAATTATTCGAGTAGCTTAGTGGCGCAAGGGTATTCTCGAAGATGGATTTGTGATCTAGATATCATTAGGTTCGAGTCAAATCAGAAGATATTTGCGAGACGGCGTTCCGAACTCGGTATGGACATTACGAGTATTTAGTGATGCCCTTCGGAGTAACGAATGCACCGGCGATATTTATGGACTTGATGAACCGAATCTTTTCACCATTCTTAGACCAATTTATAGTGGTGTTCATCGATGATATTCTGGTCTACTCGAGGAGCATAGAAGAGCATGCAGAATACTTGAAGATCGCACTGCAGACATTGAGGCATGAAAGATTGTATGCAAAGATAAGCAATTGCGAGTTTTGGCTTGAAGAAGTGAAGTTTTTGGGGCATGTCGTGTCCAGAGATGGAATCGTCGTTGATCCGGAAAAGATTGCAGCAGTTCAAGATTGGCCAATTCCGAAGAACTTAACAGAGATTAGAAGCTTTCTTGGACTTGCCGGGTATTACAGAAGGTTCGTGGAGAATTTTGCCCGTTTGGCTGAGCTTTTGACCAAGCTTACGTCGAAGGAAGTACCGTTCATATGGAGGGATAAATGTGCGTCAGCTTTTGAGGCATTGAAGCAGAGATTGATAATCGCTCCTATTTTAACCATTCCGGAGGATTGGTGATTCACAGCGACGCGTCTGGGAAAGGATTGGGATGTGTTTTGATGCAGCATGGGAAGGTTATAACTTACGCATCGAGACAGTTGAAGACCCATAAGAAGAATTACCCAACTCATGATTTGGAGCTAGCAGCTGTGATTTTCGCTTTGAAGATTTGGAGACACTACTTATTGGACGAAAGAGTCGAAATATTCACCGATCACAAAAACCTGAAGTATGTGTTCACACAGAAGGAGATTAATATGAGGCAGCGTAGATGGTTGGAGCTAATGGCTGACTATGATCTTGATCTTAAGTACCATCTGGGAAAAGTTAATGTTGTGCCGGACGTGGTTAGTCGGTTGCCAGCAATTCATATGTTGACTGCACAAAATGAACTTATCGAAGACTTTCGGAGATTCGAGTTGGAGATCATGCTACCGCATTCTTCGGGACAATTGATGCAGCCGCAAGTACAGTCGTCGTTGATTGAGAATATTAAAGCAGCGCAGTTACAGGACCCTAGATTGCAAAAGTTTTGAGAACAGGTTGAAGCTGGACTTCAAACGGACTTGTTGATTCATGAAGATAGTTCGTTGCGATATGGTAGCCATTTGTGTATGCCAAAAGGATATATTCGTGAAGAAGTTATAAGGGAGGCACACAGTTCCGCTTATTCCGTACATCCAGGAGGCACGAAGATGTACCGTGATCTACGGCAGCATTTCTGGTGGGAAGGCATGAAACGGGAGATTGCCCGCTTTATAGCGAAGTAGTTGGTGTGTCAGCAAGTTAAGGCGGAAGATCAAAGGGTTGCTGGTTTATTGCAATCACTTCCGATTCCTCAATGGAAGTGGGAACATATAACCATAGATTTCGTGACGGCTTTACCACGGAGTCCAAAGGGCAACAATGCAGTTTGGGTGATTGTTGATCGATTGACCAAGGCAGCTCATTTCATACCATTTCGAGTTGGTCAGTCAACGGAAACATTAGCAGAATGGTACATGCAGGAGATTGTAAGATTGCATGGAGTACCGGTGAGTATCGTGTCCGACCGTGATACCCGTTTCCTATCACACTTCTGGAGAAGCTTATAGGAAAGTTTGGGGACTCGATTGAAGTTTAGCACAGCTTATCATCCTCCGACAGATGGCCAGTTAGAGAGAATGATCCAAACTCTTGAAGACATGTTGAGAGATTGCATGTTAGACTTCAAGGGTTCATGGGAGGATCATCTACACTTGGTAGAGTTTTCTTACAAAAATAGTTTTCGGGCGACTATTCAGATGGCTCCATTCGAAGCATTATATGGTCGCAAGTGTCGTTCAGCTGTTTGTTGGGATGATGTTGGAGAACGAAGATTGTTGGGACTGGATTTGATCGTGCAAACAGTGGAGAAAGTTAATACTATCCGGAATCATATGAAGGCAGCATAAGATCGGCAGAAGAGTTGGGCCGATATATCGAGAAGACCTCTAGAGTTCGCTGTTGGTGATCTGGTATTCTTAAAGATATCACCGAGTAGAGGAGTGATTCGTTTTGGGAGTCGAGGCAAGTTTAGTTCTCGATTCATAGGGCCTTTCGAGATTTTGGAGCGTGTTGGAGAAGTGGCTTATCGATTGGCTTTACCACAATCTTTGGCGAATGTTCATGACGTGTTTCATGTATCTCAACTCTGTAAGTATGTTCGAGATGAAACACAAGTGTTGGATCATTCGGAGCTGACTGTAAGAGAAGATTTAACTTTTGAGGAACGACCGATGTCGATTGTGGATCGAAGGGAAAAAGTTCTTAAGAACAAGGTTATCCCTCTCGTACTTGTTTCTTAGGGAAATCGCTCACGTAGAGAATCGACTTAGGAACGAGAAGACGAAATCTGACAGAAGTTTCCACACCTATTCTTGTAGTTTCTTGATTGTTTATCCTTTCTTGTTCTTGGAATTTCGAGGACGAAATTCTTTTTGTAGTTGGGTATAATGTAACAACCTAGTTCATTTATACCTATTCCAGTTCTTGTATTTCCTTAATTGTGGTATTTTCCTGATTTATCGTGTTTTGGGTGCGAATGGTATTTTACATTTTACTTTGCATTCGACCCAACCCTCTTGCTTGAACTTGTTTGATTCATATTTATAGATTATCCTGACTTGTTACATAGACATGTGCATTTTCATGAATACTGCATACTGACATTTTTCTGGCATTGCATCTTTTACCGTATAACATTTTAAATCACGTAAAATAATTTAAAATTACTTAGCATGGCCTGCATGATACCCCAAACCCTATGGTAGCATCCACGCATCTTGTTCTCGTCCCGTTCAGCGAAACGGACGTGTTTGGATGGCTACGCGCACGTATGTGCATCCGTTTTTGGGGGTATGCATTTTCGTTACCCGAGCTTTCATTTTGAAATTTGGACGTCGCATATATTTTTCATATTTTAAATCTGCATATTTAGACCCGACCAGGGCGTGTTTTGGAATATTTTTGTATCCCGCCAAAATTCAAATTTTATTAAATTTAATATCTTTAATTTTTTAAATCGACGGTTTTAAATTCAATTAACAAACTAAATCTTTTTCAATTTAAATCTTAACTAAAAAAAAACTACCACAGCCCTATCTCTCTCTCTTTCTTTCCTCTGGCGACCCCACACTTTAAACCAATCACCTCTCCTCTCTCCTCTTTCTCTCTCTCTTTCTCTATCCCCCTCGATGTCTCTCTCTCTCTCTTCTTTCTCTCTCCTATCGCACCCTCTTTCACTCCTCTCGCGATTACTGCTCACTTCTCGATTCTCGTCACCGTGGCCGCGCTATCGTCACCTCCCTTAACCGTTTCACTTCATTTCCTCGTCTTCCTCCCTTATAAAAACCCAGCAAGCCTTCTCAACCCATCCTCATCAAACCCTAACCCAAAACTCCAGCACCTCATCACCTCATCACCTCCTCCGAGCCTCCTCCTCGTCACTTCTTCTTCTTTTGTTTTCCCGAGCGCACACCTGCACACCAAGAAACCCCAGCAAACAAAACCCTAAACTAACCCTAACTAAACCCTAGCAACCACCACCCTTCCCTGCAACCACAGAAAGCCTTCCTTCTCTCTTCTTCTTCTTTTTCTTCTTCCTTCTTCTTCCCCTTCCTTCCTTCCTTCTTCCTTTCTTTCTTTTCTTTCTTTCTTTAAAGTTTTGTTTCTCTGTTGCCATAGTTCGTCGGAGCCGGGATCGTCGCCGATGATCCAGAAGATGTACCTTGACTGCGTGATCACCCTTGTGCATTATTTGGACCCGTTCCGTGTACCGTGCGCGCGTCGCGACATTTTGCCGACGTCGAACGTACCGTACACATCCGTTTCTTGATCCGTCTAGGCAAGTTTATCTTGCTACATGCTACATTACTTTTTATATATCTATTTTAATAATTATAACACTGGAATTCTAAATCATGCATCCCAAGTTCTCGTTTTACAGTTTTCCGACATTCGTATGCATCCGTACGTATTATTTTACATCTAACACATGCAAACCTATCTTGTTACATACTATATTATAATATACTGCACCCAATGGAATATTTACATCACATATTGCTTAGTTGTACATCCCACATTACCATTTTACAGTTTTATTGATTTCGGATACCCGTTTGCATCCATCTCATTTAAAATATATATAACTGCATCCATAGATTATATTAATACATAACACTGTGATATTAACACCCCATGTTTAATAAAGTACATCCTAATTAGTATTAGAACTATAAACATAACCCTAATCGATAATTGTGCATCCATATCATTGATTTTTATTCGATTTGCATACCATGTCACATTATTTCATTTTATTGTTATATGATTACTCCATACTTGATTTTGTGCACCCATACTTAATACAGTTTGATTATGAGCACTCACTTGATACTTGTGCACTACCTGACATGACCTGATACACCACTACTTGACATGACTTGATACATATACACCACCTGATACGACCTGATGTACCACAGCTAGACACATTACCTGATCTTGTTGCTAATGCCGACAATCTTGACCTGTTGTCCCTACGGACATATCCTATTGTCTATACAGACAAACCTATACCTGCTTGATCGTGTGTTGGCATTAGCTCCAGATTTATCAATACTTGACTTGAACATAACCTTGGGGGTATGGGAAAATCAAAAGTGTAAACTAAAGTGTAACTTAAAAGGGTATTACTTGATCCGTGGTCCAGGGGGTAACGGGACAGAGCCCTTCGCGACTCTTACATATTCCTGATCCGTGGTCCCGGGGGAGTAACGGGATAGAACCACTCTTGGTTCACATATTCCTGATCCGTGGTACCGGGGGGTAACGGGACATATCCTTTGAGTTACATGGAGGATTACTCTAATTGATTTCAATAATTTTAGAGTAGATAACCCTATGGCACAGTTTAGACTACTCACTGCACTTCACCTATATATATTCTGTCCACTGATCTATATTCATGTTGTTATTACTGTTTATACTTCATACCTGCATATTTCATCACATCCTGCTTGCTTAGAGTTATTGTTATTATAACGCACTGACGTTTGGGTTTTGCATGGCCCAGATCCCTTATCCTTATCGCAGGCTGTCCAGGAGTATTTTGATCAACAGGCCGAGCAGTGAGGACATGTTATTAGCTTAGTTTAGTTTCCTTTCAGTATTTTCATTCCTGATGTGAGCCCGCATTATGGGACGTACATTCCAGTTTATTATTGTATTGGATCTTTTTTGCTTCCGCATTATTTTTATTCTTGACTCGTTATTCTGGCTCATGGACATGTATTAGATAGTTGTTTATTATTTTACTGTTCTTGATATCTCTACAGCCATAATGTGACTGTGGAGGGATATTTCCTATCCACAGGTAGCATGGTTGGCTCTGTCACGTGCCTATCTTAGCGCACTCTGG
Source organism: Agapanthus africanus (assembly GCA_030015575.1). Classification (NCBI taxonomy): domain Eukaryota; kingdom Viridiplantae; phylum Streptophyta; class Magnoliopsida; order Asparagales; family Amaryllidaceae; genus Agapanthus; species Agapanthus africanus. Next base: position 12,602,249 of record JASDDO010000019.1, read on the forward strand.
GAAGCGGGGCGTGACAGGGTTTGTTTGGTATCAGAGCCATAGGATCTAGGTTAATCGGGTTGATTCTTTTGTAGTTAGGTATTGGACCCAATACACGAATCAGAATACTCGTGATTAGGAACATGTCCTGCCACTTTACCATCTTGCCATTTTTAAATCTTAATGCCTGCATATACTTCATGCCTGCATATTTCATGTTTATACTGTTTATACTTCATGCCTCCATATTTCATCACATCCTGCTTGCTTAGAGTTATTGTTATTATGACGCACTGACGTCTGAGTTTTGCATGGCCCAGATCCTTTATCCTTATTGCAGGCTGTTCAGGAGTATTTTGATCAACAGGACGAGCAGTGAGGACCTTTTATTAGTTTAGTTTAGTTTTCTTTCTGTATTTTCATTCCTGATGTGAGCCCGCAATATGGGACGTACATTCCAGTTTATTATTGTATTGGATCTTTTTTGCTTCCGCATTATTTTTATTCTTGATTCGTTATTCTGGCTCATGGACATGTATTAGATAGTTGTTTATTATTTTACTGTTCTTGATATCTCTACAGCCGTAATGTGACTGTGGAGGGATATTTCCTATCCACAAGTAGCATGGTTGGCTCTTTCACATGCCTATCTTAGCGCACTCTGGGAAGCGGGGCGTGAAAAGGAGTGGGGACTCTCTGAGAATGGCTGGATGCTTGCGATCTAAGATGGAATCCATATACACCAACAAAGTATGGACTTTGGTTGCTTTATCTGAAGGGTTAAATCCCCATCAGGAACAAGTATATCTTGAGAAGATTACTTGGTGTACATGGAAAAGTTGAGACTTTCAAAGCTAAGACTTATTGCAAAAGGTTCTCGTCATCGATCAGGTGTTGATTATGATGAAACCTTTTTTTCCTGTAAGCTATGCTGAAGTCCATCCGGATCCTACTTGCCATTGCTACATACCATGACTACAATATCTGGCGGTTGGGTGTCATGACTGCTTTTCTAAATAATGATTTAGAAGAGAGCGTCTATAAGTACATAGGCAGAGGGCTTCGTAGACAGTGGGAGCAGCGGAAACATGTGCAAGTTGCTTTATGGGATAGAACAGGTATCGCGGAGTTGGAACATCTGTTTTGATGTGGTAGTCAAAGTGTTTGACTTCATCAAAATGGTAGATGAACCTTGTATATACAAAAGGTAGTAGGAAGTATGGTGATTATCCTCGTATTGTACGTGGATGACATACTCTTGATAGGAAAGGAGTTTCCTATGCTACGATCGGTCAATCTCCTCTTATCACAAGGATTCTCCATATAGGATCAAAGTGATACCTCCTAAATCCTGGGTTTTGGATCTAAGAGATAGATCTAAGTGTATGTTAGGATTCTCACTAGGTGTAGTGAGATGGTGTCAATCGATCCTGGAGAGAATCACTGGATAGGATCCAGGGTGGTAAGAACGACTGAATGTCAGTCACAGGCACTGTCTTTACCCTCAGTGGAGGGACGGTATGTTGGAAGAGTTCCAAGCTAGATACCATGGCAAACTAGACGATAAAGGTTGGTTACATGGCTACCTTGGATGCTACCAAAGATGTAGTCTGGATATATATTAGTTCATGAGATAAACTTCGTTCCTACCATTGTGTGACAATGGAGTTGTGGTTTTGGCCTAGGAACCCCCGTCCCATCTGTGATCCAGTCATATTCTTAGGAGGTATCACCTGATTATGGAGATGGTTGATCTCCAGGGAGATCGAGGTTAGGAGAGTAGACACAGAGGACAACAGCGCGGATCCACTCACAAAGGCATTTTCCCAGTAGAGACTTTTATGGGATGGTTGAGTATGAGATACTTCAACCACTGCTGATTATTGGGTATGAGATACTACAACAGATGGCCCTAGTGCAAGTGGGAGATTGTTAGTGATATATATGCCCTAGAGGCCATTACTGTACATATGATGTATATTGTAGTGGATGCTTGGACATATATATGGAGGACTTTCTTACTCGATATGATAGTATGCTATCTGGTAGTTCTTTATCTTAACATGTACTCTGATTGTCTCTATATTACATGTTGATAAAGCCCTTAGGATGAGCACTTGACTAACAGGACTATGATGCATATCATACTAGTGGGGACAGAGTAGTCGTTAAGTATATCCTTCAAATGTTCCTAGTCGTAGGTGTATCGAGACAGGGCATCGATATACCAGAGTAGACTAGAGTATAGCTTCTCGACCCATACAGATGGGAAATGGATGATCCCATATCCATTGGTGTTTGACATCAGAGACAGTATACGGGTGCTCAATGGATACTGGGTACACTGGACGGACTCGCCGAAACTCCCAGATGGTATTATACCTACCGTCAGATGGCAGTTCTCTGGTGACACTGGTATAGGTTAGTTTGTAGACCCGAGATAGTCATAAAGTCTTGTGTGATTCCCACTGTGCTTTGATTTCCACCTTACTACGTTTAAGAGAACATGCAAAACGGTGGCTTTTGGGTACAGTCCCGAGTCACATGGAGGTAATGAGCGATAGGAGGGGTTTCGTCTCTCCCGGTATAGGGAGTTGATGTTGCGCTGTGCTCGATTGGATATAACAGGAAGTCCTTGGCCAAGGCTGCTTCAGAGATATACTGGTAAGTGTTATCAGTAGTTTCTTGACCCGTTATGAGCCTCATATCGACACGACTTATCGAGTTACTGGGGTCAGACATTTACCACCCTTAGATGAGATATGCGAAATATCAGACGAAGAGACCGGACTGTACGGTAGTGTTACTGATTGGATTCACAGGAGTGTGAGCAGGCTTGCTTGTTGATCTTCTGATCGCTCAATAGCCGGGTGGCCGTTATGTTTAGCAGACCGCTTGCGGCTTGTGGGTGTTTGATATGATCATCACCTACTGCCGGCGTATTGACGAGTCTTTAGAGTCCTACACAGGGGTTTCCTGGCTCAAGCGAAACGGAGTAGGAGTATATATGTGATATGTGCGGGACCGAGATTAATACAATATGAGATGCTGTATTCTATTCTCGCGATTCGTGACATTGATCGGTTATATGCGATATAGCCGGGTTATCGGATTAAGTGTTAATTCGATAAGTTGTTACATATGATATTATTCAGTTATAGCCGGATTATTAAATCAAGAGTTGATTTAATAATTTAATGTATAATTATATATTTGATATATTACATTACATTAACTAGTATTAGCTCACTTATGATTTATTTTCTCACTAGATTGTGCACATTGTTTATATGTGATATATGCAAGTATACATGTTTGTATCATGCTTGATGATGCATACAAGATGGGTGTATGAGACTTATACCATGATTAGGTTAAATTAGGGATTTGTTTGTCTTAAGAATAACAAAAGAGAATGACTTAGTCAAAGTTATCAAGCTTTCATGAAGTTTGTAGAAACTTTGACAAAGTCAACTCTTTTGTCATTCTATAAGATATTATCAAACCCAACCCTTAACCATAGTGTATGGTTTATTCTCTACATGAGTTAAGCATGATAGCTTTAACTCACCCATGGTTACATAATTCATTTGGATAAATTATTCACAAGTCTTCTTCTTCTTCTTCAAGCTCCATGAAAAAGCTTGCTAGCTCTAATGGAGTTGTGAGAAAAAGTGTGAGAAAATCAATTCTAAAGTGAGTCCACTTCCTACTTCTTCATCCTCTACTACTTGGCATGTAGTATAGGGTGTTCTCTTCACAAAGTTCATGACCTAGTGAAGATATAGCTTGGGTTAGACGTAGATCATCTTCGGCCTCGAAGTTTTCGAAGCAAGCATGTTCATTTCTTCGTAGAAGCCTCTCTAGAGTCCGGAGTTCACGATCGCAGCGAAGGGGACTACTACACGGAGCTATTTGAAGTGAAGGACCGGTCTACAAAGGTTGTATTCCTTGCTCACTTCCTATTGCAAAGTGTTTGCATATTGTTTTCCGTATATTTCTAGTTAACGATCTAGTTTAGGGTTAGCTAAAACGGCAAAATTTTAATTTTGCATGGGCGATGCCTCCCGAAACCTTGTTGTTGTCTTGGACAACCCTGCACCTGGCCTGTTGCCTTAGGGCTTCCCTTAGGAGACTCTTTCTTCATCTTCCCCGGTATCGCTCTCAAAGATCGGGATAGTCACGACGGCTTTTTGTTTATTCTCCGGCTTATGACATCTTTCCGTTTCTTCAAAGTCAGGTAGGAATTACCTTGCATCTTTATATTTTCAGACTTCATTTACGGAGAATGGATTTAGTTCTCCCATAATGGTGCACTCGAGGCCATCTTTGAAATACTTCATACACTGATGTTGTGTAGAAGGGATGACGTTGTATTCGTGTAACCAAGGCCTGCCGTGCAAAGTATTGTAGCAATTCTTGGCGTCAATGACATGAAATTTGATGTCAATGACGAGCAGCCCGAAGCGTAACGTCAGCATTACAGACCCGAGCGTCCGTGATGACTGGGAGTCAAACCCAGAGATGGTAATTTTATCCCGAGCCAAATGCTGAATGTTCATACAAATCTCCTTCAACACTCTCATATTGAGAAGGTTGACAGAGGAACCGTTGTCAACTAGGATCTTCCCGATCTTGATGTTGTGGTAGTACCCGGTTACATACCATGGATGGTTGTGCTCGCACGTTCCGAGAAGGAGATCTTCATCGCCGAATGTAATGTCAGCTGTGTGAATTTCTTCCAGCTCGTCCTTCATCTTTTCTTCTGCAACAAAGGCTTGAAACTGATCGGGCTCTTATAATGCCTTGATCAGAGAATCTCGTGTCTCTTTAGACAGAAGAAGGGCATCCAAAATGCTCAATTGTTAGGGTATCTTCCTTAGGTGTGCCAGGACATTGTAATCCACCTTGTTCTTCTTAGGCGGGTCCCTAGCTGGGAACTCTTCAACGACTCTATCATCGAGAACAATCTCTTCAGGGACTTTTTCCTTCCCTTTGTCTCTCTTACCCGAACCTTTGTTTGAGGGTCCGAGATTATTTTCGGGCAACGTATGGTTACGCAGCTGAATGTTCTCACTGTTCTTCACATTTTCTTCTTTTCCAGAGGTGGATTCGTTGAAGAGAGGGCCGAGAGCTATTTCTTCGTCAGAATCGCTCCCGAGGATAAGAACTTGAGATTTCCCTTTTGTCGAAATGGCATCAACCATATGACAGTTACCGACTATTTCTTTACGCTCATCTGTCGTGCTTCTCTATTCCCGACGGACTTTGCACTTCATTCGCTTGAAGTGTTGTCGGTGGGCAACGTATCCCTGCCACCACTTCTTGAAGGCATTGCACTCATCGGTAGGGTGTATAACCTTCCGATGGTATAAGCATTATTTCAGATGTACAACCGCTTCGTCAAGGCACGTACTCCCGGGAGTATTTCCTTCGAAAGGCGGCAACTTCATTCCCATTGATAGGGCTTTGGCGAACCGTTTCCCCGTCTTAAACTTTCTTTTGTCTGTCGCGGGTGTGCTTCGATCGAGTTGGAGTACTTCTTGACTCTTCCTTGCCACAGCTTCCTCATCCTAACGCCGATACTTGGCCTTTTCGTATATAGTTGTTTCACGTTCTCGGTCGGCTTTACTCTTTTGAAGGGCTTCGTTTAGTATCCTGTCATCAAGTTGTCTGATGGCTCCACAGATTTTGACGCCGGTCCTTCCCCCAGCTTCTCTACGTTATTTTCTAATGCCGAGGGAGCTTCTTTGCCTTTCACTGACGAATGAGAGATCATGTAGCAACTCGCCACATAATTCTCAGGTTCTTCTGACGAGTTGCCTCCCTCGTCATTGTCACTATTTCCATTCTCAAGTATGTGTTTGAGAAACTCCTCTAGTGTGATTGGAGTCCGCGCCTTCTAGTTGTCTTCTTCCAGCTTGTCAATGTACTTTTGCAGGTCTATGCACTTGTCGTCAGGCTGCACAGGCTCCTTAGTCTTCTTCTTTTTCTTCGAAGACTTTGAAGGCTTAGCCTGGGTGTTTTGCCCATCGCTATGAACTTTTGGTGTTATGCGCGGTTTCAGCATACCTCAATGATCTCGAGCTCCAGCAGGCTTTTCCATTTGATCGTCGGGCATGCTTGAAGATCCTTCAGCATTCTTTTGGTTTTCGCTGAAAGGACAACTTTTCACGGAGCTTCTTCTATAAATGATTATGATGCCCCCGTCGTATCCACCTTTTTAGGAGCGTGCTGCTGTGGCGGATTTACCTTCTAGTTTTCGGATAGCGCGAACTTGCCTTATTGGTACTGGTCCTTAACCCAGTTTTTGAAGACAACAATCTTCGATTGGGTGACCCATTACTCTGTGGTAAGGCAGTAGTTGGGACTGTTGACATTTCCAAGCTGCAGTGGGCATCTTGGATCCGGCAGAGTGATGAGCCTCTTGCGCACCACCAGTTCGAACAATCTCCTTGTTTTATCTCGGGAAAACGAGTAAGGACATCTCAACTTCTCTTCGAGAGATCATGGTTTGTTGCTTTGGCGAGCAACCGGTTTCGGGTCACTCGGTTGTTGTTGAGCGTTGGCAACGAAAGTCTTTTTCCGCCGCTAATAGGCTCTTTATGCCGCGGTTCCGCCGCCGACTAGGAAGATCTGATGAAAATTTTTGCTACGTGGCCTCCCTTCCTCCTCTGGCTCTTTATGAATGTCTCTGAATCTCTGTTTCCTCAAATCTATGACTCCAGATTCCCTCACAAAATTCACAAAATAATCGTTAAATATACAATTTATAGTTTTGTTTATTTTTATGATATAGATCAAATAAGAATTCAACACGAATAGTAAGAAAAAAATATTACACACGTATCCCCAGCAACGGCGCCATTTGATTTGTGTGAAAAAGTGTTTATAGAATAACCGCAATCAATAACGGTGTCGCTTGTAGCTAGCCGAGATGAGTACGGGTCGTCCGCAGGGAAACGTGGAATATTTTATTCTTACTTTAAACATGTTGAGAAAGAAAGGAGGAAGAAATATAGATCTAGATCTACGTTAAATACGGATGCAAAATATAGATCTAGATTAATTATGGATGTAAGTTCAATATTAAAAGGGGGCTTGTAGGGTTCATTAGGATTTAGTAGTTATGGATGGTTAATTAAAGATTACTCTTTTTATCTTTTAATAGATTTAAAACTAGAACGATAGAGATGTATGTAGATTAGGGTTTCTGGAAAGAAAAGGGTTCCCACTCTTGACCCCTATCTCGATATGGAACTCCGTTCATATCTAACCTTTACGAAAACAATCATTAATCTAATCTCTAATCGCGGTCGAGACTAACAATAAATTGGTAGCGCGCCCGATTAGGATGTTAATGATTCTTTTAGTAAAGTTTATAAACTTTATAGGACATAAAAAGAGTTTAAGGATTTTCATCATCCATTAATCTACCCTAATCCTATGAACTCTAACAAGCGGAGAATTACTCGCGCATGTTGGGAAAAGAAGATGAAAAGACAGAGAGGGAAAACATGATGTAAAATGCAAAACAATTAAATAAAACAACTACCTTTATTAATCAACTTGAACAATCTACACTTTATTCCTTAGAAAATGATTACAAAAACTTGGTTTGCTTCTCGAACTCTTCCGAAGGAGGTAGATGAACAGTTGATGATCAGCCTGGATGTGTGAGCCGTCTTGGACTTCGTGATCTCTTCGGCTTGATGCCTTCTAACTTTAGCCCTTGGTCCTTTATATAGCCCTCAAAGAAGAAAAACTAGTTACCATATATGGTGACTTCTAATATGGTGACTTTCCATATATGGTTTCTGAGTCCCTGTCAGTATTGATTTTATGATTTTGGCAGATTTTTGATCCTGATATCTTGAACATCTTGACCTGAGCTAAATCTTGTACAATATCTCTATGAATAATGTTAGTACTATTTATTAAATTAGAGAGAGTATCTTAATCACTATATATGGTAATAAATGTTTAAGAAACATGATTAAGAATATTTGATATGCTATGGATCTTTTAATTACTAAAATATCATGCATATATTTTGAAATATTATTCTAACCATTTGTATAATATTATATCTTTTAAGAATTGTGATTGGAATATTTGATATGATATGCATATTTTCAATTACCAAAATATTATATAAATATAAAATGCCTATATTTTCCTTCATAATATTAATTATAATATAAAAACATATGGTAAATAGTATTTTACAGATAAATCCAAATATGTTCTATATTTATAATAAACACGTTTAAATATTTAAGAAAAGTAAGGAAAATGTTATATCAAAAGTGCAATATTTTCGACTGAACAGGTTCCGCCACCGAATTACGTATTGAGCCCAGGTTTCTTCCGGCTTCATCCTGGCATTGATTAATGCCGTAATCGGGGTGCATTCGCTTGCACTTGCGAAACGCTGCGTGAACAGTAGCTCCATTTCTGTAAATGTTCTGATGGGGTCATCCGGAAACTCCGAGTACTATTCAAATGCTGTCTCTGCCAAGCTGCCGATGAACTGGCGAACCAGCAGTTTGTCGTCGCCTCCAATATTGCCGCATAGAGCTCTAAACTGAGTGACGTGCTGATGGGGATTGTATGTCCCTTATATACGTGGAATTTAGGGATCGTATATCCTGGTGGGTACTTGATTTGATCGTACTAGCCTGGATAAAGTCGTCCAGATCCGACGACTTGGTCAGCCGCTTCACTCGCTTGATGAGCTCGTATTTGTTGAGCTATATAGTCATCGAGGGCAGCCTTGCAAATTGTCTCTTCTTGGGCCGTTGAGCCATTCGGAGGAGGTTTTGATGTTCCCCCTCTACCGTCTTCGATGATTATTGGAGGGTCTTTGACTGGAGGTTCCGGCTAGATCATCATCCCAACCAAGTTTTGGAACAGAAGTGCCATATAATTTATATTAGCGGCCTGTTCTGCGGCCTCCATATCCTTCCTTTCCAGCACCCTTTACAAGAACTCGGTATCAGTCTTCTACTCCCAGCGCTTTTCAGACGATACTTCCAGGCTTTCTTTTTGCCCAGTGAATGCTGACATATTCATTAGCATTTCTTGGAGCTTCTGCTGCTGCTCTTGAGCTTTTGTCACAGACCGTGTGAGTGGTTAATGACCCGTGGAAGTACAGCTTTCCTCTTTTCCAGAAGCCATGTACACCGTGTGTACTACTATGCCCCCAGACTTGGGGCGTTTGGGTCCACTGCCTTTGATAGTTGCCGCCGGTAGTGGATGATTCTCAGGCCTTCTCTTTTTTTGGGAGGCCGAAGTAGAAGGGGATATTGTAACATGCACCCGAGAAGTCTCTCGCTGCATGCTAGAGGGATGACTTCTCTCTCATCAAACCTTCATTTTCTCTGGTCGATGAGAATAGTCCTTGTTGATCACAGAATCCTGAACTTTCTGCCAGACTCTGAGGATTCGGGAAGACAGCCGCAGAAGGGGCTATTCTGGCTACGCCCGTACCGTGTTTTCAACATGTGGAGGCAACTTCTTCAGTACAACAGTTGGAGAGTTCTTTCGCACCCTCCTGAGCGGATCAAAGCTATTCCCAGTTGGAACAGCAGTATCAATTTCCACCATTGGAGCTGGTGGGGTAAGTCCAGAGGGAGAGTTGCCCCAGCTCTTCTCACCCGGCGCCAGTGGCGACGTCAAGCATGTCGTACATATGGGATTGCCTCCGTTATGGGAATGGCTTCATCATGCCCCATGCTCTGATGAAAGGCTAGTGCTGGTGCCAGCCTATTGAAGACTGATGTCCGTTGAGAGGGGACGGTGAATATTTTGAAGGCCGACCTTTTGGTAAGGGAAGCGGTCTTAATGACTTCACCGGAAGCAGGAGTCGGAATGGCCAGTCTTGCGAAGACCAATCCTTTATTAGGAGAAGCCCCTTCGATGACTTTATCGGCCGGAACTGGAATGGTTATCCGCTTCAGGATAACCTCTTCAGGTATCGTGAGCTTTTTGGCAGGTCCACTGGAGCTTTGGCTCAGTCTGTCAAAGACCGAGGTAGCAGACTTGGACGACCCGTTGAGAGGTTCCGTGGTGGTTGCAAGTCGATCAAAGACCGACTTCTTCAGAGCTTTTTGTGATGGCACTGGGGCACTGAAGCTTGCTGGCGGGATCATGGTCCCAAAGAACAGTCCAGTGGTGGCTTGAGTCACCTGTTCCACTGGCATTACAAAGATGGAGGCCGCTTGGGGCCCGTAAGTCACTTTTCCAGTCGGGGCGGAGCGAGAATTGCTGTTACAGTTAGTGCGGCTGGAGGCCATCGATGTTATCTCCTTTTCTGCATGAAGCACGACACCAAATCTTAGTACCTCAAATCTAAGGGCAACCATATTAAACCGCGATCTGTTCGCGAACACGACACATGAAGTGTGGAGTTGAAGGAGAACAAGGTCCCACCGGACGTGCCAGAATCTGTTTACCGCCGAAAACGGGAGACAGAACCGCGTAGGTCGTCTTGCCTGAATTTGGGGGCAAATGCTATTTAGGTTTTTCCATACATCTCTCCGAAGATGCCAAGTTGATTTATGGCACTGTGTATCAGAGGTTTGGATGGATGCGGCCATTGTAGCAGATTTCATCAGATTCCCCCTCGTTTGCGAGAGGTTTTTGATTGTGGGGACACTCTTTCCTGCAGACGCAAGCCCCAGCAGTTAATTACGTTACCGCGTAGCGATAATCACTTTCTCCTGTTCTAGAAGGTCACTTCATGCCGTGTGTGTTTGTTTTATTTTTGGTTGCCCGTGGATTGTTTACGAAGACTAATTTATGTGGCCGCCCGTAGGACGTGGATTAGTCCAAATCCGCATATTCTTAGATTTGGATTTGGTTTGATTTAAGGATTGTTAATCTCGTTCAGGATTAAAATCAACTTAAATGATTATTAAGGATACGTTAGTCCAATTTTAGACTAAGATCAACTTAACGGGGTTTTAGGATCATTCAGATCCGACAAAAAAGCATTTGGGCTCGATTGTCTTAGTTTAAGGACGTTACGGTCCGTTGTTAGTTTAAGGACGTTGTGGTCCGTAGGTATGTGCTCATCGGTTTGGTGGTGCACTAAGAGTTGTTGGTTGTCGGGATCCTCCACCTCTCTGAAGACGTTGAAGAATTACAACGATATGTATCAGAGGTGTGGAAAGATCTACCCTTGAACCAAATTCCAGATTGAGGAGAGAGATCATGATGGACCATCTAAGAATCACAAGTCATTTTTGGAAGACTAAGATTAACTTAGGAGATGCGTGATAGACATCTTTCTGGTCAATTAGTTTGGGAAGTCATGAGCATAGAGGCTCGGTCTATTTGGAGATCCAAGACGTTTTAATCTCAAAAAGACTTAGCCAATTTGGGGCTGAAGTTGGCTTCTTATAGTGTTAAACAATAATATATGCTCGGTGCTCACGTGAGTCTTTAAAGCAGTGTTAAACACTGAAACTTGGGGCGCTCACGTGTGGCACGTGAGACACCTGAAAGTTGGTGCTGTACCCTTGGGTTCAATCCCTGTCTATATATGCATGTATTAAATACATAAGTCTTATGGCCATCACGTATGGACACGTAAGGCACCCCAGAGTTGGGCACTGCTTCTTTGGGTTTGTTTCCTCTTCTTTTTATAAGTGCTAAACACTTAGCTCATATAATGTTCATGTGCGAACACGTGGGGTGCTCAAAAGTGAGTGTCGTCTTTGGATTTTTCCCTTTTTCTATTTAAGCAACTGTTTTGGGTCACGTGAGAACACATGATTCGATCTCAGTCTTTTCTTTTTTTTCTTTAGAGGCGCTCACGTAGGAACATATGAGCCTTTGTTATATAGCATTGAACGCTAATGAATCACCGGTCCGTTCTTTTATATGTATGGAAATTTTGATCTGAGCTTTGAGAATTTCAAGCCCTTTTCTTTATAAGAATTAAATTCTTTTGCAGGGTTAAACCCTAATTTTATCAGAGGAATTAAATTCCTGTATACTTTTAGAAGAATTAAATTTTTTGAACTTAGTTCTTTTCCCTAAGTTTTGAATATGTATAACAGAATCTCCCCAACGAGAATTAAATTCTCAACTTGTCGGAAGATCTGCTTCTGCAGACCTCGATCAGAGGAAGAACTAAGTTATTTTTTGAAGGGTTAAACCCTTGGAGATAAAATAATCTCTGTACTTTCTTCTTACCTAGGATTTTTGTTTAAGAAGGGGATTTTCTTCCTCTAGAGAATTTAATTCTCTTTTTCTTTTTTTTTTTGTTTCTCAAAGCCTATGGAGGGTTTTCTCTATGTTCTTTCCTCCTCTCCTCGCTCCTATTTATTTGAGAAGAACAAAAATCAAATTATTAAGAGAATCTCTCATTGAGAGATCATGATTAATTCCATGATTTTTTTAAATCAATCGGTGAATTTTATTCACCGTTGGATTTTTTTAATCCAATTTCTCATTTTTTAACCAAATTAGAAAATATTTTTCTAAGATAGAATTTTATTCTATCATACGATCACCTTTGGATCTTTGATCTAAAGGTCTTTCGCTTAACAAAACAGGAGATGTTTCTGTTTTAATGAAGATCAGGGATATATTTCCTATATATATAATTTAATTCTATCAGATAGTTTAGATAGATTTAAGAAAATAATTTCTAAATAGGATTTTGATCCTTTTATTTAGAATTTAATTCTATCAGGTTGGAAGGTGTTTAGAAACACTCATGTGTAGCACGTGACCCCCACGGAGTTAAACTTGTTTGCTTATATGCAACAGCCTGAAAAAGGTATCACGTGTTAACACGTGATCTTCTTTGGCCTGCTATTTATTTTAATATGGAGCTTATATACTTTGTATATAGATACTCACGTGCTCACACATGAGGGTCCATTTCAGTCTGTCAATTGTTTTAATTGCAGTGCCTATATGCATTGCATATAGACACTCACGTGTTAAACACCTGGGCTGTTTTAGCCTAGCAATTGTTTTAATTGCTGTGCTTATATGCGTTGCATATAGGCACTCACGTATTAAACACGTGGGGCTGTTTTAGTGAAGAACTTTCTCTTATCCCTTTTTTATAAGGGAACAACCGTATTCTTTAAGGATGTTTTAATTAAATTCGTTACAATTAAGTTTCTACAATCCATTTTGAGAAAACCGATTTGGATGGCGCGGGTTATCGCACATCCTCGGTACTAGTAGAACGAGATGCAGACCTTCTCATGGAGCATCCAATCTCGATGGAATTTTTAATACAATTTTTAAGAATAATGTGATTTTCTATTTAATAAATAAATTCTATTTTTAATAATTATATATATATTATCAATATATCTATTTTAAATATATATAATAAATTCCATGTTTTCTAAACAAAGGAATCACAAATTTCATGAATATACCATCACAAATCCATACAATTCCAATTTACACTAAAATATCATATACTATTCAATCTAGGTTTATAATTATTAGAATACTTCACTTTTAAAAATTACATCCATGAAAACCCTAAATACGACTAATAAATACTTGAGGTTTATTTTGAAATTATATCAAAACCATTTTTTCATAAAACCCCCTCAAGTTTATTAATTTACAATAAGGACTCTAGTAAATATAGGTTTAAGTGGGACCAATTCTCTTGAGTCTCAAAGAGCCGGAGAAAGTGGGTACTTGCCTATTTATGGCAGAAAACTAAAACGGGGTTATCAATGGTAATTGACTTGGAAAAAGTCACAAATCCTGCCGTCCATGTGCAGCAGTTACCGATAACTCCAAAACCAAATTCAGGAATAAAATTTTGTGTAAGTTTCTGACTCGGACGAAGTCTCGGTCTAATCTGAAAACAATCCATATATGAATACAATCCAAATATAACTCCAATACAATATGAATATATATATATATATACTGAATACTATCAAATACCAATATGACTTGAACCGAACAAACCATGGATATACATTTACTTGATTAAATGACTATCCGTTTACATCATTTATTCGTTTATATGAGAAATTGATATCATGGTTTCGGCAGGTCTTACATCTATAAAACAACACAATAAACATTATGGGGTTTTTAATGGGGTAGATTGGTACGGAATGTTTTTAAAGTGGTACGATGATGGTCACTTTAATGCACCCTGAATATTCGTTGTTGTTGTTCCGTGGCCTAACGGTTCCTTGTGCTCCATATAGCTTAGTCCACGAAATAGTTGGACTCCTCTCGTATGCACTGACATATTCTGTATCAAGCTACAAACAACTACGCTATTATAACAAATATACATTATACAGTTATATTCTCTCTTATCTGTCTATTCTATTTCTTTCTCTTTGGGACTTACCGAACGATTGTTCGCTGACGACATTCCCTTTCTATTCTTTCTTTGGAATGTTGTCAATAGGACCCGACTCTCTGGAGATCGAGCCCTGCTCAGAAGACTTGAGCAGTTAATCGAGGACCCCGAGCTCTAGTCACTTGTATATACTTTTACTTTCAGTTCATGCCATTATTTAGGCACAGCTTTCCACATTGTATTTACTTTTCAGTTGTATTACAATGAATGTTTAATAAATAAAAAGTCGTTGCTCATTTACATCTCATGTTTTTCTTGTGTACATTTATATTATATTTCTTATTTACGCTTAACGTGTTTACTTCTGAGTAAATACGCTGCGGGCCTAGTCACGTCTCTTTATCCGTACATCAGGAAGCGGGACGTGACAGGTTTTGTTGGCGGCCCATGCAGGTCAAATCTGCATGGAAACCTAAGCAATATAATACAAGAATTATAAGACTCGGCAACTAAACATTTTTTATACTTCATATTCCTTGAATTTATCCTAACCCTATTTTTCTTTCAAAGTTATGGATTCTCCGAACAATACTGGCACCAACGTGAACGGCAACACCACACCACGACCTCTTCAACTTACGCCTACTGTTGTAGCTCCGATCAACAAGCAGACGGTACTGCTCGAGGCAATAAAGAGCCTCTTGGAGGGACAGCAGCAGCAGACTGCTATCTTAATGAACCGCCCGGAAGCTGAGGCACCTGGAGTGAAACAATTTCGGGCACCGTATCCTAAGCAATTTTCTGTGAAAGAGAGCACTCTGGAAGCTGAAGAATGGGCTCAATCCATTGAGAATGATCTAGAATCGGCACAAGTGCCAGACATTGCTTGGGTAAGGGTTGCGAAGCTGCAACTTACGGATTACGCCCGAGTATGATAGAAGGCGGAAGAAATCCGTCTTACTCAACCGATCAAATGGAAGACTTTTCGGAACATGTTCAACGCGAAATATTTTTCCGAGACTGCTCGATTTGACATGGAGCAGCAATTCATCCACCTACAATAAGGCTCTATGTGGAGCAAATCCGTGGATGAGTATGATGCTGAGTTCACTATATTGAGCAGGTAAAATATGTCTCAAATATTCAAATTTTCTGATATCACATACTACACAGCTAACATAAAACCGTAACAGGTTCGCGGCACATCTCATACCGACTACTGAGATCAGGGCCAGAAGATTTCAGTAGGGGTTGGTCCAGTAAATCCAAGCTGCTCTAGCTACAGGGGATTTCCCAACCCATGACCTAGCTCTGAAGGCAGCCCGAAGATATAAAGCAATAGTGAAGAAGAAAGGCAGACCTCAATCTGCCGGTATGAAGCGCTCTGCTACTCAGATAGCAGGAGGAGCCTCTTCTAGGCCACCTTTTATACCCAGGAGACCAGAAGTACCTTTCAACCGGCCCAGTTCAGACTTTTGCACCTACTGCAGGAGGAATGGACACGTGGCGAAGGACTGCAGGTGTGCTAATCACCATTGCTTAGTTTGTGGCTCATCCACACATGATATTGGATCTTGTCATCATAGACTCCATCCAAATTCTGCAACCAGACGAGCAATCACCAATTCGCAGCGGCCAGCTATCCAGGCACCTACACCATGTCTTGCTCTCCTAGCTCCACCTCCTCATGGACCTACTGTACCTCCTCCTCATCAGTTCCATCAAACACAAAGGAACCTACCTCAAGGACAGAGGAATGCTCCTCCAGCGAACAATTCAGATTCTTGAACATATGCTAAAAGCTTGTATGCTAGACTTCGGAGGATCATGGGAAGATCGTCTATATCTTGTAGAGTTTTCATACAACAACAGCTACCAAGCGAGTATTGGAATGACACCGTTTGCAGCGCTCAATGGAAGGAAGTGCCGTTCACCATTAAGTTGGGACGACATCGGAGAAAGGGAACTCCTTAGACCTGAGATGATAGTGGCAACTGTAGATGTAGTTCGCATTATCAAGGAACGAATGCGCATAGCGTAAGACCGACAGAAACACTGGGCTGATGCAAAGTGCCGACACTTGGAGTTCCAACCGATAGATCATATCTTTCTGAAGATTTTTCCAAACCGTGGTGTGATTCATTTTGGAAAAATGGGTAAGCTAAGTCAGAGGTACATTAGACCGTTTGACATACTCGAACTAGTCGTAGAAGTGGCATATCGTTTGACACTTTCACCCTCATTAGAAGGAGTGCACAACATATTCCACATATCCCAACTCCGAAGGTATGTGAGTGACCCTAACCATATCCTTGATCACTCTGAGCTCACTGTACAGCCAGACTTATCTTCTGAGCAACAACCCGTTGAAATTCTGGATAGAAAAGTAAAGTCACTTAAGAACAAGGAAGTAAATTTAGTCTAAGTGATGTAGAGGAAAGAATCACCAGGAGAATCAATGTGGGAAAGTGATGACGACATGCGTGCAAGATGCCCTTTCTTATTTGTAAATTAGTCCTTAAATATTTGTAAATTTCGAGGACGAAATTTTTGTAAGGAGGGTAGAATGTAACGACTCTGGTTTTAATGTACAGAAATTTATTTTAAATTAAAGTACTAAATGGAGTATTTGCAACCCTGAGTATGGTATAAGTATTTAATTTGTTTTAGAACGGTAAGAAAACAGTTGTAGTTCATTGGTAAAGGCTTGCACTGCTGTGACGTAGCCCTTGTGCTTGAATCCCTCAGCCACATTATTTTTAATGATTTTTCTTTTAAAATTTTTAAAAGCCCAAAAGTTTACACGTGCAATACACGTAAAAATGAAAAGTCGCTAAAATCAAACATGTGGAAAATGTCATATGAACATATTGGGACACGTGGGAAACATCCAAGACCCCGACCCCCTACATCGACCGAAGAGATTGACCAAAAGGCCGGCGGCGCTGGGCCCCGCGTGGGGAATGCCTCCAATTCTTGAACCCTAGTCTCTTGGCCTCCCTCCTTAACCCCAATACTGTTTGATTTCTCTATAAATTTACAGAGAGATTAAATTCACCTTTTTAATTTATTTTAATGCATTTTTAAATCTCATTTTTAATTCCTTAAAAGCTAATTGTATCCAAAAAAATACCACCTCATATATAGCCCTCTCTATTCTGAAATCTATCATCAAAACTCTAAAAATTTTCCAAGTCAAATTAGTTGTACAAGTGGAGTTATCCCAAGGTCATCTTCCGGCGATGACTCGAGACAAATCCGGCGACACCGCGACTCCACAAAACTCTCAAACCTTTCCTATATCTACCCTCTCTCTTTTCAAACCGTAAGTCCTCTCTCCTCTCCTCTTTTCCCATTCTAAAAAGATCTCTTTTCAAAACTCGTCGGAAGTGGAGTTAATCCGACTTCTGATTTTAATTTTCTTAAAAACATAACTTATCTTAATAACCAAACACCCATATTGTTACAACTTGTTTAGTAATCATAAACAAACATTTAGAGCAAGTTTCAATTCAATTCAAAATACAATACTATGTAACTTTTATTTCACTTCTACGGTTAAATACCACAAACTTTCTATTTGACATCTTTCATCATAGTTGCTCATATTACCCATAGAAAACTCACGAGATAATGATCTACCTCATCACAACACTCATCATGATATAGTACGATGGCTTTTGAAACAGTGTTTTGTGGGATAAATACAATTTTATAATAAACATTTAGGGCGTTTGGGCTCGGTGCCTTTGATATTTGTCGCAGGCACGGGGATCTTCTCCGGCCTTCTCTTCTTATGAGCGGTCGAAGTTGAGAGGGCCGTTGCGGTGGGCACCCAGATAGCTTTTCATGGCTTGACAGGATGGCTTTCTTCTTGTTGAACCTTCGCCCTTTTTTTGTCGGCGAGGGTAATCTTGATCAACCACTGAGTTCCGGACCTGCCGCCAGACTTTGTAGATCTTGGAGGACAGCCACTGAGGGGACTGTTCTGGCTTTGCTTCCGCAACATTCTCTACCGGAGGAGGAGATCTCTTCAGTACGGCGGTAGGAGAATTCTTGCGCACCTTATTCAGCAGCTCGAAGCTGTTCCCGGTTGGAACAGTAGTATTAATTTCCACCGTTGGAGCTGGTGGAGTTAGCCCAGAGGGAGAGTTGCACCCGGCATTCCTTGCTCGGCGCCAGTGGCGACGTCGAGCGTGTCGAGCTGATGGAGTTGGCTCGGTGATGAGGATGGCTTTGTCTTGCCCCCTGTTCAGGTGAGAGGCTGTTGATGGTGTCAGCCCGTTGAAAACTGATATCCTTTGAGTAGCAGGAGTGGGTGTTGGGACAATCAGTCTTGTAAAGACCGACCCCTTGGCAGGAGAAGTCGCCTTGACGACTTTGGGAGCAAGGTTGGTTACTCTCTTCGGAATAACATTCTCTAGGATTGCAAGCTTCATTGTGGGCCTACAGGAATTCTGGCCCAATCTGGAGAAGACGGAGGGGCTGGAGCTGGACGACCCGTTGAGAGGGGCTGTAGTAGGTGTAAGCCGATCAAAGAACGACTTCTTGGGAGTTTTTGGTGTTGGTACAGGAGCGATGAAGCTCGTTGGCGGGAGCATGGTCCCGAAAAACAACCCTGTGGTGGCTTGAGTGACCTGTTCCACGGGCATCGTGAACAGGGAAGCCGCTTGGGGCCCGTAGGCTATGCCCCCAGTTGAGGCAGGACGTGGGTTGCAGTTGCATGTAGAACATTTCGAGCAGGTGAACGCCATTGATCCTTTTCTTTCTGCACCAAGCAAAACTCCAAATCTTAGTACCTCGAAACCCAAGGGCAACCATTAGCAAACCGCGATTGGTTCGCGAACACGACACACGAAGTGTGGAGTGGAAAGAGGAAAAGGTCCCACCAGGCGTGCCAGAATCTGATCCACTCCGAAAGACGCGACGGAGACGCGATGTACGTCTCGCACGAAATTCGGGGCAGATGCTAATTGGTGTTATCCGTCCACCTCTCCAAAAATGCCAAGTTGATTTATGACACCATGTATCGAAGGTTTAAACAGATGCGGCCGATATAGCAGACTTCGTCAGATTCCCCCTCGTTTGAGGGGCTTTTGATTGTGGGGACGCTCTTCCCTGCAGGCGCAAGCCCCTGCAGTTAATTACGCTACCGCATCGCGGTAACAACTTTCTCCTTCTCCAGATGGCCGCTTCGTGTCGTGAGTGTTTGCATTGTGTTTGGTTGCCCGTGGATTGTATACGGAGACTAAGTTATGTTGTCGCCCGTAGGGCGTGGACTAGCCCAAATCCGTATTTTTCTTAGATTTGGGTTTGGGAGGGTTGTGTTTAAGAATACGTTAGCCTTATTTGAGGCTAAGATCAACTTAAACGTTTGTTAAGGACACGTTAGTCTAATTCTAGACTAAGATCAACTTAACGGGATCGTTTAGATCCGACAAGAGAGCAATTGTGCTCTATTGTTTAGTTTAATGACATTGCGGTCGATAATTAGTTTAAGAACATTACGGTCCATTGTTAGTTTTAAGACATCGCGGTTGATGTTAAGGACATCATAGTCCGTGGATTTAAGGACTACACAGTCCGATGTTAGTTTTAAGACATCACGGTCAAGGTTAAGGACATCATAGTCCGTGGATTTAAGGACTCCACAGTCCGATGTTAGTTTTAAGATATCACGGTCGAGGTTAAGGATATCATAGTCCATGAGTTTAAGGACCCCAAAGTCCGTCGTTAGTTTTAAGACATCATGGTTGAGGTTAAGGGAATCATAGTCCATGAGTTTAAGGACCTCACAGTCCGTAAAATGTGTGGTCGTCGGGACCCGTCACCTCTTTGAAGACGTTGAGGAATTATAACGACAAATATCAAAGGAGTGAAGAGATGTACCCTTGAACCGGGATGATTTGGTTGAAAGAGCAGATGTGCTCATTTCAAAATAAATTGAGGACTTATGGCCAGAATTGGGCTAAGTCCAATTAAAATATTTTAACATTTTAGTTTTGTTCTGGCTATTAAGCCTTTACTTGGGCTCGGCCCTTTTTAATAATGCTGAGTATTGGGCTCTGTCATTTTGTCTTGGTATTAAATGCATAGCATTTATTAGGAACAAAGTGGTGTTTTGACAGTGCGCTACGTGGCGCGTCAGGCGCTTTGCGCCAATTAAAGAGCGCATTGCGCTAGCGCACATGAGGGTGACACGTGTCGCGTTTAGCGCTAAGCATGAGTTTGTTAGTGCACTGCGCTTTTAATTCATGAGCGCGCTGCGCTGGTTCGTGGGTGCGCCAGTAAATAACACGTGGCGTGCTTGGCGCTGAGCGCCAACCCAAGAGCGCAGTGCTCTGTTTTCAGGAGCGCAAAACGCAGATCGTGTCTGTGGTTGACACGTGGCAGGTTTTGGCGCTGTGCGCCGGTCCAATAAGCGCAAGGGCATAGTTCAAGAGTGTAAAGCACTTTCCAGTAGCGCAAAGCGCATCAGATCAAATTTAAGATCAAAGAACAAGTTTTTTGTTTTTCAAAGGAGGCTTTGCCTCAAGATCTAAGAACCAAAGTTCTTGTTCTTATCAAAACGCTCTGCCTTTATAGATCAAGAGATCTGTGAATGAAGTAAAGTACTTCATTATTTTAAGAATTGGATATTTTAATCCTTTATGTTTAATCAAAGATCTTGGTCTTTTTTATAGATCTAAGATCTTTTTTATAGATCTAAGATCTTTTTTCAGAAGAGGATTCTTCTTTTTATGAGATGTTTTCATCTCTATTGTTCGAGAGTTAATCGTTTTTACCTTTAAAGATGAAGAAAATGATCTTCTTTCTTCAAATGCTTATCTTTCTTTATTTTTGAGTTCTTCTCAAAATTTACAGAGGGTTTTTCTATATGAGACTTGAAGTCTTAGGGCCTTTATATTGGGCCAATTGATTTGGTAAATTAGTTGAAGGAATCTTTCTCTGATTGATTTGGGGATGTTTCCCCACCGTTGGATCTTTGATCCTAGGGCTTCTGTTTTACAGAAGGCAATCTTCTTGTTTTCAACAAGATTGGAAAGATCTTTGCAGAACAGAATTTTAATTCTGATCAATTAATAATTTATTATTATTAGAGTTTTTGATCTAACGGTGGGGAATTCTTTTAATTCAAGCGCTGGCGCACTTGGTGCTAGTGCACCTGTGTTTGATACGTGGTACACAGCGCAGAGCGCAGCACAACTGCGCTAGCGCACCCGTGCTTGACACGCAGCGCAGTGCAACTACGCTAGCGCACCTGTGTTTGACACGTGGCGCGCAGCGCAGAGCGCAGCGCAACAGCGCTAGCGTAACTGTGTTTGACACGTGGCGCGCAGAGCACTGGATCAGAAGCGTTGCTTCAACTTTTAAAATTTAAATTTTGGAACAGAGCCTTGCTCTGATTGGGATGCGCTGCCTAGGGCGTAGCACTCCTGGCGCCGGCGTGTCTGCTTTTGACACGTGGCGCGCAGCACGCAGAATCCTAAGCGTTGCTTCAATTTTTTACTTTAGATTTTTAATATAGAGCTTTGCTCTTATTAGGAAAAGAAAGCGTCGCTTCATTTCAAATCTTGGAATTTGAACAGAGCTTTGCTCTGATTGGGGAAACAAATGCCCCCCACCGTTGCGCTTACGTGGCCCACACATGAGTGCAACGGTGGCAGCATCTCTGCTGTTGGATCAACATTTTGGAAGTTGAAACGGCTGTCAATGCCTATAAATAGGACCTTTGGTCCTTTAGATGATTTTCATCTTCTTCTTTGAGAACTTTTATTCAGAGCATTGCTCTCTCTTTTAAGAAAATTAAGAGTTAAAACTCTGTCAGATTTTTCTAGGTAAAGATTTAATCTTTAAAGGGATTAATAATCTGGAGTTTTACTCATTATCAGAGCCTTTTGCTCTACTTAGATCATAGATCTTCAAGAAAACCATTTTAGGGTTTCTTAATAGGGCTTTGCCCTTGTGAGATCTTAGATCCTAAGAGATCTTTTAGGTATTCTGATGGGTTATTCCATTATTTTTACAGAGCATGGCTCTTTTAGAATTCTCGTGGTATTTCTTTAAATATCCCTCATAATTGACTTTGACAGGTGTCACTGCTGTCTGCAGAGCATTGCTCTCGAGGAGTTTAACTCTCTGTGTCTTTTTTTCCTCATTGCTAATCTTCCAATGATGTTTCTTTCATGCACTATGGCTGTTCATTTATACAGTCTGAACAAGTTTATTACTTATGAGGATATCCGCGTACAAGGCCGTCACCAAAATCAAGAGTTTACAGATGCCCAATGTGCGGAGATTATGAGTCGTCTGTATGCACGCATTGGTTGGTTGCTTCCTCGCCGTTCTGCTCTCTTGAAAGTCGTACTGGGAGCAATTTGGAGAGCACTTCCGGGGTTTCACGAGGCCATGCCGCTTAATGTGCTGGATGACGCCGAAGACAAGGTGCATTCAGTGTATCTGTCAGGGCTGATCTCGAAGAAACGGCGAAATAGCCTCATTGATATTTTGCATCAAATTTTTCAACAGACGACGATAATTGCTTCATATCAAAGGGTAGAGGGCATTGCCGAAGATCTTGACACGCGTGAGCGTGAGAGGATGCACACGAGAATGGTCAGAAAGGCCAAAAAGACTCTAAACGGCCTTACTTTCGACTTCCTCAATCCATGCCCTGGATCCGAGGTTATACTCTTGTAAGTATTTCAATAATGTTGCTTTTGTTTATTGTCTTTATTGATATAAAAATTCTCCGAGTATGAATGACAAATCTTTTGCCTCCTTCCTTTTATTTTCTGCTTTGTTATTAGCATATTCCTTAAGTAAGCGTAGCCTGTAGGTGATATAGAACATTTCGTCTTGAATACTTCGAGGATTAGTGATGGCTTAGGGAGCAGGTTCAGATCTGCTACCTAAGACTTTTCAACTTTATGAGCCGTGAGGGTCTCATAAAGACTTTTCTCCCTACGAGTCGAGAGGATCCCATAGATGTAATTTTCTCCTTAAGAATCGTGAGGATTCCTAAGTGTGTTTTCTCTTGAAAGTCTTAAGGATCTCACAAGAGAATTTTCTTCCTTACGAGTCGTGAGGACCCGCAAGTGATGGGTGAAGTTGTCCTTATCCGCATTTCACGGAGTCAGGGGTTGCTCTGGGTGCTTCCTGCGGGTTTACTGCCGTGTTTGGCAGGACCAGGCTCCGTTCTGGACGTTTTCTAGGATACCGTAGTTTAAAGACATCGCGGTCGAGGTTAAGGACATCATAGTCCGTGAGTTTAAGGACCTCACAGTCCAATGTTAGTTTTAAGACATAACGGTCGAGGTTAAGGACGTCATAGTCCATGGGTTTAAGGACCCCACAGTCCGATGTTAGTTTTAAGACATCACGGTCGAGGTTAAGGACATCATAGTCCGTGGATTTAAGGACTCCACATTCCGATATTAGTTTTAAGACATCACGGTCAAGGTTAAGGACATCATAGTCCGTGGATTTAAGGACTCCACAGTCCAATGTTAGTTTTAAGACATCACGGTCGAAGTTAAGGACATCATAGTCCGTGGATTTAAGAACTCCACAGTCCAATGTTATGTGTGGTTGTCGGGACCCGTCACCTCTTTGAAGACGTTGAGGAATTACAACGACAAATATCAAAGGAGTGAAGAGATGTACCCTTGAACCAAGGTAAAATCAGTTTAAAATCATTATGGTTGATTATTAGTTTTAAGACATCACGGTCGAGGTTAAGGACATCATAGTCCGTGAGTTTAAGGACCTCACAGTCCGATGTTTGCTCTGGATGCTTCCCACGGGTTCACTGCCGTGTTTGGCGAGGACCAGGCTCCGTTCTGGATGCTTCACACGGGTTCACTGCCGTGCTCTGCGAGGACTAGGATCCGCTCTAGACGTTTTCCACGGGGTCAGAAATGACGTTATCCGCGTTCCACGTGACCCAGAATTTTGTTCTAGATGCTTCCCACGGGTTCACTGCCGTGTTCGGCGAGGACTAGGCTCCGCTCTAGATGCTTCACACGGGTTCACTGCCGTGCTCTGCGAGGACCAGGATCCGCTCTGGACGTTTTCCACGGGGTAAGAAGTGACGTTATCCGTGTTCTACGTGACCAGGAATTTTACTCTAGATGCTTCCCACGGGTTCACTGCCGTGTTCGGCGAGGACTAGGCTCCGCTCTGGATGCTTCACATGGGTTCACTACCGTGCTCTGCGAGGACCAGGATCCGCTCTGGACATTTTCCAAGGGGTCAGAAGTGACGTTATCCGCGTTCCACATGACCAGGAATTTTGCTCTAGATGCTTCCCACTGGTTCACTACCGTGTTCGGCGAGGACTAGGCTCCGCTCTGGACGCTTCACACGGGTTCACTGCCGTGCTCTGCGAGGACCAGGATCCGCTCTGGACGTTTTACACGGGGTCAGAAGTGATGTTATCCACGTTTCACGTGACTAGGAATTTTGCTCTAGATGCTTCCCACGGGTTCACTGCCGTGTTCGGCGAGGACTAGGCTCCGCTCTGGATGCTTCACACGAGTTCACTGCCATGCTCTGCGAGGACCAGGATCCGCTCTGGACGTTTTCCACGGGGTCAGAAGTGACGTTATCCGCGTTCCACGTGACCAGGAATTTTGCTCTAGATTCTTCCCACGGGTTCACTGCTGTGTTCGGCGAGGACTAGGCTCCGCTCTGGATGCTTCACACGGGTTCACTGCCGTACTCTGCGAGGACCAGGATCCGCTCTGGACGTTTTCCACGGGGTCAGAAGTGACGTAATCCGCGTTCCACGTAGCCAGGAAGGGTTGACTTTATCCGCATTTCACGGAGTCGGAATTTGACTCTCGGTCATCTGTACACCGCCGAGTCATGGAACTGGGAGTTGCCGCTGTTCCGCTTTACTTGATGTTGTGTCTGCTGAGACGAATGTTGAGATGATCTCCAGGCTATCTTTTTCTAATGAAACCTAGGGAGGAGTGTGATTCCTTCTTTCTTTGCGCCCCTGGATTGTATACAGGGATTGATGTAATATCACCTGTAAGGCATAAATTTCATTTGTCATTATTATTTTTTTAATTTCTTTCCGCGATGCTCTATCATTTCAGCTTTTATATCGCGAAGGTCGCGATTGCCCCATCATTTCGGCTATTTTTCGCGGTGCCCAATCATTTCGGCTATTTATCTTATTTTCACTCGTTTTTCTATTGCGAGTTGCCCAATCATTTCGGCTATTTTGCATGCATACATTTTTACTTGCTGATTTTTTTGCAAGTTGCACCATCATTTCGATTATTTCATATGCATATGAGGCCTGCTAGCTCTTTGCCGCAAGCTTGGGATTAGATTTTGGCATCAGCACCGCTACAACTGGGATATTGCCAGGAGTGGATCATCATTTGCCTCTGTCGATATTGGACAAAGGTGGCTTAGCAAACAGGGTTACGGTCCTGTCGACTAAGGCTTTTGACTTCATGAGCCGTAAGGGTCTCACAAAGGTATTTATCCCTGCGAGTCGTGAGGATCTCGTAGGTGTGCTTTCTCCTTAGGAATCGTGGGGACTCCTAAGTGTATGTTCTCTTATAAGTCGTAAGGATCTTACAATTCTCCTTATAAGTCGAGAGGACTTACAAGGGTTGTTCACCATATGGACATATCCCTAGTCACGGATGGGACTTGGTTAGGGAAATGTTTATTCGCGCTCGTGGATTGTATACAAGGGTCAGTGTTGCACCGCTTGTAGGGCAGTATCGGAGGTTGTGGGGGTTGCTTAAGAACAGGTTCAGGTCTCTGTAGCTTAAGACTTTCAAATCTTATGAGCCGTGAGGGTCTCATAAGAGAATTCTCCTTACGAGTCGTGAGGATCTCGCAAGTGTAATTTCTTCTTAGGAATCGTGGGGATCCCTAAGTGTGTTGCTCCCTTGTGAGTCGTAAGGATCTCAAGCGGGTGGTTTCTCCTCACAAGGTCGAAAGGACCTTGCAAGTGTCTTTTAACGAAGTTGCGCCCTTTCGGGTTTTCACAAACACTCGCCGGTAGCCCTGCTGTTTTTACTCACGGAGCCCTTTCGGGTTTTCATCCGTGCCCATTTTGCTTATGGACGTACCGTTTTCTTTTTTCTTCTTCTTTTGATTCTTTTTCTTTTTGTATCAGCTTTGGGATGCTGCGATCCACCGTAGTTTCTCGACATCTCGGTCAATAGCTAGTTTTAGGACATAGTGGTCCGTTGTTAGTTTTAAGGGCGTTTCGGTCCGCTGTTAGTTTAAGGACGTTTCGGTCCGCTGTTAGTTTAAGGACATTTCGGTCCGTTGTAAAGTAAGCCAGTTACTACTTATAGAGTTTGGTCTTAAGAAGATAGCGAGCAGACATAGTCGTCGTCATCTATCATTGACCTAGGCCGTGACTCGTCAAGTGTAGTACTTCTTCAGGAAGCGACCGTTTATTAGCCTGAAAGTTCTTTCACCATGCATGTCCATGAGTAGATAAACTCCACCCTGGTAGACCTTGTCTATGATGTACGGGCCTTCATAGTTCGGCTCGAATTTTCCCCGCTTGGCGCGATTGGGGATCATAGGTCTTTTGACCACTAGCACGAGTTCGCCTTGGCGGAATGTTCTCGGCCTAGTCAATCTTTCATATGAACGCGTCATCTTTACTTTATAAGCTTCCAGATTTTGCTGTGCCAGGAGTCGGGTTTCATCAAGGGAGTCGAGCTCCTCGAGGCGAAGGTGAGCATTCTCTTCGTCCATTAGCTCGTAATGAACCGCCACTCGTAGAGAAGGTAACTCTATCTCAAGGGGGAGTACCGCTTCTGTACCAAATACCAACGCGTACGGCGTTGTGTTCGTGGCCGTCTTGAACGTACTTCGATATGCCCAGAGAGCTTCTTGCAGTCTCTCGTGCCAGTCTTTTTATTTCGGGACACCGTCTTCTTCACGATCTTTGTCAGGGTCTTGTTAAAAGATTCAGCTAGACCGTTGGCTCGGGGATTATAAACTGAGGAGTATCTCCAGTCTATGTTGTGTTGTTGTGCGAAGTGGCTAATCTTGTGGCTTCTGTAGGCTGGCCCGTTATCGGAGATGATCCGCCGTGGAGTTCCAAACCGATAAATAACGTGCGTCTTAAAGAAGTGGAGGATATTCTCCTTCTTCACTTCCCTCAGCGGTACTGCTTCTGCCCATTTGGAGAAGTGGTCAGTTGTCGCCAAAATGAATCGATGTCCTCTGGACGATACCGGCTGGATGGGACCGATTATGTCAGTTCCCCACATTTCGAACGGCCAGCTAGCCACTGTCAAGTGTAGTGGATTTGGATGCTGGTGGATGAAGTCCTCATGGATCTGGCATGAGTGGCATTGCTTCGCATACTCTAGGCAGTCCTGGATCATCGTGGGCCAATAATAACCCATCTGTTTAATCTTCAACTTCATCTTCGGGCCTGCTTGGTGAGAACCAAAGAGTCCGTCGTGAACTTCTTGGATGACTCTTTTTACCACTTCAGGTCCCAGGCATCTTAACCACAAAGAATCAAATGACCTCTTGTATAGAGTATTATTGACGAAGGCGAAAGATAGGGCTCGCTTTATAAGCTGATGTCTTGAAGACGCATCTTCAGGCGTTCGACGGGATTTGAAGTAGTCTATAAAGACTTCTCTCCAATCCTCAACCGTTTCTTGGTCTTTTATTTGCATAACCATTTCCTCAGTCGCTCCCTCTGCTTCGGATGACTCCGGAGACATTTTCGCTGGCGCAAGAACCCGACGGCTTTGCACAACGATTCTCACGTCATCGAGGTTCTCGTCGGCCAGTTCTTTAGCGAGCTTAGCTAATGCATCCACTTTCTTATTTTCTGCACGCGGTATGCTTTCCAAGATGTAGGAAGGTATTTGGGTCAGCAGCTGCTGTACTTTCTCGCCGTACTTTACCAACTCTGGTTTGCACGTTTGGTAGTCGCCATTTACTTGACTGACGACCAGTTGGGAGTCTCCGTATATGAGGAGGTTTTCAATTCCCATGCCAATGGCGATCTTGAGGCCTGCTATCAAAGCTTCATACTCGGCTTCATTGTTTGTCCTCGGCTTTGTTAAGGAGAAAGCAAAGCGCATTATCCCTCCTTATGGGGTCACGAAGATAAGGCCTACCCCTAATTTGATTATAGGCGTGTTCTGTTTGCGCTTCTTCATCGAAGATGCTCCATCAAAGTAAAGTTCCCATCGGGTATCACTACCGTCGATTGCATCAAACGCATGTTCGTATGGCAGCTCGCAATTCAAAGAGGAATCGGCCGGAATCGGATGCTCAGCGAGAAAGTCGGCGATGGCCTGGCCTTTCACCGCCTTAAGCGGCTGGTAAGTTATTGAGAACTCCATCAGGAGAAAGGCCCATTTAGCGAGCCGACCTGTCAATATGGCTTTTGACATCAGATATTTGAGAGGATCCACCTTCGATATGAGACGGACTTCATACACCAATGTATAGTGCCTGAGCTTCGTTATCGCAAAGATCAATACCAGGCAATGTTTTTCGATGGGAGAATAATTGCTTTCTGCCCCCAGGAGAACTCGACTCAAATAGTAGAGGGCTCTCTCCTTCTCTTGGTCGTTCTCTTGTGCCCATAATGCGTCTAAGGAACCTTCGAGGGCTGTTGTATAAAAAATAAGGGGCTTTCCTTTGACCGGAGCAGCCAGCACTGGCGGGTTTTGCAGATACTGCTTGATTTCGTCCAGCGCGCCTTGGCATTTGTGATCCCAGACGAACGGGGTCCCCTTTTTCATCAGGTGACTGTAAGGACGGCACTTGCCTAAGAGATTGGCTATAAATCGCCGGATATATGCGAGCTTTCCTTGGAGAGACCGCAGCTGCTTGAAAGTCCTTGGCGGAGGCATTTCCATAACTGCCTTGATCTTTGATAGATCTATCTCGATACCTCGATGTCGGACGATGAATCCTAGGAAATTACCTGAGGACACCCCGAATGGGCATTTGAGAGGGTTCATCTTCAAGTTATATTGCCGAAGGCGTTGAAACACGATCTTCAGATGCTCGAGATGTTCCTCGTATGATTTTCTTTTCACCATGAGGTCGTCGATATAGCATTCGACGATTTCATGTATAAGGTCATCAAAGATCTTCGTCATGGCCCTCTGATAGGTGGCACCGGCGTTCTTTAGACCGAAAGGCATTACCTTATAGCAGAATATACCCGAAGGGGTCCGGAAAGCGGTATGTTTCTGGTCCTCGGGATGCATCTCTATCTGATTATATCCTGATGAGCCGTCCATGAAGGAGAAAACTTCGTGAGTGGATGTGTTATCTATCATCAACTCAGTGACCGGTACTGGGAAGTCGTCCTTCGGGCAAGCTTTCTTGAGATCCCGAAAGTCCATACATATATGCACTGTCCTATTTTTCTTCATTACTAGGACGATGTTGGCGATCCAATCAGGATACTGAACTTCTTGGATGAAACCGGAGTCGATTAGCTTCTTGACCTCGGCATTGATGCTCATCTCAAGCTCGAGCCGTATTCTTCTCGGTGCTTGTTTGATTAGCTTGACGTCCGGGGATATGGCCAGTTTGTGCACAACAATCTCTGGATCTAATCCTGGCATTTCGGAATAGTTCCACGCGAAGCAATCCTTATGCTGCATAAGCACGTCTTTTAGAGTAGCTACCCTTTCCTTAGATAGCAATTCACTGACGAATGTCGGTCGCGGGTCACTTGTCATCCCCAAATTAATTTTCTTGAGGTTATCCGCAGTGGTATATATTCCATCTTCCAGCTCTTTCGGTGCCGGTGGAAACTCTGAGATCACCTCATCCTCATTGTTTTCAAAGCACCAGGGGAGGTCGTCCATATTCTCAGGCTCTTCTTTTGATAGTGTTATCATATGAAAAGTACGAGCTCGGTTCCACGACCGATGTTGATCTGGTTCTACTCTCACAGATTTGGGTTCATGCTTCTGCGGTGGTGTTATCCTCCAACTGTTGGATAGAGCGAACTTGCCGAGCTGATATTGGTCTTCGACCCAGTTCTTGAAGGTGAAGTAGTCTTCGAGAGGGTGTCCTATTGCTCGGTGATAAGAGCAATAGTCTGGATGAGAGACCCCGTTAGCTTGCTGGGGGTGCTTGGACTCCGAGAGCATAAGCATTTGATGTCTTACGGCAAGGTCAAGTATCTTCTTTGTCTTGTCTTGAGGAAAAGAGTATGCCCGACACATCTTCTTCACAAGGGACAAATCCGGAACGCTCGATTCCCGATCGCGTGACTTCTTGGTCCCGCTTTGTTACTGTCGAACGCATTTTCCGCTCTTTGACTTTTTTCTGCCTCTGCGTCGGGCCTTTCGTACAACAGGTTGACAGGGAGGGGCATCTTCATCTTTCGCAGCCTATTGAAGAAGGCGTTGCGTCCTGGCTTTCTCATGGATGGCCATTTCGCGATTATGGTCGTCTCGAACTTTTTGACTAGCTTCCCTTATAAGCTTGTCCGTTTGTTCTTCGAACGAAGGACTGGGTATTTTCACGTCGGGGGCTCTTTCTGGTTCAAGGTTAGCATTCTCCCATTGAGCATCCCCTTCTTCATCAAAGTCATGTACGACATAGCAGTCACGGAGTAGCTCCCGTTTCTTGGACCGAACATATCCAAGCCCAATCGCTTCCATTCTCCCGTTGGGCAACTTGCGCTGAGTTCCGGGAACGTTCCAGATCCTGTCATAGAACTTAGCTTTTCGAGCGGTCTGTTTGAAGGGTATCCCTTGGCGCTTCAATAGCCTTTTCAAGCCTAGGCAGACGGATGGGCTGGAGCCTGTCAAGTGTAGAATCCACGCCATGCCAAACTTCTTTCTCCACTCTTGTTTCCGTGGATCGGTAGAATAGGATTGCCTGTTCACCTTTTCACCTGGGAGGGACGTAAAATGTTTGTAGCTCTTGCACGCTATAAGCTTCAAGTGAGTCGAGATCTTTGTAGTGCTCCCGCGGAATCATGGTAATTTGCAAACTCTGATTATCACCAGCGAATTCTTGTATTGGTGGCCGAGCGGAGAATATAGCATGGACCTCATCTTCCGAGTCGCTGCCAAAGATCAACATAGGAGCGGACGGTCCCGACTTGTTGTACTAGGGTGGAGCTGAATAAACTATCTCTTCCTCTTCCTCAGTATCACTCCCGAAGACTGGAATGGTGGTGATAGTTTTATTCTCCGGTTTGTGACATCTCTCCGTGTCCTCGAAATCTGGCAAAAAGTATTTTGCATCTTCGTACTTGCGGACTTCATTCACGGAGAATGGATTCAGCTCTCCTGTTACGGTATACTCGAAACCATCCTTAAAGTATTTCATACACTGATGTTGTGTAGACGGGATGATGTTGTACTCGTGTAACCAAGGCCGGCCGAGTAAAGCGTTATAGCATGTCTTGGCGTCAATGACATGGAATTTAATATCCGTGACAAGTAGCCCGAATCGTAATGTCAATATCACAGACCCGAGAGTCCGTGATGACTGGGAGTCAAAACCAGAGATGGTGATTTTATCACGAGCGAGATGCTGGACGCTCATGCAGATTTCTTTCAACACACGCACGTTGAGAAGATTGACGGAAGACCCATTGTCGACCAGGATTTTGCCTGTCTTTATATCGTGGCAGTATCCTGAGATATAGAGGGGACGGTTGTGCTCGCACGTCCTAAGGAGGAGGTCTTCATCGCCGAAGATGATATCGGCTGTGTGTACTTCCTCCAGCTCGTCCTTCATCTTTTCTTCGGCGAGAAAAACATGGAATTGCTCTGATTCTTGTAGCGTCTTGATCAATGAATCTCTTGCTTCTTTGGATAGTAAAAGGGCGTCGAGAACGCTGAACTGCAAAGGTAACTTCCTCAAGTGTGCCAGAACGTTGTAGTCCACCTTGTTCTTCTTTGGCGGGTCCTTCGCAGTCAGCTCTTTCATGACTTGATCATCCAGGGTGATATCCTCAGAGACCTTTTCTTTTCCCTTATCTTTTCTATTCGTGGGTCCGAAATTCTTTTCTGGAAGCGTGCGATTGCGCAGCTGAATGTTTTCACAGGCCTTCGGTCCTTCCTCCTTCCCCAAGGTGGATTCTTTAAAGAGAGGGCCAAGAGCCATCTCTTCGTCAGAGTCGCTTCCGAAAGTGAGAATCTGTAATCCCCGGTGTTGACCATGCGACAGTTACCGGTAGTTCTTTTATGCTCCTCGGTCACACTTCTTTGCTCCCGACGAGTTTTGCGTTTCATCCGCTTGAAATGTTGCCGGTGAGCAACATATCCCTGCCACCATCTTTTAAAAGCGTCGCACTTTTCAGTAGGGTGCGAAACATTTTGATGATATAAGCAGTAGCTAGGATGTGTTTCTGCTTCACCGGGAGTGTTTCCTTCAGAGGGTGGTAGCTTCATTCCCATTGATATGGCTTTAGCAAACCTTTTCCTCGTCTTGAACTTGTTTTTATCCGCGACGGATGTTCCTTGATTCGGCGGGAGTGTCTCGACTCTTTCGTCTAGTTGCCGGCGTTTGGCTCTTTCAAATATGGCCATCTCACGCTCCCGATTGGCTTTACTTTTCAGATGAATCTCATTCAGGAAGGCGTCGATCATTTCGTCTGACGGCCATAGAAGTTTTGGCTCGGGATCTTCCCCCAGTCTCTCTGTGCAGGGAGCTTCTTCATTTTCTAGCGATGAATGAGAGATCACATGGCAACTTGCTACGTAATCCTCAGATTCGTCTGACGAGTCTTCTCCATTATCTTCGTCCTCAAAGACGTGGCTGAGGAACTCTTGGAGCGTGATTGGAGTCCGCGCCTTCTGGTTATACTCTTCCAGCGCGTCAATCTGTTTTCGTAGGTCCGTGCGCTTGTCGCCAGGCTTCACGGGCTTTTTGGATCTCTTCTTCTTCTTCTTTGAAGATTTTGACGGTTGGGTGTGAGTGTTTTGGCTATCACCACCAATCTTTGGAGTTGGGCGCGGCTTCAGCATCCCCTTGATAATCTCAGGTTCCAACGGATTCTTCCATTTGATCGCCGGGCATGTCTGGAGATTATTCAGCATCCTTTTGGTTTTGGCTGAAAGCACGACCTCCCATGGAGCTTCTTCAACAAAAAAGCATGTTGCCCCTGCTGTGTTCGTCTTCTTAGGAGTGTGCGGTTGTGGTGGGTTTACTTTCCACTTCTCAGACAGCGCGAACTTGCCTTGTAAGTACTGATCCTCGATCCATCCCTTAAAGACGAAGCAATTCTCGATCGGGTGACTTACCATTTGGTGGTAAGGGCAATAATTGGGATTTTTCACTTCGCTGGGTTGTGGTGGTCGTCTTGGATTCTGCAAATTGATGAGCCTGTTACGCACCGCCAGCTCGAACAGCCTCTTTATTTTATCCTGCGGGAATGAGTAAGGGCGCTTCATTTTCTCATTGTAATAGCTCCGTCTCTCTTCCAACTGATCCGTTAGTCTTGGAGCACTGGGCTGTTGTTGGGTGTTCACAACGAAGGTCGCATTCCCTTTACTCTTTTCGTTCCGCGGTTCCGGTTTCGGAGGAGATGGTCTGTGACCCATCTGATCCATCTGGGCCAACTTGTCGATTAAAGCCTAGAACGTGGTCGGTTTGAAGAACATCATGAACTGTGAAATAGTTGCATGAGGGTCTAGGGTGCCCACGAACATGCCCACCGCTGGTGCTTCTTTGATACGCTGCTCACACTTCGACCACAGATTCCGCCATCGGATTGCGTATTGAACCCAAGTTTCGCCCGGCTTCACCCTTGCATTGATCAATGCCGTTATTAGAGTGCGTTCACTAGCGCTCGCGAATCGCTGGGTGAACAATAACTCCATTTCTGCGAAAGTTTTGACGGAGTCGTTTGGAAGTTCGAAGTACCATTCAAATGCCGTCTCTGATAAGCTGCCGAAAAATTGACGGAGCAAAAGCTTATCATCGCCCCCGGTGTTGCCGCACAGAGCTCCGAACTGGGCGACGTGCTGGTGGGGATTGCCCGTCCCCTTGTACACATGGAATTTGGGGATTGTGTATCCCGGCGGGTATTTTATCTTGTCATACCAGCCCGGATATGGTCGCCCTGTTTTGACAACTTGTCCGGCTGCCTCATTTGCCTGGTGAACTCTTATTTGCTAAGTAATATAGTCATCCAGGGCAGCTTTAGAGATTGTTTCCTCTTTGGCTGTTAAGAGAGCTGGAGGTGGATTTGATGTTTCACCTCTGTCGTCTTCGAGGATAATCAGAGGATCTTCAGTTGGAGGGTCCTGCTGGATCATCATGCCTACCATGTCTTGGAACAGAAGAGCCATTTGCTTTATATTGGCCGCTTGTTCCGCAGCCTCTTTGTCCTTCTTTTCGAGCATTCTCCGAAAGAATTCAGCATCAGTCTCGTGTTCGCGACATTGTTCTGATGATGCTTCCGGGCTTTCTTTTGGCCCGGTGAGTGCGGCCATGGCAGTCAGCATCTCCTAAAGCTTCTACTGTTGCTGTTCCTGAGCTCTTGTGATGGATCGGGTGAGTGGTCAGTGGCCCGTAGAAGCGCGGCTATCCTCCTTCTCGGATGCCATGTAAATAGTATGCACCACCATGCCCCCAGACTTAGGGCGTTTGGGCTCGGTGCCTTTGACATTTGTCGCAAGCAAGGGGATCTTCTCCGGCCTTCTCTTCTTATAAGTGGTCGAAGTTGAGGGGGCCGTTGCGGTGGGCACCCAGATAGCTTTTCGTGGCTTGACAGGATGGCTTTCTTCTTCTTGAACCTTCGCCCTTTTTTTGTCGGCGGGGGTAATCTTGATCAACCCCTGAGTTCCGGACCTGCCGCCAGACTTTGTAGATCTTGGAGGACAGCCGCTGAGGGGACAGTTCTGGCTTTGCTTCCACAACATTCTCTACCGGAGGAGGAGATCTCCTCAGTACGGCGGTAGGAGAATTCCTGCGCACCTTATTCAGCAGCTCGAAGCTGTTCCCGGTTGGAACAGCAGCATTAATTTCCACCGTTGGAGCTGGTGGAGTTAGCCCAGAGGGGGAGTTGCCCCCGGCCTTCCTTACTCGGCGCCAGTAGCGACGTCGAGCGTGTCGAGCTGATGGAGTTGGCTCGGTGATGGGGATGGCTTTGTCTTGCCTCCTGTTCAGGTGAGGGGCTGTTGATAGTGTCAGCCTGTTAAAAACTGATATCCTTTGAGTAGCAGGAGCGGGAGTGGGAGTTGGGAAATTCAGTCTTGTAAAGACCGACCCCTTGGCAGGAGAAGTCGCCTTGACGACTTCGGGTGCAGGGTCGGTTACTCTCTTCGGAATAACCTTCTCTGGGATTGCAAACTTCATTGTGGGCCCATAGGAATTCTGGCCCAATCTGGAGAAGACTGAGGAGCTAGAGCTGGACGACCCGTTGAGAGGGGCCGCAGTAGGTGTAAGCCGATCAAAGACCGACTTCTTGGGAGTTTTTGGTGTTGGTACAGGAGCGATGAAGCTCGTTGGCGGGAGCATGATCCTGAAAAACAACCCTGTGGTGGCTTGAGTGACCTGTTCCACGGGCATCATGAACAGGGAAGCCGCTTGGGGCCCGTAGGCTATGCCCCCAGTTGAGGCAGGACGTGGGTTGCAGTTGCATGTGGAACACTTCGAGCAGGTGGACGCCATTGATCCTTTGCTTTCTGCACCAAGCAAAACGCCAAATCTTAGTACCTCGAAACCCAAGGGCAACCATTAGCAAACCGCAATTGGTTCGGGAACACGACACACGAAGTGTGGAGTGGAAAGAGGAAAAGGTCCTACCGGGCATGCCAGAATCTGTTCCCCTCCGAAAGACGCGATGTACGTCTCGCCCGAAATTCGGGGCAGATGCTAATTGGTGCTATCCGTCCACCTCTCCAAAAATGCCAAGTTGATTTATGGCACCATGTATCGAAGGTTTAAACGGATGCGGCCGATGTAGCAGACATCGTCAGATTCCCCCTCGTTTGAGCGGTTTTTGATTGTGAGGACGCTCTTCCCTGCAGGCGCAAGCCCCTGCAGTTAATTACGCTACCGCATCACGGTAACAACTTTCTCCTTCTCCAGATGGCCACTTCGTGTCGTGAGTGTTTGCATTGTGTTTGGTTGCCCGTGGATTGTATACGGAGACTAAGTTATGTTGTCGCCCGTAGGGCGTGGACTAGCCCAAATCCGTATTTTTCTTAGATTTGGGTTTGGGAGGGTTGTGTTTAAGAATACGTTAGCCTTATTTGAGGCTAAGATCAACTTAAACGTTTGTTAAGGACACGTTAGTCTAATTCTAGACTAAGATCAACTTAACGGGATCGTTTAGATCCGACAAGAGAGCAATTGTGCTCTATTGTTTAGTTTAATGACATTGCGGTCGATAATTAGTTTAAGAACATTACGGTCCATTGTTAGTTTTAAGACATCGCGGTTGATGTTAAGGACATCATAGTCCGTGGATTTAAGGACTACACAGTCCGATGTTAGTTTTAAGACATCACGGTCAAGGTTAAGGACATCATAGTCCGTGGATTTAAGGACTCCACAGTCCGATGATAGTTTCAAGACATCACGGTCGAGATTAAGGACATCATAGTCCATGAGTTTAAGGATCCCACAGTCCGTCGTTAGTTTTAAGACATCACAGTCGAGGTTAAGGACATCATAGTCCATGAGTTTAAAGACCTCACAGTCCGTAAAATGTGTGGTCGTCGGGACCCGTCACCTCTTTGAAGACGTTGAAGAATTACCACGACAAATATCAAAGGAGTGAAGAGATGTACCCTTAAACCAGGGTGATTTGGTTGAAAGAGCAGATATGCTCATTTCAAAATAAATTGAGAACTTATGGCCAGAATAGGGCTAAGTCCAATTAAAATGTTTTAACATTTTAGTTTTGTTCTGCCTATTAAGCTTTTACTTGGGCTCGGCCCTTTTTAATAATGCTGAGCATTGGGCTCTGTCATTTTGTCTTAGTATTAAATGCATAGCATTTATCAGGAACAAAGTGGTGTTTTGACAGTGCGCCACGTGGCGCGTCAGGCGCTTTGCGCCAATTAAAGAGCGCATTGCGCTAGCACACATGAGGGTGACACGTGTCGCGCTAAGCGCGAGTTTGTTAGCGCACTGCGCTTTTAATTCATGAGCGCGCTGCGCTGGTTCGTGGGTGCGCCAGTGAATGACATGTGGCGCGCTTGGTGCTGAGTGCCAACCCAAGAGCGCAGTGCTCAGTTTTCATGAGCGCAAAGTGCAGATCGTGTCTGTGGTTGACACGTGGCAGGTTTTGGCGCTGTACGCCGGTCCAATAAGCGTAAGGGCGCAGTTCAAGAGTGCAAAGCACTTTCCAATAGCGCAAAGCGCATCAGATCAAATTTAAGATCAAAGAACAAGTTTTTTGTTCTTCAAAGGAGGCCTTGCCTCAAGATCCAAGAACCAAAGTTCTTGTTCTTATCAAAACGCTCTGTCTTTATAGATCAAGAGATCTGTGAATGAAGTAAAGTACTTCTTTATTTTAAGAATTGGATCTTTTAATCCTTTATATTTAATCAAAGATCTTGGTCTTTTTTATAGATCTAAGATCTTTTTTAGAAGAGGATTCTTCTTTTTATGAGATGTTTTCATCTCTATTGTTCGAGAGTTAATCGTTTTTACCTTTAAAGATGAAGAAAATGATTTTCTTTCTTCAAAGGCTTGCCTTTCTTTCTTTTTCAGTTCTTCTCAAAGTTTACAGAGGGTTTTTTCTATATGAGACTTGAAGTCTTGGGGCCTTTATATAGGGCCAATTGATTTGTTAAATTAGTTGAAGGGATCTTTCTCTGATTGATTTGGGGATGTTTCCCCACCTTTGGATCTTTAATCCTAGGGTTTCTGTTTTATAGAAGGCAATCTTCTTGTTTTCAACAAAATTGGAAAGATCTTTCTTGAACAGAATTTTAATTCTGATCAATTAATAATTTACTATTATTAGAGCTTTTGATATAATGGTGGGAAATTCTTTTAATTCAAGCGCTGACGCACTTGGCGCTAGCGCACCTGCGTTTGACACGTGGCGCGCAGCGCAACTGTGCTAGCGCACCCGTGCTTGACACGTGGCGCGCAGCGCAACTGCGCTAGCGCACCCGTGCTTGACACGTGGCGCGCAGCGCAGAGCGCAACGCAACTGCGCTAGCGCACCCGTGCTTGACACGTGGCGCGCAGCGCAGAGTGCTGGATCTGAAGCGTTGCTTCAACTTTTAAAATTTGAAATTTGGAGCAGAGCCTTGCTCTGATTGGGGTGCGCTGCCTAGGGCGCAGCACTCCTGGCGCTGGCGTGTCTGCTTTTGACACGTGGCGCACAGCGTGCAGAATCTGAAGCGTTGCTTCAATTTTTTACTTTAGATTTTTAATATAGAGCTTTGCTCTTATTGGGAAAAGGAAGCGCCGCTTCATTTCAAATCTTGGAATTTGAACAGATCTTTATTCTGATTGGGGAAACATACCACGCTTAGAATCTTCCATACTAAAGCTCTTTAGTATGGTGTCAATGTACCTGAATTGGGACAATTCCAACATTTTTTTAGATCTATCTCTATAGATCTTAATCCCCAGGATGCAGCAGGCATCACCTAGATCTTTCATGGAGAACTTATGTGATAAGAATAACTTGACCAAGTGTAGCATAGGAATATCGTTTCCTATCAAGAGTATGCCATCCACGTACAATACGAGAAAGACAACCTTACTCTCTACAACTTTCTTGTATATATAAGGTTCATTTACATTTTTGATGAAGTCAAACTCTTTGATAGCTTCATCAAAACAGATGTTCCAGCTCCGCGATACCTGCTTTAATCCGTAAATTGATTTAAGCAGCTTGCACACGCTTTCGCTACTCCCACTGTCTACGAAGCCCTCTGGCTGTGTCATGTACACGCTCTCTTCTAAATCACCATTGAGAAAAGCGGTCTTGACGTCCATCTGCCAGATTTCGTAGTCATGGTATGCAGTAATGGCAAGTAGGATCCTGATGGACTTAAGTATAGCGACAGGAGAAAAGGTTTCATCATAGTCGACACCTGATCATTGACGAAAATCTTTTACTACAAGTCTAGCTTTGAAGGTCTCAACCTTTCCATCTACACCAATTTTCTTCTTAAAGATCCACTTGCTCCCGATGGGTTTTACCCCTTCAGGAGCAACTTCCAAAGTCCACACTTTGTTGGTGTACATGGATTCCATCTCAGATCGCATAGCATCCATCCATTTCATAGAGTTCCCACTTGTGATGGCCTGCTCAAAACTAGTTGGGTTATCATCTTCCATGATGCAATCCTCACTCCCACCGTCTATGAGAAAACCATAGTATCTCTCAGGTTTATGAGGAACCCTACTAGATATGCGGAGTGGCTGAGGTTCGTTGGGGACTATTGAATTCTCCGGTTCTACCAAATCGTCAATTATAGTTTGTATAGCTGGAACTTCTTCCAGTTCTACCTCATTACCACTAATTTTTTTAACAAGAAATTCCTTTCCTAAAAAGGTGGTATGTTGACCAACAAACACTTTTTGTTCCTCAGTGTGGTAGAAGATATGCCCTCACGAATGTTTAGCATATCCTACAAACTTGCACAGAACTGACCTTGTCTCGAGCTTTTCCGGATTTGCTTTTTGACATAAGCCGGACAACCCCATATCTTAATGTAATTAAGACATGGTCTCTTCCCCCCCATATCTCATATGGAGTGGTAGGTACTGATTTAGTTGGAACCCTATTCAATAGGTATGTGGCTATCTTAAGTGCATAGCCCTAAAAGGAAATCGGTAACTCAGCATTACTCATCATATAGCGCACCATATTTAATAGGGTGCGATTCCTCCGCTCCGACACTCCATTGTGTTGTGGTGTATACGGTGGAGTAAGCTGAGAGAGAATCCCATTCTCTTTTAAATAGTCTCGGAACTCCGTACCCAAGTATTCTCCTCTCCGATCAGATCAAAGGATTTTAATACTTTTACTCGTCTGGTTCTCTACTTCGCTCTTATAATCCTTGAATTTCTCAAAAGTTTTAGATTTATGTTACAGCAAAAACACATGTCCGAATCTTGAGAGATCATCGGTGAATGTAATAAAATACGAGAAACCATTCCTAGTATGTGTAGACATAGGACCGCATATATCACTATGTATCAGTCTCAAGAGTTCAGTAGCTCTTTCTCTGTGTCTAGTAAATGGAGTTTTGGTCATCTTGCCTTTGAGACATGACTCGCAAGTTTCATAAGATGTAAATTAAAACTGATTCAAATATCCATCTTTATCTAACTTAGCTAGTCTTATCGCATTAATATGACCTAGTCTGTAATGCTACAAGAAAACTTCGTTCATTTCTGAACTTTTCCTCTTGTGTGTGTTCTGTACATTTAGAACTGTAGTTTGATTTAGAACGTATATACCATTACATAATGTACCAAACCCAATCAATACTTGATTTAGGAAAATGTTCATAACATTATCCTCCAATACAAAGTTGTATCCTTCTTTATGTAACAAAGAAACTGATATAATATTGCACATCATATTTGGTACATAATAACAGTCGTTCATAATCATTGCATTACCATTTGGTATTATTAGGTGATATTCGCTAACTACTTTGGCTACAATAATTGCTCCATTCCCTACTTTTAGAGACATATCACCCTTTTCCAGTTCTCTTCCTCTTCTTAGCCCATATGACAATTTACAAACGTGGGATCCTGATCCGGTATCCAATACTCAGGATATAGAGCAAACTGAGAAACCGTTCTCGGTAACAAACACACCCGAAGAAGATGCAGGTAACAAACACACCCGAAGAAGATGCATCAGCATGCTCCTTCTTCATTCGGGTGGCATAGGAATCTGGGTATTTCCCTATTCTTTGCTCAGACTTATGACAGTCATAAGATAGAGCGGAACCAACGTTCCCTAGCCCAATATAATAAGTGAGTTCGGTCAATACATCCATATTATTATCTTGATTAAGGTGTATCATGGTCGCTACCTAGAGAGAGAAAAAGAAACGCTTTAGCGTGCGCTCTTCGCAAGATTAGATTGGTTATTATCTTATCTAATCAGGATGGCTCCCACTGTTTTTATCAAATTTTCCTTCAAACCATAAAAAGTAAGATTAGCTGGGTCTAATTACACCCTACAAGTTCGCCAAATGGTCAGCCGGGCAGGCATTGGTACTCCGAGAGAGTCTCCCCATTCTTTCACATGGAACTAATTAAATAACCTCGTTTTTGCAGGGGCATAGCCCCGTTAACACCTTTCTTAGACACCTACTGGATCAGCTAATTGTAAAGTGGAAAACTCTCTCAGAAGTAACTCTTACTCGCAGTGGGTATCGGGATCCAACTATCTTATAAAAGGTATGCAATCTCATGGCAAATTTCAACACTTGAAATTCCCAATATCTGTTTTTACCCCTAACGACCTATGACTTTGACGGAGGTCAACAAACCATAGGCCGCTAGTCAAGTTCAACCCATTCATTTCATGATTGAATTAAACCCATCCGCATGACCCTCGACGGAGGTCAACAAGGCCGTACGACTACCATAATCCAATCGCATCATATACAGCAGATAAGCACTAATCAGCTACCGCACACTATGCCTTGACGGGAGTCAACAAACGCAGCACGAATACTAAATATAACTTATCTGAAATGACGGAGGGCTACGACTAGTTTTGATGAAAACCTTTAACGTAATGAACTTGATATCATTGTGGAATCAAGTGTTTTGAAAAGGAGTGGTTTTGTAGAATTTTCTAGTTTTGCTAAAGAGGTCACTACCGGTGAAGGGATCTCGGCTCTTTTCTCATCGAATGAGGTGCTAGATATTCATCAAGGAATACCACTATGCAAAGAAAGAACTAGAGAAGCTATCAAAACAAAACCGAGTGAGTTATAGCATTTGCTAGTTTTTCTAAAGAGGTCACTCTCGGTGAAGGGATCTCAGCTCTTTTCTTATCAAATGAGGTGATGGATATTCATCAAGAAATACCACTATGCAAAGCAAGAACTAAAGCTACCTTTTTAAAAATATTGATTCTACAATATCTTTAGGTTTCTTTTCTTTCCATTAATCTCATTAATGAATTCCTATCATTTATATTTCCCTAAAACATCACAGAAAAAACGAAAATAGAACGTACGTTTATACCATCCGCATTTGCTACGGGGCCCCGTCATTCACCGTTATGTTACTTAACTAACGGAAGAGCGGGGGCTGGACTAGCGCAGGAGCAAAACATAAGCAATGTTTATTATATATATCATATATATAGCATTCATCTCACGCAGTTATATGATCACATTACAGAACACAAGCAGCAGAAGTCAACATATAAAATATTGGATATACTAGGGGGTCCGTGTTTTAAATACAACCAGTAATGAAAACACAGATTCCATGGTTGTGATGAATAGCCAAACCCACATTCCTAGACCCCTACGAGAGCGGCAAGCTACCCTGCCAATTCTAGAGTTAGGAAACCCGGTCTCGACTCTTCGAGATGGTCTCCCACTGGACTCCAGAACCCGGTTACTTGTGCTTCCCGCCTTGGGTCAATCCTAATGCAGAAAAGTAAATAATATATATCAATGGTAACATTATTCTCAACCCGGAAGGGTCCCAATAAAACAATATTACATACAATTTTTACATGAATGAAAATCGAAAAACTCCCCGGCTATTCAATTACGACGATCCAATATAATATATCACGGCAACACATAACATCACATGTCATCAACGTAAATAAATATACGTATCCCGAATTCTGTTGACATATAGTAACGAGATCGGGAATATACCACATATTACACTTATGGTCGCAGAAAAGAAATGAAAAACTACAATAATTAGAATCCGAATTTTCCTTAGACATCATAAACGCGGAATATCTCATATTCCGAATTTCATGCCTAACATTATAAACCTTGTATTTTAGTCTCAAATCGAAAACACTTTTCAATAACTTAGTCGGGTAATTCAACAAGATTCCGAACTACCTTATCGAATTCCCGATTACCCTTGATGCCGTCGACGAAGTGCACTTAGGCAGAACACCAGGGCCGCGAGCGCCTAAGTGAATACTTTTGGCAAAGGGGTTCTCCTAAAGTCACTTGGTCGGGGCTATGGGGCATGGCTATCTAGTAATATTATCCGGCGAGCATCTAAATCAAAACTCCATGGCAATCGATCAATAGGGACTAAAACTCTAGATTTACAATTAGCAAACCGGTTTTCACAAAACTAATTAAAGTAGATTCCAAATATTGTATCACATATCAAACTTAAACCCGAAAAGATGTTAAAAAAAGGCTACGAAACACTCCGAATAGCCCTAACATAACGATAACATCACATGTAATCTTGACTAAATCAATCATAACCTGAAACCCTAAAACCAAGAGATCAGAACATCACAAAAATTCCAGGACTTATTGCTACAATAAAACGGGTGACATCGGGAAAAAATCAAACGTGGCCGGCCATTTTTTTCTGTTTTGCCTTGAATTTCTCTGGTGTTCTAGATACATCATAAATAGCTTTCTGCACTTGTTTAAAATATTTTTAGAGGACTTTAAAAAATCGACAGAAACCAGGGTTTCATTGCAACTGTTTCGGAGTTGTTTCGTTTTCGTAATTCTACAAATATCGCATAACCCTCTAGCTTGGCTCTGATACCATGAAAGTGTGTCCTAGCACTTCTACTGGGTTTTAACCGGCATCAAGTATGCAATTTTCAAAAAAATCTTGATGCTAAGCTACACTAATCTAGAATCTAGCTAGATGATTAGGGTTTTAGCATGATATATAATAACTTTACCCTAAGTGAAGAATGCTACAACCATTGTAGACCAAGTCCTTCTCTTCTCAAGCTCCGGGTAGTAGTCCCTACAACTCCACTAGGCTCCACTTGAAGAAAGATCGAGCTTCCTACGTGACCTTCGTATCGAAGATGATCCACCCGAAACTCCACTAATCCAAGCTACCTCTTCACTAATCTTCTATTGATGAAGGAAACAACCTACACTCAAGTGCTAAACAAGTGTAGGATGATGAAGTAGGTATGTTTAGCTCACTTAGTATCTTCTAAAGCCCTAGCGATCACAACACATGTAAGGGATAGGGCTAGAAGCAAGAGCAAGAAGAAGAAGAAGAGGGAAAATGGGAGGGAGCTCAAAAATGAACTAAAGGAAAAATGAACAAGTTTGTAATGGCTCTTCACATTTCTCACTTATTGAAGCACCCATTATTTATCAAATAAATAATTAGAACCGTGCTTTAATAGTGAGTCAAGACCAATAAACTAATGAAAATGCCATGCCTCACCCATTCCACAAATATCTCCCAATTTTCCACTTCCTTTTCTATTTTCTAAAAATAGA
Source organism: Agapanthus africanus (assembly GCA_030015575.1). Lineage (NCBI taxonomy): Eukaryota > Viridiplantae > Streptophyta > Magnoliopsida > Asparagales > Amaryllidaceae > Agapanthus > Agapanthus africanus. The sequence continues at coordinate 12,646,931 of JASDDO010000019.1, forward strand.
AAATCCAACCATGCTTCATAATATATATATATATTAATATTAAGAGAAAAAAATAATTAGTGAGCAATAATATTATTTAATATATAATTATATCAAATATAAATATATATAATATTATTAAATGAACACTTGATTCAATAATCCGGTTATATCACACATAATCGACTAATATCATTTATCTGTATATCACATTATCAAATCAATACTTAATTCAATAATCCAGTTATATCACTTATAACCTGACCGATAACATTTATAGACAAATTAGAATACAGTATCACATACTCGTATTTAATCAGACCCCCGCACATATCAGCATATGTGCCTTACTTCGTTTTGTTTGAACTATGAAATCTCTGTGTGGGACTCTAAAAACTCATCAATAAGCCAACAGTAGGTGATGATCACACCATTCACCCACAAGTCGTCAGTGGTACTAGCTGGACGTAACGGCTACCCAGGTATTGAGCAAATAGAAGATCAACAAGCAAGCTTGTCCAAACTCCCATGAAGCATATAAGTAATACTTACCGTACAGTCCGGTCTCTTCATCTGATATGTCGCATATCGACTCTAGGGGTGGAATCGTTAAACCCCAGTAATTTGATAAATCATGCCGATGTGTGGCTCATAACGGTTCGAGAAACTACTGATAATACTTACCAGTAAATCTCATCAGCCCTGACCAGGGATTTACTATTATAGCCAATCGAGCATAGCGCAACATCAACTCCCTATATCAGGAGAGACGAAACCCCTCCTATCGCTCACTGCCTCCATGTGACTCGAGACTGTACCCAAAATCCACCTGTTTGCACGGCTCTTTTGAACCGTGGTAGGGAGGAAATCAAAGCACAGTGGGAACCACACAAGACAGTATGACGATCTCGGGTTTACAGATTAACTTGTACCAGTATCACCAGAGAACTGCTATCTGACGATAGGTATGGTACCATCTAGGAGTTCTCGGTGAATCCTGTTCGGTGTTCCTATTCTCTAATGAGCACCTGTGTACAATATTTGATGTCAAACGCTAATGGTCATGGGATCAACCATCGCCCCGTAGAGGGTCAAGAAACGTACACACTATTCTACTCTGGAATATCGATACCCTGTCTCAATATCCCCTCGACTAGGAACAATTAAAGGATGTGCTTATGGACTACACAAGTCTCGGTAATATGATCCGCATCATAGTCCTGGTAGTCAAGAAAATATCCTAAGGACTTTATCAACATGTATCAGAGAGACAGTATAATAATACAAGTGTACATGTTCAGATAAAGAGCAACCAGATAGCATACTATCATGTCAAGCAAGAAAGTCCTCTATATATATATATCGAAACATCCATTGTATCATACAATAATGGCCTCTAGGGCATACACATTCCTAACAACTTATACCCATAAAATAGTCATCGTTAGTGAACACTCAACCTTCTAATTGGAAATACCATGACAGAAGTTTATATTGGTAAAAACGAACTAACAGAGTGACTGCTGAGATTACAAATATGGAGCAATTCTCCAAACTATTCCCTAATTAATTTTGTACTCAACTGCAATGGAATATGAGGCTAATTTTATTTTAATGAGTTCAAAGGCAATATTTTTTGCGAAGTAATAAATTGCAGTATACTTTTTAAAAACTCACCTATATTAGTATGCAGTAAAGGCCATGCTATAGGAAAGCAGTTTGGGAAAATCCTTAAAATACACATGAAAACGAGATACTGGCGCATGGCCTTTAAACGCGCTACCCATGAGATGAATCACGGTCAGTTTCTATATCATGAGTGTTACTATTTGAAATTTGAAATAAAAGGAAAATGGTTCAAGACATATTTCACCATATTTTCTATCAAATAGAAATTAGTTTACACTAAGTATTGATTCAAACCCGAAAGATACCAATACCCATTACATGATAAATGTCGCCTAATAGTCTTATTATATTTATTTTATTATTATTCAAAAATTGGAAGGGAATGTTTGGAATTTTTAAATAATATATAGTTTTATTTTTATCTTATATATATATATATATATATATATATATATATATATATAGAGAGAGAGAGAGAGAGAGAGAGAGAGAGGTTAATGGAGGAAAGGTGCCATAGGAGGGAATTTCCTCCTATGGCGTCGGAAAAATGCATCTTCCATATTTTTTTTCGACGATTAGCATATATCATCTCCATCTTTATCATCTAAGATGTGGATACACCAAATTTCATGTGATTATACCATTTTTTTACCGTTGATTTAGTTGGTGCAAAATTAATGGTTTACCGACAATAGAACTTTTTACATTGCTAATTCAACGGTGAAAAGGTGGTGGAATCATATGAAATTTGATGTATGCACATCTTAGATGATAACGATGATGATAGATGCCGATCGTCGGAAAAAATGGTGGATATTGTATTTTTTCGACGCCGTAGGAGGAAATCCCCTCCTATGGCCTCTTTTCTCCATTATTCTCATATCTTTATATATATATATATATATATATATATATATATATATATATATATTCTATTAATTCATAAAACAAATTATTGTTCTGTTGGCAGTTGCCAACAATTTTGAGAAGTCGTGTATTTTTGTTTCGGTGTTTGAACAGTCTTTTTATTTTTGAAACTCAAATTTATACAGTTATTTTTAACGTTAGTACTGTATCCTTATACATAAGGGATTTGGGAAAAGAGAACATATCTAATCTTTTAAGTTTGTTTAAGAGTTTTCTCTTTCTCTTTATAAAACTCTTATACAGAGACTTTATTCTCTCATATTATTTTCTATCTTCCTTAAAATATAATAAGATATTAGCGGTTAAAAAGCTACACAGATTCGAATGTTCCATCTTGGCTCGTACAACGAGATCGAAGAAGAAGATCGGGCTATATCTTGAAAGTAGATGACGCGGGTCGGATCGCGTCAAGATGTTACTTTCCGTTGATCTGCTGATGGTGGCGATAGACAGTTGAGATTGGATCTGGAGGTTGGCTCCTGAAGCATGTAGATCTCAATGGGTTTGATGTTGTTTGGGCCGAGCTACCTGCAAGGAAGTCCCGAGGTGGTAGTACCACCGAGGACCCTCTGACGGTCAAGTTAGAGAGGAAATCCGAGCAGAGTAACGGCTTAGTGGAGTAAAAATGGCTTACTTGAACCGTCTGAAGGAGGGGTTTATATAGCGGTGGTAGCAGGCAGGCAAGCGTGTGAATCACGCCGGCCATTACGCTCCCGACGTCATGCCCACGTGATGGGCGGGATCCCGCATTAATGGCGAGACGGGCTCATTAATGGGGGATCGTGATGGCGTGGAATGTGGGATGTGGTCGGTGGATATCTCGTGTATGGTGAGATTCACGGGATGGCGGTTGCACCTGTGAGTGGTGCTGTTGGTCGGTTGATGAGACCGAGGAAGATGACCTCGGCGGGAGAGCTTACGGATGAGCGGGAGAGCCGAGGTATCTTTGTTCTGCGGTAGCCCTGAGACGAGCTGAGAGGGCCGAGGAGGCCAATTTTGCAGGGGGCTCGGAGGTGAGCCAGCGTTTGTTTGTGGGACGGGCACAAGAGTGGCTTGGTCGGCCACCGTAGGTCCTTTCTTGTGAGCTTCGGGACACGTCATCAGCCACGTGTCATGATCTGAGAGATCACTGATATCGAGCATTATCATTAGCCCCCCACTCTCGTCCCAACCAGATCATAGGTCGGGTCGAGAGTGGTCTGCCGGGTCACCTAAGGTGAGCTCCTTTTCGAAGATATCGTCGGGACGTGTTCCCGGGCAATCAGTTGTATTTTCTGGATGACGCCAGCGAATCAGGGATGAGATCTTTGCATTAAAAAGGGTGCGCTGGATTGTAGGTACGTTCGCCGAAGCGACTGCCCATGTGTCTGGCACTAGTTGGCTGATGCGACGGGCCGCAGGTTCCCTGCGCCCGATGGGGTGCGGCCAATGTGCACATGACAGGTGGAGCGATGGTGGTCGTTGAGTACGAAGAGTCGTCTTGGCGGGAGATGACTGAGGCCGTTGGATGTGTTACGACGGCTGCTATTAATAGAGGTGGGGTCCACATAAGGGTCCATTCTTCTTCATAATTCCCTCGTCTTTGGTTTTTTCAACTCGGCGTTCTCCTTTTTAGGTCGGGATCTTTGCGTTTTCTCTTCCGAGGACTCAACTTCATCAGGTTAGATTTCTTCCTTTTCTTTCTTCTGCTTCTTCTCCTTCTGAGTCGAGCCTGCATCTCCCTTTGGCAGGACAAATGGATCGATCCAGGACTCTTTGTGCCCTCGGTGCTTTGTCCCGGAGGGGGCCGGCGGTGCGGCCGCGCCTCCGGCCGACCCTAGCCCCGCACCAAATGTGCCGCCGGCGGCGGGGCCGTCTGCCTCATCACGAGCTCCCGATGATTGTCCCGGCGGTGGCCAAAGGCGTCCACGGGTTCACGAGCCCCGGACGAAGGATGCAGGAGAGGACGAAGATGGGGTTCCTCTTAAAAGGAAGAGGACGGTCTCTCGTGTGCCACCGTCGGAGATTCCTGAGGGGATTCCTGTGCAGGAGGGGGACGTCCATTTCTTGGTCCCGTCTGGGCTTTCCGTTGCTGCCGGCCTGCTTGCTGGTATGGAAGAGTCGATTGAGGGCAAGATTCCGCGGGGGACCCTGAGGGTCCAAATGGCGGATATAGCTCAGGATGCAGTGCAGGTATTGTACTCCCTCATGTGTTGTTTTGAGTGCCCTTTCTTTAGTTCGAGTGTCTCTAAGTCTCTCTGCTGTTTTTCGTCAAGTCCTTCAGCGCTGCGCCCTTGTTACTCGCATGGAGGCTGAAGAGGCTATCCATGCTACGAGGCCGGCGGGAGAGTCTTCTTCGAAAGTCGAGAATCTGCGACTTGAGTTGCGTCTGGAGAGGGAAAGGATGGCCTTCCTTGAAGCCCGATCATCCGCCGCTGAGCTCGCCGTCTCGAAGTGCCAGGAGTCCTATCACCGTCTAAGTGAGTCCCACCGAGTCATCGAGGAGAAGTTGATGGAACTGGCCAATCCCTTTGCAGCCATGAAGAGGGCAAAGGATGCCAGCAGGCGGGATACCGAGGCGGCGCTTCAGGCGGCGGAGGTCACCAAGGTTTGGGCCAGAAAGGCGGTGACTAATTACAAGGGGTCGGACCAGTTTTACGTCGACCTCTGGCGAGGCCTCTCCATTGCATGGAACAAAGCTCTTGATGCCGTCAAGGAGCAGTTTCCGGAGTTTGCCGACGGTAAGCTCCATGCTCGGGTCCCACTTTCGGTGTTCATAGCCTCCGGCCGATGGTGACGAGGGAGGTGAGGTCTAGGTGGGGCTTACGGCCCGAACTTTTTGGTTTTTCCTCTTTATCTTTTGTAAGCCTCCCGGGTAATTTGGTAAGGCTGGGGACCCCACAATACCCTTGTAAAGACTTTTGGCTTTGGAATGAATTATTTTCGCAGTAGTATTTGCGCGCGTATTTTCCTTTGTCGGTAAAAATTTGTATTTGCACAGTTTATGTCGGTTCTTCGTCTAGCGATTTTGCGTCGAGTTGAATCTGTTCATTTGCCAAGTGTGCAAAGACCGGCGGGAAGATGGTATCTCCATGGCCCCGAAGTCGAGGTGGAGATCGCTCAGACGTAGACAGACCGGATGCCTCTTGGCAAGGGCTTTAATCTCTGGCGTTGTTGGGTAGGGTGCTACCGCCTAGGGATAACCGAGTAAGGGCGGGTCGGTTGCCTCTTAGTGAAGGCTTTTTTATCCTTAGCGCGAGAGAGGCCGTAAGAGGCCTACTAAGGACGAGCCGAGCAGGGTTACGGCCCGGTGTATCTTGGCGAGGGCTTTGATCCCTGGCATTTTGGGGTAGGGAGCTACCATCCAGGGATAACCGAGCAAGGGCGGGCCCGGTTACTTCTTTTGAGGGATTTGATCCCTGGTTTTTTTGGGTAGGGAGCTACCCACCAGGGATAACCGAGCAAGGGCGGCCCAGTTGCTTCTTTCGAGGGCTTTGATCCTTAGCGCGGGAGGGGCCGTAAGAGGCCTACTAAGGATGGGCCGAGCAGGGTTACTGCCCGGTGCCTCTTGGCGAGGGCTTGATCCTTAAGGACGGGTCGGGCAGGGTTGCTGCCCGATGCCTCTTGGCGAGGGCTTTGATCCCTGGCGTTTTAGGGTAGGGAGCTACCAGCCAGGGATAACCGAGCAAGGGCGGGCCCGGTTGCCTCATTCGAGGGCTTTTGATTCTTAGCACGGGTGGGGCCAAAAGAGGCCTACTAAGGACGGGCCAAGTAGTGTTGCTGCCCGGTGCCTCTTGGCGAGGGCTTCGATCCCTGACGTTTTGGGGTAGGGAGCTACCTATCCAGGAATAACCGAGCAAGGTCGGGCCCGGTTGCCTCTTTCGAGGGCTTTTGATCCTTAAGAACTGGCCGAGCAGGGTTGCTGCCCGGTGCCTCTTGGCGAAGGCTTTGATCCCTGGAGTTATGGGGTAGGGAACTACCAGCCAGGGATAGACGAGCAGGATAGCCGCTCGGCTGCCTTTTGGTGAGGGCTTTGATCCCTGGCATTGTGGGGTAGGAACTACCAACCAGGGATAGCCGATCAGGATAGCCGCTCGGCTGCCTCTTGGTGAAGGCTTCGATCCGTGGCGCTGTGTGGCAGTGAACTACCAGCCGGGGATAACCGAGCAGGGTAGCCGCTCGGCTGCCTCTTAATGAGGGCTTAGATCCTTGGCGTTGTGAGGTAGGGAACTACCAGCCAGGGATAGCCGAGCAGGGTAGCCGCTCAGCTGCCTCTTAGTAAGGGCTTTGATCCCTAGCATTGTGGGGTAGGGAACTACCAGCCAGGGATAGCCGAGCAGGGTAGCCGCTAGGCTGCGGCTTTGTGAGGGCTTTGATCCCTAGCGTTGTGGGGTAGGGAACTACCAGCCAGGGATAGCCGAGCAGGGTAGCCGCTCGGCTGCCGCTTTGTGAGGGCTTCGATCCCTAGCGTTGTGTGGCAGTGAACTACCAGCCGGGGATAGCCAAGCAGGATAGCCGCTCGGCTGCCTCTTAGTGATGGCTTAGATCCTTAGCTCGGGAGGGGCGGCAGGAGGCCTGCTAAGGATGGACCGAGTAGTGAAGCTGCTCAATCGCCTCTTGGCGAAGGCTTAGATCCCTGGCATTGTGGGGGTAGGGAACTACCAACCAGGGAAAGCCGAGAGGGGAAGCCGCTGGGCTGCGACTTAGTGAGGGTTTTGATCCCTGGCATTGTGAGGTAGGGAACTACCAGCCAAGGATAGCCGAGCGGGGTAGCCGCTCGGCCTGTCTCGCTCGGCTGTCTCTTGGCGAAGACTTTGGGAAGAGGGAAAGTCGCGGGTGACACGTGCCATGAACGCGTGGAGGAGGCGAAGCGCCGGAGCTGCGTCATTTCGATTTCGTCGAGAAAGGCTCGAGGTCTGCCGCGTAGCGGCACAGCTGTGGGTGAAACGGGCGACTGTTGTATTTTCGAGTGTAACAACCGAGTTCATTTATACCTAGTCCAGTTTCCGTATGTATTTATCTGTGGTATTTTATTTAGTTATCGTGGTTGGGTGCGAATGGTATTTTACATTTTACATTGCATTCGATCCGACCTGCTTGCTTGAAACTCGTTTGATTCATATTTATGAATCACCCTGACTTGTTATGTAGACTTGTGCATTTTCAATTTTATCGCATACTGGCATTTTATCTGGCATGGCATCTTTTACCATATAACATTTTAAGTCTCGTAAAATATTTTAAAAATACATTTCATAGCCTGCATGATACCCCAAACCCTGTGGTAGCATCCGCGCATTTTGTTCTCGTCCCATTCACTGAAACGGACGTGTTTGGATGGCTACGCGTACGTACGTGCATCCGTTCTTGGGGATATGCTTTTTCGTTACCTGAGACTTCGTTTTGAATTTGAAAGTCGCATATATTTTTCATATTTTAAAACCGGATTTTTAGACCCGACCCGGGCATGTTTTGGAGTAAGTTCATATTTTGCCAAATCTCAAAACGGACTAATATTATAATATTATATTCTAATATTTCAAACTGTTAAACAAACTTTAAACTAACAAAATATATTTTATATTTTTATAAAAATCCTAATATAGTTAGCAGATATCTATCTCTCTCTCCACTATCTCTCTCTCTCTCGCTTTCTACTGACCTTCTCTCTCTCCCCCTACATAAATATATATTCTTTATATTTTTTTTTTAAACATAAAACCCACGTTCATCTCTCTCATCATCTTCTTCTTTCATTTTTTTCTTTTTCCGTTTTCCCGCCTTCCTCGCCTTCACCGACGCCCGACGCTCGCGGTCGCCGCCGGAGCTCGCTACCACACTTGCCTTCATCCCAACCTCACCCTCGACCATCTCCTCACCTCTCCTCATCGCCCTCATCCCCAACGACCCAACTCCGGCCAAACCCACAAACCTGCGACCCATACCCGTCGCCTGCACCCACGTCGATGAACTTTCCTCGCCGTCGTCGACCACCCCTCGTCTCCACCTTCTTCCCTCTCCTCTCCTCCTCTCGCCATCCCCGACATGAAACCCCCACTGCACACCCGAACACCAAGAACCCATTACCGCAACCCATACCTATAACCCTGCGACTGCAAAACCTCGCCGTCGGAGACCTCGTCGTCGTCACCTCTTCATCTTCATCTCTCTCTCCCGATCCTCCAAACAACCAAGCCTGCAACCTCACGCCAACCCCCTGAAACCCATAAATCCACTGTCATCTGCACCTCGCCGGAGTTCCGACCACCTCGCCGTCGGCCTCACCTCATCATCGCCACCTTCTCTCCTCTTCCTCCACTCCCTTCTTCTCAACACCAGAGTTTTCCCTTCACCTGAAACCCTAGCACATTACTGCCCTTTACCGAGAACCCTCGCAACGCCTTGCCGGAGCTCCGACCTATCGCCGTCGTCGCTCCCTTGCCACCTCCTCTGACCCGAGACAACCCCAGTGAACAGCCACAACCCTTATCTTCTTCTTCTTATTCTTTCTTCTTTTTTTTTCTTCTTTTTCTCTCACTTTCTTGATTCCGTTTTTCGGTCACCCGCCGGAGCCGTGACCGTCGCTGCCTTTCCCGACGATTTAGTAGACGTCCCCTACCTGCGTGGTCACATTCGTGTATTGCCTGGTCCTGTTCCGTACGCGCGAGCGTGCATCGAGACTTTTACCGACTTTGGACATTGCCGTGCATATCCGTATCGCGATCCGTCGAGACAAGTGAAACTTGCTACATGCTATCTATATTATTTTATACCTATTAAATTGCATAGTAAAACTGTAGATTACATATAGCGTCATATGTTCCATTTCCTTTTCGATGTTCCATATATCATTTTAGATTTGGATCTTGAATTATACCTTGTTGCATATTAGATTACAATATCGTGTACCCACGTCCCTGTTTAAATCGCATAATAATTATTTACATAGCCCATAGTACCTTTAAAATAATTTTTCATTGTTCAAACACCCGTGTGCATCCATCTCGTCTAGTATACATATTATTGCATCCATAGATCACTTGAATATATTATATTATAAAATTGACATTCCACATTTGATAAATTGTAGTTTAATTAGTATTGGAACTTTAATCCTAACCCTAATCATAAATGTGCATCAATATACCTTAATCTGTACCTGATCGCATTTCACATTACAATGTTCCATTTTATTGTTCCAATAGTACCCCATGCTTGTTTTGTATACCAATGCTTATGTTAGTTGATTATGAGCACCCACATGACATTTTGTGCACCCATGATATGACTTGTTACACCTACTACTTAACACAACATGATACCGTGCACCTTTCGACATGA